>CM040981.1:3720144-3775316 GCA_022985145.1 Pangasius djambal | reverse complement strand
GTGATCCTGCCGTTGGACGAGCTGTTCTTGCCGTTGCAGTTGAAGTTGGTCAGACTGTCGCTGTAGCGCAGCTCTTTAAAGTCTTTGTGCGTGCAGTCCACCCCGCCTGTGCTCAGGAATTCCACCACACCTGGAAAATACACCGCATCACACACACCTTTGAAATCACACACACAAAACTGAAATCGCTCTGAAGTAGAGCCAATGCTGCAGGAAAAAATACAAAACCACACTGCATCCTCGACTGAAGAAAGATTTCAGCTCGTGTGGGGAAAAAAAAAGAAGAAATCCATCACTATTCTTCTAACACACTTCCAACACATTTTCCCTCCATTTTAAAATAAACTGATCTGAGAAATGCAGCTCGCTGAAGTGACCGCATGTGGTTGTCATTCTGCTCTTGCTCACAGTTTCAATCTGTACTGCTAATTGCACTTTGAATTAAAGAGACCATCAAGCGGCACTGCTGAATTCTCAATTCTGATTGGTCACAAGCTGCTGATTAATTTTCTATAACTGCAGCTTTGACAGTAGTGCCAACTGTAATTCAAATCACAGGTTTATTTTAATGCGCTCCTTCTAATACGTTGTCATTTCTACAGTAAGGAAGGAGTCTCCAGTGTCGGGGTAAGTGGAAAACTAGATACATTTCTGTACAGAACTGTTTATTTAAATGTTAAGCTCATAAATAGCAAACTAGCAAAGAAGAAACAAATTCTAAAATGGTTAATGGAGAAGAAAAGGTAGCAGCACTAACACAAGAATCTAATATGCATGAGCATTTCTGAGGGATTACATTCAGTAAGTGAGGACAAACCAGAGTCAGGCAGCGAGTTGAGATCAGCACACAGCACCAGAGGGATGGCGTTGGTTTCTCCAGACACGGACGAGAGCTTGAGGCTGCGTGTGGCTTTGTCCACGATGTTCTTCACCTCCGACAGGAACATCATGGTCTGGACCAGCTTCACGTCAGAGTACTCAGGGTCCCAGTGCATGTGGGCGTTGGCCACCAGGAGGAGCTGTTTCTCCAGGCCAAGGAGAGATTTGCCTGCTACTCATGAAAAAAGATGGCAAAGAAAGTTAACAAACAGAATTAGAACAGAATTAACTCAAATGATTTATTTTACAGAGACTCACGTGTCATTTCCATCATTTCCCTGCGTAGCTCCAGCAGCACCGCCACTCCGATGTTGTCCTTGGTCATTACACGATTCAACATGGCCTCCGAGCCCTCCGAGTTAGCCATGGCCAGCTGGTTAAACTCCACCGTGTGCTTCTGCACCACGCTGAACCTGAACAAAACACACGAGCGGCATGTAACTAAACCTTCTAAACGTTTAAGACCTTCCACACAAGGTTATAATGCAAAACAGTCTGACGTAGCGGAAATTATTAAATAGTTTAGAAGGAGTCACACTGGAAGAGTCTTCATCCTTTTTCATTAGGCATGTGAATCTCCCTATTTCAGACTATATGATAAACATCAAGATGTTGTATAGAATACAGTAAGCATACGATTCAATTCAGCCTCAAAACGAATTCGACTCGGCAAAACAACACGATTCGACTCGGCACCCACACGATTCGATTCGACTCGGCACCCACGCGATTCGATTCGACTCGGCACCCACGCGATTCGATTCGACTCGGCACCCACGCGATTCGATTCGACTCGGCACCCACGCGATTCGACTTGGCACCCATCTGATTTTTCTTTATGCCTCTAACTTTTATACATACATACTTTTATACTTGTTTTTGAGTTACTGAGGTTTGGATTAAACCCTTTCGGATCAAGTGACCAGTCAAACCTGCTAATAACTATAAGAACTCAATAATAAATATAATAACTTAGAAAAATGTGGTTTGTGATTTCCACCACCGGAATGCTATGCTTCATGAACCACACTGAATTAAATAAAATCTCGTCAAGCATTTTTGCTCCGTGTAAACAGGTCTTCACAAGCCGAAAGTCAGCTCATCCATGTGCTAGTAATCTGCTGGCAGAACACTGAACTCATCTGAACATGATCATGCTGGAAATGAGAAATGAGTTGTACCCACTTTTCGGTCCTGTAGAATATTGCACATCCGTCCACGTGTTTCCTGTCTGACTCGGACATGGTTCTGGCTCGGGACTTTGGACTGAAGAATCCATCGTATCCCTGCACTTTCAGCTCCACCAGGAAGTAGTTATAATACTGTTCCGTCTCCACTTCCTGAACAGCATAAAGCAATGGATTAGAGAGAACATAATCACCTTAATATTAATATCATGCACTTTACCCTTACACTATGCACTAGATGCCCATCTATAATACAGCATTACTAAATGCTCCATTCTGGTTGGTCAGAAGGTGTTGATTAATTTCTTTATACTACAGCGGGGATGAATGCTTGAATCTGATTGGTCCGAAGGTGTGCATTATTTTCGTACAACAGCACAGGTAGCGCCGGCTGGAACGTGATCAATCATTAATATTAATGCGCTTAGCGTTAATTAATACAATAGTGTTACTATAGCAATAGGCCATACACAGGGACTTGTACGGTGGACATTCCACATAACCTAAGACTAATAAAAACATGTTGTTTAACAAAGAATTTCTTCTAATCGATGTGAAGATTTTTTTTTTGTTAGAAGACATTTATTTAACATTTACGGAAGGAGTCTCGGTCGTAAGCGCTCTCAGTCTCGGTTATGCTTTCTGTTTCTCAGTAAAATGACAGGCTGCGCTTTGTGTGTGTGTGTGTGTGTGCGTGTGAGTGTGAGAGTGAGAGTGAGAGTGAGAGTGTGTGTTACCGCAGCTTTAATGTGGGTGAGAACAGGAACTAACTTGCTAACTTGTCTCTCGGACATTCCACATTAAATCCAACTCTAAACCGTTAAAATGCATGACGTGTCATTTATTAATAAAATACACACTGTAATCTTTGGCAAATTGCTGCGGTATAAGCAGAATAACACGCTCGTCATATCACACACGCATCATACCTCTCTCTCCCCTGTGCCGTGCATTATTTTTTTGTGTGTAACAGCACAGTCTGACATGACAGATTAGCAGCTTAGCTAGTAGTTCTGGCTGCCGGGTTTATATTAACGCACTTGGTCTAATGTTATTATTTCTACAGTAACAACGTGCAAAGGGAAACGTCAGACGCTCAACATAAACAAACTTAAAAAAAATGTGTGCAACTGTTGATACCGTGAAGTTTTCTGTGAGGAGATGTTTATTTAGTAGTTTTGGAAGGAGTCTCCAGTGTCAGCGCTTGTCTTATTTGTCTTAATAATTTCATAAGGAATAGAAGATGATGTATAAGAGGAATAAAACTGCTGTAGTGTCCTTTTTTTAAAACATTAAGCAACTACAGTGACTTCACATCACATCTTACTACCTTTATTTATTTATTTATTTTAATCAGACGGTACCTGTAGGCTGATGATGTCAGCATTGCAGCTGAGGATTTCCTGCATGATGGCCTTCTTCCTGTACTCCCAGTTGAGAGCCCAGGGAGGGCAGTAGCCGTACAGCTGGCGTGTGGCGTACTTATCGCACAGTACGTTGTAGCACATTACTGAGAACACGGCTGTGTGCAAAGAGACAGAGCGGCGTAAACAATAGGCCTTTTCTTTTACTGTCTGCCAACCACCTGCTCAGTTAATGTTTAACCACTGGCACTGAACATACGAATCAGCAAGCAGTGGTTGCTGTTGTGGTGCTCAGTCGTAAGAGAAATGCGTACCTGCAGGCCTGGCTCGCTCTGGCTCCTGCAGTACAATCCACGACCTGGACGGCGGTTGCTCAGTTGGGACTTAAAAAAAAAAAAAAAAAAAAAAAAAAAAAAGGGGGCAGAGAGAAAAGCGTATATATGAATAAACAGGCTTACTGACACCTGATGTGACCTTTGTGTCATTTAGATGTGTTTTCTAAGATCCACCCTGAACTCGCATATTAATCATTATAATTAACGTTTGTTCTTCATCGGTGTCCAAGATTTATTTTGTATTGAAATTCGGAGTTGACGTTTATAGTTGAAACTTCCTTAATCTGTCTATTTTTCACTTAAGTTCCTGACATTTCCCACAATGCAGGTCCACATATCTACTGACAGCTGTGCAGTGGGATTTAGCCCTCACTTCATTTCTGTTTAAAAACAACGATGCAGCGGCGCTTTAGTTGTTCAGTCAGTCCACCTGTCTCACCTCCTCATGTTTACACTCTGCTCAAACAAGTCAGCTTCCAAAGCTTCAAATTTCATGCCAACACCCCGACCACCTCATAGATCACTAAATAGCCGAGTCAAATCTCTAGCATACCTCAGCAAACTGCGTGTTATGTATATACACACATTGCATTCTGGTCCATCGTTTGAACCAATGTCTCCACTACTTCTACATTGGATTTCTCATTAATATGACGTTGAACGTCGCTGGAAGCTGGCGAGTCAGAAAAGAAGCCCTTGCTCTTTTGTTTGAGATTAATAGAAGAAGAACATTTCAACAAACTAGCAGCTTCCCCCTGTGATGTCAGCGTGGCACCACTAACTTCTCACAGGAAATGACGTAAAAGCAGCACCAACCAACAAAAGGTGGAATTCTCCTTTAAATATTCGCCCTCACACTTCACTGGAGCTTTCTTGGCGAACAAAAGGAACTAAATAAACCAGTGATGTTACTCATCACGGATGCTATTTCAGCTACTCCAACTGAATATCGATTTGCATAAACGAGAAAAAAAAAAAAAAAAACTCAAGACAAACAATGCAGCAACAGCCGTTCTGAGAAAACCTACTGCGTTTAATAGCACCAGCGAGATTGTCCAAAAGGTAGTTCAGCAGTCGGCGGGTGCCATCTGGTTCCTGGTAGAGGCTCATGAGGTCCTGTGCAAGTGGATTTCCTGTGGCAAGGGGAACAGGAAGCAGAGCGTGTTGCTCAACATCATCATCATCGTCATCATCATCATCATCATCTGTATCACAGTGGAGGCTTCCGGATGGAGAATAACCACACTCACCTTTTAACCCCAGTGTTTGTAACTGAAACAGTTTCCCCAATTCGAAAGGTAGAACCCGCAACTGGTTGTTATTTAAAAGCAGTTCCCTGTGGAGGACACAGGGAAATGGACACTTTAAGACAAACGGTCCACTAATGAGAACTCGCAGCCAAACCTAACTTATAGCACAGCACTGTTGAACTCTCGATTCTGACTGGTCAGAAAGTGTTAATTAATTTAAATTTTAATAACAGCAGCTCTGACAGTAGTTCCAGCTGCAAATCACAGGTCTACATTAACGCTCTTGTTCTAATACAATATCGCTTCTGTAGTAACGACGTGCACAAGGACCTGTATGGCGCAAATTAGGTGTTCTGTAAGGAGACATTCATTTAACTCACGGAAGGAGTCTCCAGCGTCAGCGCTTTGTAACAGTCAGAGGTAAAGCTGTAACAAGGTTTTCTGCCGCTGAGGACGTTTTTGCGCTTATCGATTTCTTGGTATCATGGTAAGCTGTGCTTTTTTTTTTTTTTTAAATGTCGTTAGGTTCAAGAGAAAGAAAAACGGATGGTAAGAGAATGACTTATATTAACAAAGTTATAACAAGAAATAACTTGTGCATATTTCATTACATTACATGCAACCATGAAGTGATAAAAAGCATGACTCCTTGTCCTTTACTAAACAAAAAATATAAAAAAAACTTTGCCAAATTGCTGTGGTATGAGAGAAATAAAACACTTCAGGACATGCTGTTTTTGGAAAACAGTCAACGTCAGGGTGTAACTCTGCTTCACGTCAGGGCTCCATCACACCACCCTGCTGTTGATTATTTTCCTGTAACAGCATACCACCAAGTGTTTAATTCTTTACTGTGAAACTTTTCTTCTCTTCAGGGGGAAATTTGTTTATTCATAACAATTAAATCTTCGATTCCTTCTAGAGATTAAAAAAAAAAAAAAAAAAAAAAAAAAGCATTTTTGCTGTCTTAACTTACATAACATGTACACAAGATTAAGAACGTCAGCACTCAGACAGTCAGGTATGTTCTCTGATCTTGCATGAGAAGACCGCCTGAGCCTCTCTGCTCACCTGAGAGACACCATGTTGCCGAGCTCAGCTGGCAGGCTCCTGATCTTATTGGACGACAGGTCCAGGTACACGAGGTTGTGTAGCTTGGCAATGTCGGGGGGGATACGTGACAGCGAGTTGTCACTGAGGTGCAAAGCGGTGAGGTGAGTGAGCGACCACAGGGCCGAGCTTAGACTCCGCACTTTACCTGAGACATGAGGCGAAAGCAGAAAATGAGCAAAACTTACCTTCAACATCAACTAAATATGTTAAGACCACTGTCTTAATGCAGCCTGGTTTCATCTAAAACATACACAATTTATTGCCTATACAGCTAGTTCCCAATTTGTCATGGTACGTCAGGTACTAACAATTTTAATATAAGGGAAAGTGTGTTAGCATATAACACGTAACAGTGCAGCGTGTGGTGTAATAATACGACATCTGATACATACAGCTGCTTAAAAACCACTGCAAACTGATAAAACGCTGCCAAGTAAACATGTAGCCATGGATGATTAGTGTACATTTTTGACTATTTGGAAAATGATCATCGCATATGAATTCTATAATAACATTAGGAGTGAGCAATAAAATTCAATATCACATTACAAAAGAACGTCATGATGATACATAAGACATCATTTCAATTAAGTGTCAGTAAAGGCTACAATGGGGTCAGTGATTTTTCTCCAGCATGTAAAAAAAAAAAAAAAAAAAAAAAAGTGAGCATTTACAAAGAAATGGAGAAAAAAATTGGTATAAGAAAAATTTCCAATCAGTTACTTGTTGCAGTGCGTAACTAAAGTACGTATGATATTGACGTATTGCCCATTATTATACTGTCCAGTGTAAACTTTAAGACGGATTAATACTCACCACTTATCTCAAGCTCGGCCCAGTGAGATTTTTTCCCACTTGCTGCCTCTTCGCTGGTCATTATCGTGTACATCCGCCGGGGATCCGGTGGCTCATATTTCTCCTTGGGCATCCCTGGACCACTGCAGCGCAAAAACATCGATTTACACTACAGAACGCAGAGCCGTCACGTACACTCATCAGGAACCAAAGAGCGCACGTCCAAACTAAGGTAAATCTCAGATCTCTGAAAGCCCTGTGTTGCACCACAGTGCTTTTCAATTCTCAAATCTGATTGGTCAGAAGGTGGTGATGATTTTCCTCTAAAAGTAGTTCGCAAACTGCTGTGGTATAAAAGGAACAAAACACTTCATGTCATGCTTTTATTGGAAAATAATCAACTCTGGGGTGGGAACAGTAACGCCGCTTGGTGTCGGACATCACTCCACCCTGTCCTTGATTAGTTTCCTATAACAGCACAGCCTGAGCGTTTTATTCCTCACTCATGTTGCGTCATTCTTTACTTGTTTGTTCGCCGCTAAATTTTATTTTTTTTTAAATATATATTACATTTTATTGTCCCAGAATTATAGTGAAGATTTCAGGTGATGCCTTTTCACATTGTAATTATTTTACTAGCATTGCTCTTTAAATCACTGAGAACTGAAGGTTTCAAACTCCCATATTTTTGGTACATGACTGAACTTGAACATCACTGGGTGGACAATAAATAACTGAGCTTGTTCTATCACTAAAACTGAAGAAAGATGAAATAATTCTAGCAAAATTAAAGCTTAAAACTCTTTTTTAAATTACGAATACCAGAAAATCACAAGAGTTTGCAAGGAATTATGGCTACTTTATTCCTGGATAATTAACTATAGTTTTATTAGCTTAACTAGTCCAGTACATCTTCAAAATCATATTATATAGATACATATTTTATTGAAAGAGATGAAAATATAAAAAATAGTTATGTTTAACAGTTTTTAAACCAATAATCATAAGAAATAGTCAGAATCTCTGGTGAGCAACTCGGACCGATAACAAACAGCTGTTTACTTCATGAAGCTAGTTATTTATACAGAGGACCTTCTTTAATTTACTGTTCATAACTTACATTAAAAAAATAGCTTATACAAATAAGAAAGTGAACCGTAAACTAAAAGCCATTTAGGCGATTTTATCTCACCTAAATTAAATGTTACGTAATTCAGCTAATCTTTAACATGCTAGCGCTGCGTCTGAGGAAGCTGCTAGCATCTTGGATGCTAACGCTGATGCTAATGCTAATGCTACAAAAACAATTCGGAGAAATTCGAAGAAACGCGGAGAGACATTTCAGCTTCATGTTGCTAATTATATCAAATAAACAACAAAAAGGGACGGAAATGTGAAAATGTCCAAGCATATTATAAGTAAGGTCTTGCTAGTTTACTAGTTAGCTGCGATTTAATGACATCGACGCGTAGATTAGCTAGCTAGCAAGCACAGCTAGCCATATCTGGAACCAGATACAAAACCATAAACAAATTGCACTGGATTAATTCGCTAGATTATATATATATATATATATTTTTTTTTTAAAGCTATGCATATTTATGAGCATATTTAGAATTCTTTTTAATGGCTTTGGTTATGGACACAAAGAGCTAGGTAGGTAGGTAGGTAGCTAAAGAGTAAGCAGATCACATCTAAACCGTGTTTATTAAATGATAAAGATGTACCGTGTTTGGTATTTACCTTTAAAAGCATACCAAGCCCCTGCAGTGAGTGAGCTCTGTGTCCGGGTTTGGGCTCGGTGTGAACTCGCTTTTTCCGCTGCTGGATTAAGGATACAGTAAGCAGAGCAGCATGATGGCGTGTGGGTGCTGTTATTTTTCTGCCTACATGGCACTGAAGGAAAGGAAGCTCGCTTTAATTGAGCCCAATTCACCCAGGTGCATCATTATCATCATCATCATCATCATCCCTGTGGAGCTGCTGCACATTCACATTCATAACTGTGTGCACTGATTATTTTTAAACGCATAAATCCTCTTCTGTTCATGCACAGAGACTGCAAGGTCAAACCTGGCTGTAACAGGTAAACTTTCTGGACCTCCTTATGATCTCAGCACAGACAGGACGACTATTCACACCGTTATATCTACTGATCAGAGCTTGTAGATCTTGCCTCTTAACAAGTTCATCTTCAGGTTCTTTTATACAGGTCAGGGAGACGGTGGATGCAGAGCCTATCTCGGGAACGCGAGATGTGATGTAGGGGATACATCCTGGATGGGACACCAGTCTATCACAGGACACAATGCACACAAATTCGTTCACACCAAAGGGCAGTTTAGTCACCAGTCCACCTATCGGCTTTGGGGAGTTGGAGAAAACCGGAGAACTCTGAGGAAACCCACGGGGACACAGGGAAGTAAACGGAGCTCAGGATATTAATCAATGACAGCCATCAGAGCATTTTATTTTTCACCCACAGAACCAAAAGTGTTACAAAGTGTAGTTACAAAATGTTTAGCCTATGAACAAGTTCATCTTCTTCTTCTTCAGGTTAATTTAGTTGAGACAGGGTCACGGCGAATCCAGAGTCTATCCAGGGAATGGGGCACCACACACTTTTATCCATATGCACACACACACACACACACTTTAGTTCACATCAGGGGGCAATTTAGAGACAATAATCCACCCCCCAGCACGTTTTTGGGAAGTTGGAGGAACCCGGAGAACTCTATGGAAACTCAAGTGGGAAACCAAGTGAAACTCCACACAGGCAGCTCAGGATCAAACTGGGAACATAATCCAACTATTTAAATAATATCATACATCAGCCCAGGGTTATATTTATTAATCAGAGCCATTAGAGCTTTTTTAGTTACAAAGTATAGATCAAAAACTTTTTGCATATGATTAATCTTCATAGTCAGTAAGCGGTGAGAGTCGTGTCCGATCCGGACACGTCTATCACGGGAACACTAGGTGGAGGATCTGGAGCCTATCCCACAAACACTTGGTGTGATGCAGGAATGCACCATGGATGGGACACCAGTCTATCACAGGACACAACGCACACACATTCATTCACACCAAGGGGCAATTTAGAGTCACCAGTCCACGTCCCGGCATGTTTTTGTGAAGTGGGAGGAAGCCCACACGGAGAGCAAGTGAAAGTCCACACAGACAGTAACCCTGGAGCTAAGGTGTATGAACGTGACATGATTATAATCAAACTATTCAGATATTAAGCACACTGTTATATTCATCGATCAGAGCCATTAGAGCTTTTTATTTTCACCCAAGGAACCAAAAGCAGTTACAGACTTTAGCTCCAAAGCATTTTGCATATAAACAAGTTCATTTTCATCTTCAGTGAGCTCTTTATCTTGGTCAGGGTTGCGGAGGATCTGGAGTCTATCAGAAACACTGAGTGTGAGGTGAGAATACACCCTGGATGGGATGCCAGGACACTATGCACACACTCATTCACACCCGGCGGCAGTTTATCATAATCAGTCCACCTACTGGCATAATTTTGGGAGATGGGAGGACACCAGGGAACCCTGAGGAAACCCACGCAGACACGGGGTGAACATGCTCAGACACAGCGCATAGACAGTAACCCAAGCTCAGAATCCAACCAGGGACTGTGAGCTGTAAGGCGCCAATGCTTTTTATTTTCACCAGAGAACCAAACTCATCTTCAATCTTCATCTTCAGTAAGCGCTTTATCCTGGCTAGGGCCGCGGTGGTTACAGAGTCTATCCCAGGAATTCTGGGCATGAGGCAGGAATACACAATACTCTGAAATTTTAATAATTTTGTCGCCAAAAATGTGATTACTGTGCATACTTTAATATTATAACTAAAGTAATTTAACTGCAACTGGAGAAGCTGTTTTTTTTTCGATATATTTCATTGATTTGACTTTTACATGAAGGTCTCACAAGAAGAATTTCTGCACTTAGTTGTTTTTTCAACAAAATTTTACTCACTGTATGATCTCTGCACAAAACCATCTCACTTCAGTCAATTCAACAATTTAAATAGACAACAAACACCCACAAAGAAATACTTAATATAGATGTCTTTAAAAATTATAATAATAATAATAATAAAATATCTATGAAAATATTCTTTATGATATAGACACATTGATTTTTGGTTCGTTATTGCAGAGAAATGCTCAGTAAGTGTTCTTGCAGCTGGGATAATGACTCTTGGATTTGGGAGGGAAGATCGTGGCCGAGATCCTCCACGGCGCGGGACAGGAACGCCTCGGCTGCTTCTTGGACTGCAGCTCGGGTCACCTGGTCGTTCTGGGTCCACATGGGAGTGCGGCTCAGCTTGAACCGCTCTGTAATGGAGTAGCGAAGATGCCCTGACGGAGGAAAGGTAAAATGAACATTAAGTAAGGAATCTACTTTCAGTTTTACCCACTGTAGGCTTATGACTTCTCATTATTAACACACACCATGTGTAATTAGTAACCTATAGAAAGAGTTTGCTGAATGGAAAAGAAGAGGGAAGGATTTAGTTTTGTACCTGTTATCACTTCTTGATAGCTGAGCATAAGCATCCACACAAGCTGCAGGAGCTCATCCCACCTTCTCCATCTCTCCGCGCCATCCTGATAGAAAAAAGAGCAACACGCAGTGGTGTAATCAAGAAATGCTTTATGCTACCTGCAGTTCCTCCTTGGAGGTTCGTGGGTTTGAGTTTGGGGGTCGTGATTATAACAGGGTGTCTGTTCAAGTAGTTTTGAAAATTTCTTTGTTTTTAATGGAGTTTCTTGGTAGCATCAATGAGAAGTTTTAACATGCAGAATGACCACTGTTGTAGACGTCACATTACATTCATACATGTGGCTGCCATGACTTTTTGTTCCTGACACGTCCCAACGGAATCTCACCTCATAATAACGACATTTCTAACAGGATCTGAAGGCAGCATCACAACCATTCTTATGTGGCAATACATAATACACGCATTCACCAGTTTATAACCATATCAAGTTATTAAACATCTAGTTTATTAACTATGCCACTGAAGTAACTAATAACCTGGTAAACCAGTGTATATCCCATAATGTCAGTTATATATAACAGATGTATTCTAAACAGAGTGCTGTCCAAGCGTGAAAAAGCACCTCGCATGACGCACACACAGTAACCATAACAACGCTCTTACCAGTCCTAACTAGTATCAGCTAACTAACTAGCTTAGCTTCATTATTACAAAGATGAAATAAAGATTGGTGTAACTCTGGTGATGAGGAGGTTTATTGCTTTTTGCCTATAGCTTTGGAGGTAGAAATTGACTTTGACTGTATGCATACACAGGTAACGCGTGACATCACATCACGTAGTGGTAAACGTCCCAAAAACAGACAGATGAAATGCTGCGGTCTCACCGATGGGTCTGGTGCCAGTGTGGACGTGTGCAGGAAGTGCAGCAGCAGTTTGAAGGACATGGGCAGCACTCTCTTCTGAGAGCAGGACTGATCCAGCAGCAGCTCCACCATCTTACACCTCAGCAGGTTGCTCTGCAGCGTGCTTAACAACAAAAACCTGACAAACACACAGGAAAAGGAAAAAGGTTTGTATGTAGAAATCATTAGGTATGAAACACAGATTTACACACACCGTTTTGAATTAGTGCAATTAATCGGGGTTGTAAATACAGAAGCTAGTAGACCAAATGTTTGCATCTCTTCTGCAATAAGTGCATCATCACACACCAGCTTATTCCCTTAAAACCTGCTCCTGATCCAGTGAATATCCGTGGTGTAGCATTGAAGATACTTTCTCATTTATCAAGCTGGATGTGAACGGATTCATTCACATATCATTCATAGGAGCATTTACACATGGAGTCTGGCGTTCATGAAAATCCTATAACTTTGGAAAAACGTTCATATCCTACTCGTGCTCCTGAGTGTGTGTGGAAATGTATGCATAAGACTACTATAAACCTTGACTGGCTGCCTTCCAATGATATATTTTACAATAATTTGAATTACTGCACTTTTATATACAGATTATGCTGTCAGGTTTAAATAGCTTATTTATTTCAGATACACAAATTTAATACATTTTGTGAAAGACAGGCATTTCATAAATCCATAAATCAAGACAAATAAGACCAGTCATTCAATTAATAAGAAATGCCCCTGTATAAAAGGGGGACAGGCTCGGGTGGTGTACAGGTTGGTAGTTTGCCACGGTGTCTTTTAATGCTGTGTAACACTTTATTAGAGCCAGAACTAAGTGACCGATAAGTGAACGTCTCAAGCTGCAATGTGCTGTTTACTCCCTAGCGTGCAGCGGACCATCATCAGCTTCATCGACACAAACTGTCCTGCTTTTCCAAGAAATTTCTGGCCAACAATCACAAAGGGAAAAAAGGTTTCCCTGTATGTATATATATATTGTTTTTTGTTTTTTTTTCTTGTCAATAATTTACATCTATTTCACCTTTTGTCAATAATTTACATCTATTTCACCTTTTCTGTTATTTGACTCTCGATTTTGGCCTTTTCATGGGGTTGTTACATTGTTAAAAATTTGAAGTGAGTCAAAATAATAACTTCTACCTCTGAGAAAGTCTTTTTTTTTTCCCGTTTGAGCATCATTTCAACTCTTTGAGCTTTGACTTTATGGAGTTTATGGCTGTCAACGAATGCAAATCAGCTGTGCCGTGCAAGTGCCTGATAATTTACAGGTGATTGGCATTCAATAACACACGCATGTGAGTAGTGAAGTGAAGTGACTTGTGGCCAAGTATGGGGACCCATACATAATCTGTGCTCTGCATTTAACCCATCCAAGTATGAAGAATATTAGCGTTTCCAAAACTTTTGGTTTTGTTCAGTTTGGTTTGGCTTCCTGTACCGATAGCTTGATAAATGAGGCCCATTGTTAGCTAATTTCCACATCTTCTAGCTTGCCTTTCTCTTTTTTTTTTTACCTGAGCCGCCTGCACGGTGCCATGCTGTTGAGGCTGTTACACAGCTCCTGAGAGAGCTTACTGGAGCTGCAGGTGGGTCTGAGGTCCACCTCCATGGCCAATAACAGCATCCTCTGCAGAATTAGCAGCATCCTGCATACATAATAAACAGTACATTTCATATATTAGAGAGCTATCTGTGCTGATCATTTAAAGTTTACCATTTAACACTCACAATGTCATTATCATGCGCATTTCAAAGTATCCGCACTACCCCCGTGGTGCTTCTAGGTCAGCGTTTGTGCCTTTGTCCCTTAGTAGCAATTTGAAGGCACATTGCGTGTAATTTTCTTGAAGATGACAATCCGATAATTCTATTCAGAAGTTTGAAAAACATGGTATACAGAATTGTTGCTTTAACAAACGATCCTTATTAGTAACATACTGTTTTTATAAAATATAGAAATAATATCATAAACCCTGACTAAAGCTCAGGGTGGTGGAGAATACGGAGCCTATCGGGGAACACTGTGCATGAGGAGGGAATACACCCTGGAAGGGACACTAGTCCATCGCCAGGGGCTGGTTATGTTTTTGGGAGGTATGAGGAAACCAGAGAACCCTGAGGAAACCCACACAGACACAGGGAGAACATAAGAACCTCATATACTTTTTCTTCTTTCTTAAGGGGGCAAAAGATTAAGTTTGGGAGCGTTTGGGTTCCCAAGTGAAGTCATATGAACATTTGACATTGGCGCATATCTAGAAATAAATCAGATCATTTTAATGACTAAATTAAATTGGTTTCATGAAAATGTACTGCCTGGTTTATCTTAATTTATCATATACATGATAAATCTATGGCACATAGTTCTAGCTAACAGTTTAATCATTCATGTAATCTTACTTAAGACAGCAGTTCCGCTCCCTTTTTTGCATTTCTTCATCCTCAGAAGTAGAGAATGACTGTTTGGCTGCATCTAATAGCCAGGTCATGAGTTCCCTAAGAGGAAGAAAGTTAGAGGAATGTTAAGAAAATAGAAAACTTTTGATTGCCGCAGTCTAACTAACGTATCCATGCACTGTAATTATCTAAAGCACTTTCAGACCGATCTTATGAGACTGTGACTCACCTGACCTGTCTGAACCTATAATCACACGAAAGCATTTCATTAGCAATGGAGAGGTGAAGCCGCAGCATCGGGAGCTTGAACTGGAAATCGTCTTCCAAAACCTGCAGCACATACTGAAGCAGCAGACAGCGCACTTCACTGTGCAGCCTCCTCGCCTCATCCTCACAAACACAAAACAACATCCAAAGTGTAAGAAGCGCAGAAAGAAAATGATGATGAAGCCGATACATGGTAGCATTTATGTGTTTCCTACCTGTTGAGCCATCACGGATGATAACAACTCCCAGTCCCATGGGATAGTCGATCTGTCTGCAGGATGGTATCTGGATGAGAGGTTTTCTTGATTTAGTGGCCCATGACTTTCTCTTACATCATTCTGATAGATTAACTATCCTGCTCTTTTATTTTCTTTCAATCCTTCATTGCATTAATTATCTACTGTTATGTTGCAGAATGTTAAATTTCATCAGTAGATTAACATCATCCAGATTTAATGTAGCCTTTAAAAAATGGACAACAAAGATAATACAATACAATGCAAATCCAGATGTATAGTGCTGTTAAAAAGTATTTGCCCCTATCGGCTTTGTAAGGAATAAACCACCTGGGGGTGTGCTGTTATAGGAAAATAATCAGTGATGAGGTGGTGTGATGTGGCCTGACGCAAAACGGAGATAATTTTTTATTATTTCCCCCCGAAATGTGTTATTCCTCATACCACAGCAATTTGCCAACGCTTAAAATTTCTATTAATTACATTGCATTTATCCATTTATAAATACATTTAATATTGTGGAACATCCATGGAACAAGTTCCTTTTATGACTTATGTTATAGTGTGGTGGAAAGCTTAAAGAAACTAAACAAAACCTCACCTTATCAACAATTACACGTTTTGAATCCTCTTATTAGGAGTGTCTGCCGTACAGACCAAGATGTTACTATAGAGACGGTAACATATTGATATAAACCTGTTATTTGAATTGCAGTCGAAACTTCTGTCGGAGCCTCTGTTATAGAAAATTAATCAACACCTTCTGACCAATCAGAAACGAGTATTCAACAGCGCTGTGGTATCAACTCTATTATTGTCTATTTCTTCAAAAAAAAAAAAAAAGTAGGATAAAATTTACGTACAGCTGTTGCTAAAGATGGTACAACAAGCTATCGAACATGGTTAAGTGTTCGACAACATTGTTCCTTACAAATATACAGTACTGTGCAAAAGTCTCGGCACCCTGTTTTTATTTAGTACAAACTTTGTTATAGATTTTTATTTAATGACTTCTACAATATTGATTCAATACAAAAACATTTTAGATTCCAAACATTAGTTTTCCAGCACAAAGTTAAATGTTACAGAAAAATGTTTGTATGTCAGTAAAGAAAGCTGCAGATTCCATAAGAGACACTTTTCAGATAAAAACAGAATGAAGGCTGCTGGGTTTCGCTGCAGAAATAAGAAGCGAGTCGACAGTCAAAGTCTCCAGAAAAACTGCGGCTGCTTCTGCGAGATGCTCAGTAACACTTACAGCTCATTTCCTTATAAAACTGCACACACTGCACCTGAGACTACTGTTTTTTTTTAAAGCGAAGGATCGTCACACCAAATATTAACTTTGTTTAATTTATTACTGTTTCCTGCTCTTTATAGTATTTTTTTAATGTAGAAACATTTAATTTCATTATTTTTGAAGGCATCTTTGCTCTACAGCATTTCTTTGCACGTGCCAAAGACTTTTGCACAGTACTGTATGTATATATATATATATATATTTAAAAAAAAGACTAAACAATGTGCTGCTTCTTTACATATTCCCTTGGACTAGTATTACATGTGGTTTAGAAAGGGAGGGGGCCGAAACTTTTTCTGAACCCTGTAGCGGTTGTACTTTGCAGGCAATTAGTTGTATTTGAGTATTAGATACATCTTAGGCATTTTAAGATTTTTTTTCCCAGTAGTTTCTGTATCTCTTGGAGCACCACAACTACTGTAAAAACTCTAACATGGCCATAGTACTATCAGGCTAAGGTAAAAAAAAAAAAGATCTATGATTTATGGCAAACACGTTTTATCGTCTATAAGTGCAAGAGAAAAGTTGATATTGACAGATAACTTAAATTGAATCCAACGTATTAGTGTCGACAGTGAAAAGCTTACATGTGAACTATAATATTGTAATGATGGTGATCACCATGAGGTTGCGACTCACTTCTGCGTCCTCATCAGCAGGTTGTAGGCTTCCAGTGCCAGCACTTGAGTGCAATGCGGCTCCAGCAGGATTCCTTTCAGGAGGTGAGCGGTGATATCAGCAGGGGGGTAATAACAAGGTTGGATTAGGTCAGAGAGAAGCTGCAAAGTGCCCTCGGTGTAGTTCTCTTCGATGGTGCTGTAGACCAGACTCAGGCTCTGCCTACACAGAGGCTCGGCCATGCCGAAGTCTTTACTGTCCTCCTCAGCCGTGTGCTATTAGAGGGATTAGATCAGACTGGTTATACGACTGTCTGTTCTTAAGGTAAAGCAGGAATAAGCTTTGGCATGGATTTAGAGTGAGACAGGGGGATAAATCTGGGAGAGGAATGAAACCTTTTGATCTACTTGGTGGATGTCCCACTGTGAGATGTACGGACATTCTGCATGGACAGGTAAACTGATTCTGTTCCGTTCTTGTGATAGCATTAAATAACGCTCATGAACATAAGTGAAATCAGAAAAAAAAATAAATTCAATGTCATTCACAGCTTTCCTGAATTGTGTATACTTAGCAATTTAATTTTCATTCTTCGTAGCTGGCCATGTTTAAAAAACCCATTTAATACATTTCACTTATTACTAGGGCTGCACAATATATCGAAATATCGCAAATGTAAATATCGCGATACGCATATCGCAAGGGCCTGCGATAACTGAATGATTTTAATACTTCAAAAAGATACGAAAAGTCAGTTTCAGGGCGACTCAGATAGCAGAGAATGCTTTCTTTTCTGCAAAAAGGACATGAAACGTGTATGTTGTTTGTCATTTTCAGTTTAGAAATATATATAAATATAATTTAAATTGGTTTTACACACTTATAGCATTATCGTACCGCATATCGCATTATTTAACAAGTTATCGCATGTCACATTTTTCTTCAATATCATGCAGCCCTACTTCTTACCCAACTAACTAAAAATCTGCGAAATATCATTACAAAGAACTTGCACACCCATGTATATTGAATCAGGCTTGTGGCAATCATGAGTTCAAGTCGATCGTGTGTAGGGCTGGGTACCGAAAATTGTTACTCAAAGTGAACAACCAAAGTACACTATATGGCCAAAAGTTTGTGGACACCTGACCATCATACTCATATTTGCTTGTTAAACATCCCATTATAGATTTAGTTGTTATAATAAGCTCCACTCTTCTGGGAAGGCTTTCCACTTGATGTTGGAGCGTGGCTGTGGGGATTTGTGTTCATTCAGCTACAAGAGCATTAGTGAGGTCAGGCGTTGATGTAGGGCGAGGAGGTCTGGGGTGCAGTCGGCGTTCCAGTTCATCCCAGAGGAGTTCGGTGCGGTTGAGGTCAGGGCTCTTTGGCTATATAGTGTATGTCAATATTACTGAGTAACAAAACTCAAAAAAGGCTAATGGCTATTTTCAAAACTTCAGGCAAAAGTGACATTATAATGGATTGTTGAAACTCTTAAAAGTTTAAAAAAGAGAAAGTAAAGGAAAAAAATGTCAAGTGGCTTTGATATCTGACTGGCTCCCTGATGCACTAGAGTGTGTAGAATCTGGCTGTACTGCATAAAAGTAGACACAAATAGTTCCCTGTGCAATAAGTGCCTTAGCTTAGTAATTAAAAAGTCAGGTAATACATCAAACCTGATAAAACCTTTCATTAAACACGGGATTAATCTCTGTTTAAAAAAAAAAAAAATGATTACATGAAGCACCATTCTGTCGCTGAGAGGAAAGAATCCGAGATAGTCCTCGCTGCAGAACCAGAGGTCAAGGGGGTGGAGCTGGATCTGATCCAGCTCCTCCTATAACTCTTACCCTAACCCACAAACCACTAGACATACAGTCAGGTCCATAAGTATCTGGACAGTTACACAATTTTCATAATTTTGCTTCTGTACACTACTACAATGGATCTGAAATGAAGAAACCAAGAAGTGATTGAAATGTAGACTTTCAGCTTTAATTCAAGGGGTTTAACAAAAATATTGCAATAACCGTAATTACATTTTTTTTTAACATAGTCCCTCCATTTTCACAGGCTCAAAAGTAATTGGACAAACTAAGAATATTTACATTCATGAAGGCATCTCTTGACTGTAGACTTTGACAAAGATACACATACTTCCTCCAGAGTGTGCTTGACTTGGCTAGATGTTGTGAAGGGGTTTTTCTTCAACAAGGAAAGGATTCTGCGATCATCCACTTTAGTTGTCTTCCGTGGTCTTCCGTGGCCTTTTGATGCTGCTGAGCTCACCAGTGCATTCTTTCTTTTTAATAATGTACCAAATTGCTGATTTGGCCACGCCTAAAGTTTTGTTTTTTCAGCCTAATGATGGCCTCCTTCACTTGCATCGACACCTCTTTGGACCACATTTTGAGAGTTCCCATGAACAGCTGTCCAGATGTAAATTCAATGCATGGAATCAACTTGAGACCTTTTATCTCCTTAATTTGTCATGAAATAATGAGGAAACAGGCCACGAAAGTGCTTGTCAAATTACTTTTGAGCAAATGAAACTAGAGGGCAGTAGTAGCTCAGTGGTTAAGCTGTTGGCTTTCTGATTAGAAGGTCATGAGTTCAAATCCTGCTACCACTGCTGGCCCCTTGAGCAAGGCTCTCAGTTGTATAAAATGAGATAAATGTAAGCCTCGCCTGATAAACCCAACTACCAAAACTGCAAAAATGGCTGTAATTCCTAACCAATTGATTATTTTTGTTAAACTCCTTGAATTACAGCTGAAAGTCTACACTTCAGTCATATCTCACGTTATTCATTTCAAATCCATTGTGGTGGTTGTGTACAGAGGTGAAATTACAGAAAGTGTGTCGCTGTCCAAATACTTATGGACCTGACTGTATCCATCCTGAAACACGCTCAGTTGTCTCCATCCCCTGAACATTTGCCGAGGAAAGAGGAGCCGGAACAGGTGCAACTCCACCTGACGGACTCTTTGTTCTGCAGCAGGGAGTACTTGAAGAATCCGGGTGAAAGACACCACAGATAGTATCAGCAGGTAAGTTAACAGCTTTCTGACAGCTTTCCTTTGTCAGAGTGCAAATGCAGCTAGCACCCAAACTACCATTTATTTGCTATCTAGTTGGCTACCATTAAGTCGCTGTATCGAACCATATTCATACATATATAATTTGATAATAAAATACACATTAGAGTTACTAATGTTTGTTGTTAAATTGTTAAAATATCCTTCACTAGTAATTCTCTTTATTAATTATTAATAATTAATAAGATGTTTACCATATCTTGAACTCGTCCGCCTAATAAATGTTTCAGCTTTTTGAACTGCACCAGAGAAATCTGCTGCCCGTCTTCCGTATGGCGCTCAGAGAGATCTGCATCGTCACTGTCCATGCCGCTCGCCTGTAACACTGAAGCAGAGTCTTTAATACCCAACACCAAGTGTGATGGTGGACTGGGAGTGTAAGAGGACGTCACAGGACTGATGGGTGGACTCTCCATGTCCAGATCGGATCCTGTTTCTGGAGAGTCGCCGGCGAGGAGTTCTGTAGACGTAGGACTGGCCGGTAGGGGTGCTTGGTCTGAGGTAGGTAGCGCCTGAGGAGCGAGCTGTGATTGAGTGTGTGGATAAGGTGATAAGGTGTGTGTGTGTGTGTTTTCTTGCAGTTCCATACTTTCGCCAACCTCAAATGGGGATTCAGTTTTATCAAGGCTGCACGTTGTGTATTTCTGGTCCTTGTCATCGTCGTAAAGAATAAGGGACTCGTCAGAGAACACGGCTGCATCGATTTCACTCGGGCAGTAGTACGGACTGTCGAGGCTGAAAGGCGAGAGCGCTTTGTTCAGCCAGCTGTGTGGGGAGTCCAACCTTTCATCGTGGTCGGGGTTCTGTTCAGCAGGTGGTGACGTGGACGTTTGCTGTGTGTGATTAGTGTTCTGTGCTTCGAAAAACTCCGGGAGTCCATTTGAAGGCTCAAAGGCGAGTGAAATATCTTTCAGACTTGAATGGTCAGAAATGTTTTCTGACGGTTGTGTGCTGCTATCTTGTAAACATGACTGAACACCGTTGTGTTGGTTTGTGTAAGAGTTTTCTTGATCACATGACACAGGAACAGGAGACTGATCGCCATTCCCATCAACAGAGTCCAAACAAATCACATCTTTCTCAAGATTCACTGTATACGACGACTGGTGGACTTTTCCGCGCGGTTTTGTAAAAGTGACACATGATTCAGACACATTATTCAGATCTATGATTTCTATAGTGGAACACGGCAGTTTCTTTAGTCTTTGTGAAGGTCTTGATCCGTCTGATGAAAAGCGGTGCTCTGTGATATCGATAAGAACCTGAGATAAACAGGAACACAAAAAATATCATCAGTACGAAAATCAGAATCAGAATCATTTTATTCACCATACACATTTACATGTATTAGGAAGTATTTATTAGTTAATTAATTGCAGGTAGGAACGAAAGTTGTAAGTGGGGAACCGAAGAAACGTCGGAGCACACTTGCTATGGAATTGTTCCGAGGAATTATTCAAATCAATTGTTTGGATTTGTTACTTTTTTACATCATACGTAATTTGCATAGAATTAAGAAGATCTCAGTTCAGATGTGCTGAAATCGCTGAAATCGCAGCTGTGTTGCTATGCACATAGAAAATAAATGGTTACATATCGCTTGTGAACGTAGGGTAATTCTTAGTTACTTATCACACCTATTGACCACTTTATCAGGTACACTATATGGCCAAAAGTATGTGGACACCTGACTTTCACACCCGTATGTGTTTCCCAAACTGCTGCCACAAAGTCGGAAGCACACAAGTGTATAGAATGTCTTTGTATGCTGTGGCATTACAATTTCCCTTCACTGGAACTAAGAGGCCCAAACCTTTTCTGGCATGTGAGCTCCATGAAGACATGGTGTGTGAAGGTTGGAGTGGAAGAACTCGAGTGTCCTGCACAGAGCCCTGACCTCAACCCCACTGAACACCTTTAGGATGAACTGGAGCACCGACTGCACCCCAGACCTCCTCACCAACATCAGCGCCTGACATCACTAAAGCTCTTGTAGCTGAATGAACACAAATCCCCACAGCCACGCTCCAACATCTAGTGGAAAGCCTTCCCAGAAGAGTGGAGCTTATTATAACAGCAAAGAGGGAATAAATCTGAAATGGGATGTTCAACACGAACATATTAGTGTGATGGTCAGGTGTCCGCAAACCTTTAGCCATATAGTGTTTACCTACACCCACTGACCACTTTATCAGGCACCTATAGGGCTGAGTGATATAATATTGTTATCATGAAATTTTGTCACAACACACTTTTCTGAGATATCATGGGTACTTTATAGTTTTTTTATATAATCTATACACTGTAACCCTGATTGAAAGTAGCTGATTAGACGTTAATGTTTTGTATCTTTAAAATTGTACTTAATTTTTTATTTGTCCTCCTTTTCTGTGTTAAATAATTTATTTATGAATGTACAATTTTCCCACCGTTTTTAATGCAGCACTACAGCTTTGCTGGCAGGTTGCTACCAAACCTACATATCATATTATTACTACTATGATTAAAACAGTTGCCTGAACTGTATGTTTGAACATTGCGTAATGTTATAAGCTTAATGTTTTGTGGATAACATCCTTAACCAGGGGTGTGGGAAAAAAAACAGCCAGGTTCTGATCCGACCTGCCGAATGAATTTCTTGAATTTCTGGGGCCTTAATTGTGCTGATTTTGGTAAGAAAAAAAAAACCAGTCTCTGTTATTCCAGTTGTGGAGAAATACTGCAATAAACTCAGGTCTAGAAACTCAGCTACCTACAAAATGTGTTAATGATACATAACTGTTTATTATTATTATAAGAAATTTGACACTGTAACCATGTCTCTTTCCAAAAATAACAAATGTAAAGGTTTCAGAGCACGTACGCAATCACAACTATATCTGTTATTCTTTCATTTTATAATATTGTGGCCTATTTTGTATAGACTGATGACACATAATCCAGGTTGGTACACTACAATTTAATCGTTTTTAATGTTAAATAATTTATTTTATTTATGATTTAAAGTATTGTGCAACTCTACAGCTGTGCTGGCAGAATGTTAGCAAACCTACATATCGTGTTGCATATCATGTATCATAGAAAAGTATTGTGATGTGATGTGATGTAATATTTCGACAATATCGCCCAGTCCTGTTGTACAATAACATGCTTCATTTGTTTTGCTAGGCAAATAAAAAGTCAGAACTTGCTAACTCCAACGTCTTGATATCGTGATACATACATGGCATGGTGTGTCGTGGTTATGTTTCTGATGATAATAAATAAAGAGAAGGTGTTTAAAATAAAAACAATAGGAGGATTTAAAAAAAAAAAAAAAGGAAAAGAGATTGCACATGTGTAAGGAAGGAAGGAAGGAAGGAAGCAGGTGGCTAATATTATACTAACTGCTGTTTTGTTTTGGGTTTTTTTTTTCTTTTCTTTTTTTGGTTTTAGTTTTCAACACAAGCAAACAGTTAAACTAATATTGAATGCTCTGGTTTAAAGCTGTGCCACAGTGAAGTCCAGTGTGTGTAGAGAGAGCAGGAAGGCTGAGACTTACAGGTGTAACAGGCAGCAGTTCAGCTCTGAGAAACGGGATGCCATTGGAGCTGTCATCTCTATAACTGCTGACAAACTCAATATCCGAGTCCTCTTCACTTCCAGAACTGAGTGAAATAACATCCTCCATTATCCAGATTAAGGGTTTCAATACCCAGTTTAACCATTGAGCCAAAACCAAAAAAAAAAAAAAAAAAAAAAAAAAAAAAAAAAAAAAAAAAAAAAAAAAAAAAAAAAAAAAAAAAAAAAAAAAAAAAAAAAAAAAAAAAAAAAAAAAAAAAAAAAAAAAAAAAAAAAAAAAAAAAAAAAAAAAAAAAAAAAAAAAAAAAAAAAAAAAAGCTAGCTGCTAACTTAGCTTAAGAGTTTAGCTTAATAAAAGCGAAAATGTCCAAGTGATGGTCCAGTGGTTGTTTTCTTTAATATAAAGCCAAGTCGTTACACGTTTTGAAATATGTATATAAGAAGGGGGAAAAAAGCCAAGACATTTCATTATGCAATGGCGAAAAGCAGCCGGTGAGCTAGCTAGCTAGTGGGAGGCGCGAGTTGAAACGCTTTTAACACGGAGGAGCTTTGAGAAGTGAAATTGAAAGCGGTAGCTAGCTGGATAACACACTGTAGTACTAGCTAACTGGGAAAACCTATGGAGTTTTATAACTATTATACTGTTAGGTACATTAATTTCAAGCTAGGTGATTACGTGATATTGTGATTAGGGTCTTGTGTTACTGAAATTTAGTTTACATAGGTATAAATAACGTTTTAGCTGCGTTGTTAGATGAGTAGGTGTAGATCTGTTTGTTTATGAGGATGTAGCTTCAGTTGGGACTCTATGGATGGGGATGTAGCTCAGTGGTAGAGCGCATGCTTTGCATGTATGAGGCCCCGGGTTCAATCCCCGGCATCTCCAGCCGCAATTTTTCCTTTTTGTGGTGTTATAATAAATATTTTAAATAAATAAAAATTAACCATACTCCACATTCGATATATTCTACCCAAAAATCACACTATTTCCTTAAATATTGTGTTCACATCATGTTGGAATTAGAGTGATGTCAGATTTCACGGGTTATATTGTAATTCCCAGTTGGGAACTTGAAAATATTTCAAAAGACTTGCGTTATGTTACGTATAAAATAGTTCCAACCCTGAAATCTGATTGGCTGAAGTTGTTTTCTTCCACCGAATCTGCATCATTCCACTTGTTTGCTAAGAAACAGCAACAAATCCTCACAAAATGTTAACAAAGTTTAACAGAAATAAACATTACATGGGAGTTAGTTCCGGTCCACTTGATCGGACAAGCAGCGTTCCAGGACTGCTGATATTTAACACCGATTCTAGCAACAGTTCGTTACAACGAAACCGTTACTACACTTACTACGGGCTGTCAATCATACTTCTTTGGGAACTATTTCCATTGACGGAGCAAAAATGTAACTAAATATTTCATCATATTGTGTCTGAAATGTCATTTCTTAGTAATAGAACTATTGTATAAAAGCAATATCACACACACGAGAAGCAGAAGTCACTGTTACCACCCTGAAGTTGGTTATTTTTCGATAACAGCAGTGATTCATTCCCGAAGTGTTTTATTCCTCTTCAATGACAGCGAATACAACGTTTACTATGTTAAAGAAAGACGAGTGGTGCAGTGGAAATTTTTACCTATTGTTTATCCACTTTCTTATTAACAGTGTTATTATTGTGTCCTGCCTCTATTTTAGTCTCTATTCTGATATTTTACTTTTATGTATGTACAGCACTTCGTTACTTACTTACTATTTTGCATCTGCATTCTGTATTTCCATTTGATTTCTGTTTTGACTCCTGTTTGTACTGGTTGATCCTCTGCATGCATATTTACCTCATGATTTAGTATGCAATGCTTCTCTCTCTCTCTCTCTCTCTCTCTCTCTCTCTCTCTCTTTTTTTTTTTTGAGGTTGCAGTAACTTAGTATGTGATGTGATGGTTTCCTTTTATCACATCTCCAACGTTTTAGTTTCTGATTTCTCAGCTCTGTAGAAGAATCCAGTTTAAGCCAGTTTAAGGTTGCACCTGCAGTACAGTAACCTCATGTAACCCTGTCTTTACTCCTCCGCTGTTAGATTGCATTTGCATTTACCAATAAGATATAGATCCTCCTTCTCTCGACATTCTCTCATGTATTAGAATTATGAAGTGCATGAAGTGATGCATCTGTGATTTTAGGTCACTCTGCTACTTGAGTTGCACTTGTATCGGATTCGCTGAGAGTATAATCTCACTTTCTTATGGAAAAATAAACACCTTTTTGACTGAGTTTCTGGAGTCAGCACGTTTCTGTTCACTCTCCTTCAGGTGGAAACTTTCTCCGCTAACAAGTCATATCTTTAACTGTTTCGTTACTTTTAATGTTGTGGAACGTACACAAAACAAGTTAGTTCCTGTTATCTCTTACATTATAGCAGCTACGAACAGTAGTTCCCTCACCAGCCTCTCATTTTTCTCTCTTTATTCAAGTTAATAAACCAAAAATAATCAGCTTCTAATGTTACCTAGAAACTGGAAAGTGCAAAGTTCTCTCTCCTGAAGACTTTCCCGTGGCAGAAACCCTATCGACTGTTACAAAGCAGTAACACACTGGACACTGGAGACTCCTTCCATAATGTCTCCTTACAGAAAACCTCACCATATCAATGATTATATATATTTGTGTTAAAGAACAATAGATTTTTAAAATTAGTCTTAGATAATGTGGAGCATCTACCATACAAGTCTCTGTGAAGTAGTTGTTACAGTTTGAAGTATACCTGAGTCATAAATTGGGAGTTTAATATACTTAAGGGGTTAAGTCTTATATGGAAACAAGGCCAAACCATTGAGAATATCAACATTTCCCTCGGGTTTTGTTTTGTTCCCTCGGGTTTGTAAGAAAAAGGATGGATAGAGTAACAAAGACACTATAGTTACAATTAGCGTTGAATGCAGAACTTCAAATAATTGTCAATGTTGTGTCACAAGCCATGAACTCAGGGCTCAGATAAGGAAATTTCAGCTTCCCAAGTCCACAATAGAGGGCCATTCATACAGAGTCTTCTTACACACTCGGGTGAACGCAACCATGACCCTTATCTCCAGAACTTTCCCTGACTCGTGAACACATCATCCATCTGCAGCTCCATATTCCTAATCATTCCTAATCTAATCAGTGCATAATGCTTGGTATTGCAGTCATCATTACACATCAGGAATGGTTACATATTCCCTCGCTCTCGACGGATCCTACGCATGCTCCCGTGAGCCTTCGTGTGATGCTCACAATGGCCGTCTATATGACTGCAGAGTTCCTCCAACAGCAAACTGAGTTGTTAGGGAGACCCGAGTTCACATGGTTCTTTGTGGCTTTTCGATCATTCTGTCTCTAACACACAACCCTATTCACACACACACACACACACATACATACATACATCCTTCTTTTTCAAACGGGCTTAAAATACAGTGCACACTACCCTTTTGGCCCTTGAGCCGGCACTGACCTTTGACCTGGGTCAGCCTTGTCACCAGGACAACAAGGACAATAATGCGGCCTCTTGCCTCTTTTCCAGACGGGTAGTTTTACAAATGTGGTGGCTAAATACTGTCACACTTGGCAATCTTGACTCTAAATAAATGACATAAAATATATTCATTTAAATTAATTCCACTGATTATAAATACCACCAGTTTCACAGTGTTTAATAAATGTGCAAAATATAAAAAAAACATGAAACATGTCTTGTACCCAGGAAATTATAACCTTGTTTCCATAAACTGAGTAAACAATTTTTTAAATAAAATAAGTGTCGGTGGTGTTGTCCAAATAGGAAGAATATCTTTAAACAATTTTAAAAAACTTTTTTGAATTACTTTCAGTGCTCAAAGCCATAATACATATTTTAACTAAATATAATATAAATAAATATTTTAATTAATATTTTAATAAATATATTAAGAATGCAATCCTTTCTTAGTTTAAGATATCACACTTGAACTGTGTCAGTGATGATACTCATTGACAACTGATGCATTTCGTTCTCCTATAATGTTATTAATTTAAAATCTTAGGCTAAGTGCATTACTGTAAGTGATGCTAATGTCATTGGTGTTACATTGGTGGATCACTGATAGTCATTGCTGTTACAGCAACTCTTCGACATTCCTGAGATCAAAGTGCAGGATTTGTTTCTATAAGACTACACTGTTGGATTCTCAAATCTGATTGGTCAGAAGGTGTTGATTAATTTTCTACTACATAAAGACATTTAGCAAATAAGCTGCCTTGTAAACAGTAACCATCCTGCTTGGCTGTCTCTATAGTGTGCTTTTCTGATCAAGTCATTCCCTTCAGACTCACACACTCCTGCTCTGCTGGAGAGATTGACAGCACATCTGGAATCCCTATTTTTCTGTTATAATCCTAAACTCGTCCAAGAGAGCATGTAAGACTCTGACATGCATAAAAGTACTTACCTCTAAATCCCGCCGCGTCTGACCCCAACGTTCAATCATTTTTGTCCTCTCTCTCTCAAGGGACATTTAATTTACAGTTAAAATAATGAAGCAGAAATCATACATGGTTAGACATCTAGTGTGTGTTTCAGTGAGATGGGAATTCAAAGTGTAATGCAGCAGATCCAGTTAAATCTTTGTCTACGATGGTTTTAATCCTTCTCTTAAGAGGATTTTGGTTAAAAAAAATAGTAACTGTCTGTCTGATCACACACGCACACACACACACACACACACACACACACACACACACACACACACACACTTTTTTAAAAAGCAGAGAAACACAGTAATCCCACTTTTTACATCACAATATATATTTTATTTTGTCTCAGTTGATATGTCATTGGTGTGACTTTGTGTTCTGCTGTGATTTATATACATGAGAGTTTTATACTGATACTTCCGACACACACACACACACACACACACACACACACACAGACACACAGCTGCCCAGTGTGTTCTGCTGGGGAGGGGCAGCCTGTTTTTCGGGGGTGTTTAAGGGACTATTGTGTTAGCAGGGCGGTCGTGAGAGACGAGGGGGAGAGCTCAGGAGATGAGAGGGACACATCTGTTCAGAGAGACAGAGAAGGAAGGAGTGAAGGACACAGTGGGCGAATTAACGCGAAAAGACACAGAGTTTTAAGGACAGAGGGAAGGTAAGGGCTCACTTGTTTTCTATGTTTTATAATCCATACATTGTTATTTTCCTTCTTTCAAACTTGTTAAACTTCAAACCGGGAAAAGAAATGTGACATACAAACGTGTGTACCGGATTTATTAAGTATAGAAGTTTGTGATAATGTTATTATTGTTGTTTATGTATGGTAAGTTGGCATGTATCATATTTTAAAGACAGCAGCTGCTGGAAAGGCTTGATTTTTTTTATGTGTTGAGTAAACAACTGGCTTGATATTTTCATTGTAAATGGACAAAATAGCATTTGATAAACCTTAGCTTCATAATTTTGCAACTAGTTAAGTTGTCCTTGTGTTCGTTATGTCTCCATTAAGCCTACAGTACCAAATACGTTGCAAAGTAAGGAAATAAACACTTAAAGACGTATGATGTTATTCATATCAGGCCACATCACAACAACTCGATGTTGATTATTTTCCTAAAACAGCACATCAAGTGGTTTATTCCTCTTATACCCCAGAATTTCACCAGCGATTAAAGTTTTTCTTTATTAAAGTAGATATTGTACTTTTTGTTCATTTATCGTTACCTTTAATGTTGTGAAACATCTGCAAAACCAGTTAGTTCCTGTTATCTCAAATGTTACAGCAGTTATAAACACTCGTTCTCTCACCAGCCTCTCTTTTTTTCTCTCTCTTGAAGTTAATAAGATGAAAAAACGCAGCTTTTCATGTCACCGAGAAACTGGAAAGCACATCATCCTCCATCCTGATGACTTTCCCGTGTTGGAAAATTTAGAGCTTTATCTCTGACTGTTACAAAGCGCTGACAATCGGGATTTATATCATTCAGCCTTAGATTATGTGGATTGTCCTCTATACAATCCATACAAGTCCAAAGTGTAAGTTTTTACTATAGAAACAATAACGTATCAGGTCACATTAGAACGTGTGCATGAATAAAAATCTGTGATTTGCCTTGCAGCTGGATCAGAGCTGCTGTTATAGGTTATATGAATCAACACCTTCTGACCAGTCAGATTCAAGAAATTAAACAGCACTGTGGTATAAATAACTGTAATGTCAAGACTTTAAGCACTAAAAGATGGCAGGTTCTGTTAGCAAGTATTAAAATATTACCTGCTTGCTAACTTTAGATTATGATGCCTGATGTCTGTTTAACTTCAACTGACTTGAAAATGAAGGTTACAGGCCATGGTGGGTAAATTTTTTTTTTAAAGTTATACAAGAACAAAAAGTGACGACATCTTGACATTTACATTTTGTGCCAAATAGCCCTCAAAAACTTTATCACACTAGAGCATTTAAATAAATATGAATATAAATCCAAATCCAGAGCTGGCATAATGCTACCTAACTATCCATCAGCATTTCACTGCATTCAGGAACAAAACACACAAGGAAACCTTAACAAGTTGCAAAATTATGCTCTGCTCCTAGAAGGTAATTAATTAAAAATGAAGCTACTGTCTTTTCTTGAAACTCTCCTGTTTATACCCAAGCTTTGTGATGTGAGTTAAAAGTGTTGGGTAAAAAATCCTTGAATTGCACTTTAGAAGCACTGTACAGAAACCTTGGACAAGTTGTAACGTTAGAGACCTCAGATGCAGAACGATGATCCAGATGCAAAGTTGTTTTTTTGCAGAAAGCAATAATCAGAGTTAAAATGTGAGCCAAAATCAAGGTCAAGAATCAGACAATGGTCAAAAACACTGCCGAATATTAACAGCAAGGCCAATCAGTGATCCAAAGAGCAATCCAATAAGCCAGGCAAGGGGCCAATAAGCAACAAGGCGGTCAGCATTTTAAAAAAAAAAAGGCTTTGAATTTACACACAGGGAATGGCAAGACTTCGCAATATGTTCATTAATTTGACAGGAAGTAACCCAGAAATGCTTGGTGGGTCAGAGTGTTGGACCTAACTATATAATTAATATTGATCATAATAAGTGCATGTTTATGTAGAAGCAAAAACAACTCATATGTACACATGACTAATCTGGTTAAAAGGGCCCTTATAGAAATCTCTTTAATGCTGCCGGGAAGTTTTGCTTGTAAAGATGAGTAAGTGGATTGAAGAAGGACTGATTTGCATGATTGAAAACCGGAGGAGCGGAGATGAGAGGCGTAGACAGTGGATTTAATTTAGAGTGGACAACATTGTGGAAGGGGAATTGAGTGGCTTGTAGGATGTGAGGATTTAATTAAATTACTAGGTGTCATTTCATTAAGGGAGAGAGCGGGTGGATGAAAAGAGTCTGAGAGCGGGTGCATGAAAAGAGTCTGAGAGCGGGTGGATGAAAAGAGACAGTTATGGAATGAGGGAAATGAAGTAGAAAAGCACCTCTCAGAGGGGAGTGAAAGAGGCCATGGTGAGCAGAACAAGGTGTGGTGGAGACACAAAGATACTATTGTTGTATTTTAAACATCTTTGTCTTCTGAAGCTGCATTATTTGTAGTTGGACTGATTTGTGACTAGTGTGTGCAACCCTGTGAGTATGAGCAATTCTCCAACTAACCCTCATGCTTTCGTTCTCTCTATATCTGTGTGTGTGTGTGTGTGTGTGGGTGGGTGTGTGGTTTTTTTTTCAGGTTTGGTAGAAACCTGCAGCACATGTGTCTATCAGTTCTTTTATCAGCTCTGCACTTGTGCAATATAAAGAACATAAAATATGTCTCGTGTGTGAGAGGTATGGGTGAACGATATATCAGTAAAAGAACATTTGGGGGTGTGCTGTTATAGGAAATGAATCAACAATTATGTAAAGTGTTTATGTGAAGTGGAACACTGTTTCCACCACAAAGTGGATTATTTTCCTGTAAATAATTAAGTCCTGAAGTGTTTTATTCCTCTTTAGTCCTCTTATACCAAAGAATTTTGGTGATTACAGTTTATAATTCATTAAGAATGACATTTTATTTCTTCTGTCTTGAAGTTAATAAGACCAAAAAAAAATACATCACGTCTATAATATGTCATGTTAAATTTCTCTGTTGTGAAGATTTTCCCGTGTCAGAAAACTTGTGTTGTGTTACAAAGCGCTGACACTGGAGACTCCTTCTATAAATGTTAAATCGATATCTACTAACATAACATTATCTACTAACATTCATTCATTCATTCATTCAATAAAGGCTTTCATTCATTCATAAAGATAATTCAGTTAAATAAATGTCTTCTTACATAAATCTTCAAAGAAATAAACATCTCGTCACTGTTAAATCTTATTCTTTGTTAAATAACAACAGGTTTTTATTCAGTTTGTTATTAGCCTTGGATTATGTGAAGTGCTCACTATACAAATCCCTGTGAATCAGCTGCATTAATATAATTTGACCAATCATAATTGAGAAAAAAGCAGACAAAAATGTATAACTAACTGTATATTGGCCCTTGTTGACACTGTATTAGCAAAACATCAGCCAAAAGGTATAAAGTTTGTATGAGGATGATGTCATCAAGGATCACGATGTGATATTTTTCCCTTATCACCCCCTCTGTAGTCTGCAGTTGTGGTCCTGATGTCCGTGTCGTTTCTCATCCCCAGGGCCACTGATCCACTGAAGATGGAAACTATAACATTTCCTCCTGGCTGAGGACGGTGCTTATCGTTCATCTTAAATGTCTTACAACTTCTCAGTATGAAGGTGCTACAGTGGACAGTGCTTACACTCAGCCTGTGTGGATGCAAGTGGGCGCTCGCTGTCCCACTGGCTCCGCCCATTGCCTCAGTAACACCTGAGACTCCTCCCTCTGTTACGCCCACAATGGATGAGAGCGCAAGGCTAGTGGTGAGACTAGTCTCTGTCTTAAAGGACTTTTTTATTATTTTTTTTTTTAACCATACAAAGCCATTAGATTCGGTGAATTCAAATGATCATGAGTCATTTATCCAGATTTAATCAGATCATATTATCTGGGACAGAAACGTTTTATACGCTATTTATATATAAAAAGGGGTTTCCCTGGCTGTACATTTACATTTCACTCTTTCAGCAAACATTTCTAGCCCAAAACACGTCTTCACTAATGTTCCTCAAGGGTAATTTGGATAATTAGGGGTTCAACTTTACTAAACAGGAACATTTTAAACCTAAACGAAAATCTACTCAGGTGAAAGTCAAAAGGTTGCTACTGTAATCAAGTATTAAAAAGCAAAAATAAATGTTTTTAAAGGTTGAAATTTTAAAAGAAATGTAATGTTGATTAGTCGATGACTTTCTGATGATGATTTCTGATGATGAATATTTCACATTAGATACAGCGTTTGAGGAAATTAGCCTAATTATGATTAATGACTAAATGCATGGTTAATTAGTTAATTAATTAGTAAATAAAATAAATAAAAATAAATAAAAAACAGACTAGTATATACTGAATGTTAAATCTTTGTGTAGTATGCTTAATGTTATTTTTAGGGATCAATAAAGTACATCCATCCATCTATCCACCAACAAACCCTACTGAAAAATCCAATAAAATCCAAGTAAATGTCCAAATAATTATAATTATAATTATAATGAAATAATGCTCATATGCCTCTCTTGGTGCTTGAACAGGATTGGCTTATGAGGTATGGCTACCTGCCTCCTCCTGACCCCTCCACAGGTCAGCTTCAGGCCTGGACCGCAGTCACACACGCTCTGAAGGCCATGCAGAGATTTGCTGGATTACACGACACTGGAGCACTGGGTAGGAACACGTGCCTTTCTGTTCCACGTCACTCCACCTACTCAGCAGTGACCAATCACTTCTCCTCTCTGTCTTCCTCCTCTCTCCCTCTCATTCAGACGAGGAGACGCTGAGACTGATGCAGATGCCACGCTGTTCACTTCCTGATGAGGAAGGCAGTCAGATCCCTGAGTCAGACTCAGATACTGAGCTTCAAGGCCAGAGGGTGAAGAGAGCCGTATCGAGCTGGGATCAGAGAAACATCAACTGGAGGTTTGCTCATCTTAAGCTCATCTTTCCAGGCATTTTTACACTCCCGTTCATACACTGGATCGGTTCAGGGCTTCAGAAGGCTTTGCTTCTACACAGGAATATAAATGTGACCACTATGTTCCTGGAGCGCACCTTGGTTTTACAACAGCTTTCACACTCCAGTACCAATCTCTCGGTACTAGGGGTGGGCGATATGACATCCATCCTTCTATCCATGCATCCATTTATAAGTCCATCTATACAAGCATTCGTTCATCCATCAAGCTATCAGTCATTCCATTCATTAATCAATCTATTCATCCATCAATCCATCCATCTAGCCATCCATTCCCCTGTCTGTCTATCAGTCTGTCGTCTTTCTGCATGTCTCTCTGTCAATCCATCCACCCATACATCGATCAGTCAATCCACCCAGCCATCCATCCATCAATCCATTCATCCATCCATCAATTTATCCATCAATCAGCTAGACATGACAGCAGAACAGTATAGGATGGAATTGTGTCCCATGGACTCTACACTGTTGTGCAACTGCTGCTCTCTCTTGTTTGCACTAAAACGTAAATATTTACACACTCACATGTGCCATGTAGGTTTATAGTGTACGTATTGTCTTGTATTTTATTTTATTATATATATTTTTCATTGTATTTTAATTTACTTTTTTTTTTAATTACTTGTCTTGTTATGTTGGTTTCTCACACCCTGGGTCTGAGGGAAACGAAATTTCAATCCTCTGTGTGTCCTGTACATATAGCAGAACTGACAATAAAGTTGACTTTGACTTGTGTAGAAAAACAGATGGAGCAAAGTGTATCAGTAAATTCGGAAGTGAAAAGTGTTAGTCTATGAATAAATGTTGTAATGATACAGTGCGTGTGTGCAGTGATGGTGGAGTGGGGCTAGAAATTATTTTATTTAGTCTAGGTATGTGTTAGGGTGCAGCAGTGTGTTGAGAATTTTGACTGCATCATTGTTTCAGTGTTTAATAATAATTAATCACTGGAAGCACAAAAATAACACTAAACAAAATGGAGAAATCATCTCTCACTCTCTTGCTCTCAGATTGCGCACATACCCCACCTCCTCGGCTCTGTCCCGTGACATGTTTCGTTCTCTGGTCTTCTACGCTCTGAAAGTGTGGGCAGAACCAACAGCTCTTGAATTTCACGAGGTCAGATGTTAGCTCAACAAATTTTCATATAATCTGTCCGACTATACACACCTTTCAGACTGATATTAAATAATTATGTGCAGATCTGTTCATTCAGCAACAGTGAACTCATTATCAACTCCCTGTTCATTACACTGTGCCTGAAATCGGATAGGTTGGAGGACCAGACGGGGCGGATCTCCTGATTGATTTCTTGCATGGTTCACATGGTGATGGATACCCTTTTGATGGGGCGGGTGGGGCTGTTGGCCACGCCTTCTTTCCTTCTGACCCAGAAAGAGCAGGTGAAGTTCATCTGGATGCAGAGGAGGAGTGGGCATTCAGACGGCCAGGTGACACACACACACACACACACTTCACACTCTGAAACTTACGTGCTTGGTTCAGTTTCTTCACTGAGATGTGTGCTTTGTGTGTCGGCAGCTTCTGAAGGCACGGATGCTTTCACGGTGCTGGTGCACGAGCTCGGCCATGCTCTCGGACTCTCCCACTCTTCAGCACGGGGGTCCGTTATGAGGCCGTACTACCAAGGGCCCCTGGGAGACCCGCTGAACTTCAGCCTGGGATCTCCAGACCGAGAGCACATCACTGCTCTCTACGGTAACTCCAACCAGACTACAGCAAAAAATGTTCTGGGTTGTGAGTGATGAGCAACAGAGGGCTGTGTAGTGAGAAATGCATAATTACAAAACTTTCGTGCTGTCTTTTTGTCAGTACATCAATCCATCCATCCATCCATCCATCAAATCCAATCTAATCAATCAATCAATCAATCAATCAATCAATTAATCCACCCATCTATACATCCATCAAGCAACCAATAAATCCATCCATCCATCCATTTGTAAGTCCATCTATACAAGCATTCATTCATCCATCAATTTATCAATCCAGTCATTAATCAATCTATTCATCCATCAATCCATCCATCCAGTCATCCATTCCTCTATCTGTGTGTCACCTTTCTTTCTGCCTGTTTGTCTGTCCATCCATCCATCCATCCATACATCCGTTTATACATCCAATAATCAATCCACCCAGTCATCCATCTGTCCATCCATCAGTTAATCAATCAATTATCCATCAATCAATCCATTCATCCATACCTCCATAAAAAAACAATTAATCCAGCCATCCATCTATCCGCTCTTCTCCTGACATAGACGATGCCATAACTATGCTGATATGATCATTATAATTTACACATTTCTCATTTGCTGAGGCAGAAATCATGTGTAAGTTTGAATATGATGTACTTTGTTTAGGAAAGAGGGGTGATATTCTACAGACAGACAGTCGTCCTCTAGAGGCAGAAGCTGAACTGAAACGCAGAGGCACACACAGACTCACACACATGCACCGACACACACACAGTCACCTGGACAGGTATGATGAACATCCACGCAGGAGTAATGGATGCCCTTGTTATACACAGTATCTGATTGGTGGTTGTTGTTTTTGTTGTTGATAGATCATGTTGGCTTTCGTTTATTGGTTTATTGAAAATTAGCACAAAATTGTATGGCTACATTGAGATAAGAAACATTCTAAAAACATTGGCGTGTTTTGCTCCTCTTCTCCCTAAATTCAGTCCTTCTCTGGATCGCTGCAACACCAGTTTCGACGCGGTTGCTAAAATCCGAGGGGAGACGTTTTTCTTCAAAGGTAAAGTTCCAGTATCTGATAACAGAACCGAGGCTGTGAGAAAGATAAAAGAAATCTCTTCTCTTCAAAAGCAGGTTTAATGTTTTTTCATGTTTCACGCACTACATGTTAATCATGTAGGTCAAATTATTTCCAACCTGAAGAAGAAGATAATTCTTCGGGGATGTAAAGAGTCGCAGATTCAGATGTGGGCATCACTCTCAGTGTTTATAACACAACTGTACTGATTTAATACACAAAACAGTGTGTACCAACTGGAAGCTGGGAGATGTGACGCAAGTGATATTCCATTTCTGTACCTGTGAAGTGTGATACCACAAGTGAGATGGTGTTGATTCATTTTCTATAACAGCAACTCTGATATTAATGCAGCTGCAAATCACAGGTTTATATTGATGCCTTCATTTTAAAATATTATCATTTCTATAGTAACAGCTCAGGAAATTGAATGACACATAAGGTATGACTGATAATAAATGAAAAAAAAAACTAATAATCATTGATATGTTGAAATTCTCTGTAAGGAGACATTTTATTTTAACATTAATGGAAGGAGTCTCCAGTGTCAGCGCTTTGTAACATTTAGTAAGACAGAGGATGTGCTTTATTGTTTTCTTTTTTTTTTTGGGTAACATGACAAAATGTAGACTTAAATATAAAAAAAAAAAAAAAAAACAGGAAAAACTTGTTCCACAGATGATCCACAACGTTAAATGTAACTCTAAATGGATAAAAAGTATAAAGTCATTAATTAATAAATCAAAAATGTGTAATTGTTGACATTTTTGCTGGGGAATTTTCTGTACACAAAACACTGTATATCTCTTAAATCTCGTTTCTTTCCGCATTTTGTGAGGAAAGAGATGTCATTTCCTTTTAAAGTTTGATTGCGTTATCTTGTGTTGCTGTATCACTTTTTTGATCATGGCTATCCAGTAGCATTAAATAAATGAACTATAAATATAGTATAACTGGAATCTTCTCTCAGGTCTCAGTATGTGGAGGGTGAACAGAGGAGGACTGGTCTCTCGGAGAGCCGTGTCCGTGCGCAAGCTCTGGGCTGCTCTGCCCACATCTCTGCCCCCACTGAGGGCTGTACTGGAGAGGCATGAGGATCACGCCATCATCTTCATCAGCGGTCGGTTTCTCCAAGCGTTCTCTCCTTCATGCTCCATGTAACATCTTACATCACATCTGACCGAGTACAAGAATGAAAGAAATAGAACATGCTAGACGTTACTGACGGTACCAGCCTTAAATATATCTGTGGTCAAAAACAGCATTCATAAATATTATAAATGCCTGATTCCAATTATTCAGATTGATAATTTGGTCAGTGCTCCACATGTAGTACTGACCATGTTTACATTTAAATTACAAACTCTTACATAAATTTGCTGATCATATGAAAATGCAAATCGAGGCTTTAATACTAAAATCCCACGTGTCTCCCGGTGACAAATGCACTGAATGGCTATATTACTAGCATTACCTAGTTTATGCTACAAAAAAAAAAAAAAAAAAAAGTGTTGATTCATTTTCTGCACTTTAATATTCTATAATTTCCATAGTAACAGCTTACACATGGCGGACACATCACATAAACTGAAAACATACCTGTGTAGTTGTTGATATTCTGAATTTTTCTGTGAGGAGATTTTTATTGAACATTTATGGAAGGAGTCCGAAGTAAAGCTATAACACTGGAGGGAAATCTTCAGGGTGGTGGACGTTGCACTTTCTGGTTGCTCAGCTGCATTATTTTGTCTCATTAGTGATAATAAATAATAACAGGAGCTAACTTGTTTCATTAAATGTAAATATACACGTTAAATTGTTAGCGCTGGCAAAGAAATAACGGCATATTCAGACAATGTTACCTAGAATTATAAAGAGATTATATGAGATATTTCTTATTGGCAAACCGAACGTAAAGTCTTGTCTTGTCTGGCTTGTCTAATATTTTGTTTTCAGGTTCTCAGTTCTGGCTGTTTAAGGACCTGTCTCTGCAGGATGGTTTCCCCCAGCCGCTGTCTGCTCTGAATCCCGCAGGCTCGGATGGAGAGAAACACAGTGTGCACTGGGACCCTGATAAAGGTGTGGTGTGGAGGTCGGGAGGAGAGCGAGGAGAGAGCAGTCAGGTGTGGACGGAGCTCAGTGAAGGAGGAGTGAACGGAATTATTGCAGAGAACAATGGTGAGGAGGGGAGAATGATGTTATGGGTTATATACTGTATATACAGTACGTCCATGTGTAACTGTAAGAGTTAGAGTTCGGCCTGTTAGACCATAATCCAAACTTCAAGCATTACTACACACACACATACACACACACACACACACACACATTAAACCACTCTCACACACCATCAACCCTTTCACCATTAAACCTTTTCTCTCCACACACACGCCATCAAACATCTCTCACACACCATCAAACCATTCACACGTACCATCAAACCTCTGTCACACATCAAGAAATCTCTCGTGTGTTTATGAGACCTTTTCCTTTCTCTGTGTTCTTTGTCCATCAGGCTCTCTCTTCCTCTTCAAAGGCTCTCACTATTGGAAATTTGCCCACCCAGGCTCCGCCCCTGAGGAGGGATTTCCCCGACCTGTGGCCTCAGATTGGTTGAACTGCCCCGACCCCTCCTCCCAGCACCCTGGCGATATCTCTCTGACGTCCATTGTTGGTCAACAGGAGCTTCAAGAGAGAAAAGAGGAAGGAGCATTGGAGCAGATCAGGCGCCGGGACAAAACCACAACTAGACACAATAAGAATCCGCGGGACTGTCCCTGCTCCAACAGTGCATCACAAGCTAACACGAGTCTGCATTTCCTGATGATTAGCCTGCTCTTACACGCTCTGATTTATCAGCCGTCTGTGTCACTTTTTATGACACACCCACATCCCGTTCATCTTTAGATATTTTTTTTACCTGTTATTCCACATGTTTGGCATTCCGTGATGCTTTTCTGCTCACCACGGTTGTAAAAAGTGGTTATTTGAGTTACCGTAGCCTTCCTGTCAGCTCAAACCAATCTCGACATTCTCCTCTGATCTCTCTCATCACCAAGGGGTTGTTTGTCTTTCACACCATTCTGTGTAAACTCTAGAGAACCCATCTGGCAAACATGCCACAGTCAAAGTCACTGATTTCACAATTTTCCCCTCATTCTGACGTTTGCTGTAAACACTAACTGAAGCTCTTGACCTGTGTCACTATATTGATATTACTCTAGATCATTATATTCCCAAGTGCACAAACAAGAGGGAAAGAATGAATGATTGCTTATATTAATATTTATTGTGAATTCTGTGTCATACCTCACTGGATAACACTTGACATTTGACATGTTATCTGTACTAAACCTCCATCACTGGCACAACTATTAATAATTAATGAATTAAAGACACTGTGCATCCATCAGCAATAGAAATCATCACTAAAACATTTCTTTAACCCAAGCTATTACAGCATGGCTCTTCACACATCAGTATCAACACTACAGTTTTATTTCTAATATCATGTTTTCTCTACCTGTCTTCATAAAGCCTGTATTTCTGAAATGATGCTAACTATCCAGTACTTAAAAAATACCACTACATGGTTACATAGGGGTTCATCCAACCTGTAATAATAATAATATTTCCAATAAAACAAGATCCTGAGATTAGTGTTTGAATATATTGTAATATATCATTTTTAAATGGAGAGATTTGAGATGAGATGTTTTGAAATCATATTCAGCAAAATAGCTTCTGAAAGTTTAGTGTTGCAGTTACAATCTTTAGAGGTTCCTAAGCTAAACTAAATGCACTGGGCTTCACTTATAATCCAATGCAATATATATATGTATATAAACATTGAAACTAGTTTGAAACTGAAACTAGTTTTTTAATGCAGTTCAGGGTCTGTATAGATTTGTTGGATTTTTTTTTTTACATACTGGAGAGAGTTACAACACAGTTTCTAGACCTGTTGCATCACTCTGAAGGTCAACTAGACCACACAGACAGGAGTATAAAGCTCCTGCTGGTGTCCTCTTTGTACAGTAGTTCAGCACGAGGGTCTGTCATGGCTTTCCTGATATATTGCTTCGCTCTGGCTCTTCCAAGTGTCCTGGCTTTGAGCTCCAACACTGAGCCAAACTGTGAGGAACTCATAAAGCCCCAGGTGCTGGATGGCAACTACAGCTCAGTAAGTGTGCTATTCAGATTTAACACACTATACCAGTAACATTTAAAACCTTTAAACTTGTGTCTTTTTTTAAAGGAATCTAAACCTTCACAGAAATTCAGCTATGAATGTTCCTTGGAGATCTATTTTTGACTAGTAACATTCATTTATAATATAATTCTGCAAAATGCCAATGTAAATGGTCGAATGATCAAAAAGTACGATCGATATGTATCTAGCATCCACTGTTTGTGTAATCATGTGGATAGGTCAATGTCTAAAGTTTGGTTGATGACTCATTGTTGACGTTCTTTATTGCTTACTCAGCCTCTTCATGCATGAGCATGAGTAAAAGTGCATGTAGTTAGAATTTTATATACTAAGCTGCCAGTTTATTACATATACACTATGGTGCAGCCGACATTCCAGTTCCAGGTTGAGGTCAGGGCTCTTTGCACGACACTCAATTTCTTCCACTCCAACCTTGGCACAACCTTGTGTTCAATGAGCTCTCTTTATGCTCAAGGGCACTGTCATGCTGGAATAGGTTTAGGCCAGTGAAGACATTCTAGACAAGTGTGTGCTTTGGAGAAGATCCATATGATGGTCAGGTGTCAACATACATTTGGCCATACAGTGTATCACTTGCAACTCGGTGCATATGCTGTTTTTTAGTCTTTTATACAACTATAACAGTTACAGACAGAAATCTAGGCTCATCTCATTAGCATCTGGGAAATGTTTTAAATCATTGGTGTGTTTAAATGTCTTTAACTCACCGGGATAAAGCTGACCGCAACACTTCAGAGTTTCTAAAGATTCCCTTCTCACCTAAACGTTCATGTTCGTATATTAATTTATTTAATATTTTAGATCATGGGGAAGTGGATCCTTGCTGGAGAAGTAACTGAGAGTGTTATGGCAATGATCATACAAATGTTGGACACATACTGGATGGAGCTCTCACCTGGTACAAACAACGAAACCATCCTTGTGAGACAAACATTCAGGTCTCTGTTGTTTAAATATCTTTTTCTTGCTATTTAGACGTGGAATATTCATATCCATATTCATACTCGCCTATTTGAACTAGATAATCAGATATTTTCAAGTTATAAATCAGATATAGATATTAAATGCTAAATACCAGTGCATGGATCTCGCTTATCCCGGAGTAGTTAATTAAAACAAGGAGCATAAAATGTAGGTGACTGTGGTCAAAGAGTCTTGTAGTATATCCTGGAAACACACTTATAGGAAAATAGGAAATAGGAAAATAATCATTTTATTGATGAACACATTGCAAATATCATCAAATAATCAATTTATTGATGAACACATTGCATTTATCCATTTATAGTTACATTTAAGTTCATTCCGGTTATCACTTAGGCTATGTTCCCTCACGAGCCTCTCTTTTCTCTCTCTCTCTTGAAGTTCTTTCATAAATGTTAAATCTCCTCACACAAAACTTCATCGACGATTAGACATTTTTCTTCATTAAATAATAACAAATTTTATACATTTATTAATAGGCTTCCATTATGTGAAGCTTCCGCCATACAAGTCCCTGTGAATGAGCTGTTACTATATTAGAACAAGCACCTTGATTTGAATTACAGCCAGCACTACTACTGTCCGAGCTGCTGTTATAGAAAATTAATCAACACCTTCTGACCATGAGACTCGAGGACCCGAGAATGGGGTATAAAACTATATAAGATTTTCTTATCGTGATTTACTCTTATACAGGTATTTTAGTCACAAGGCTATTGTTCTGTAGTAGCCTGAATAGTTTCACTGGAATGTTTTAGTCCTTATGCTTTCATGTTTTTTTCTTTTTTCCTCTGCAGTATGGAAAATATATGTACGTCTGGAACCTGGGAATTTCCTCTTGCAAACAATACTGTGCATAGTAAGTCCTAAATAATCCCCTGATCCATTCTATGACCAGTGAATAACACACTATTTTACTGTTGCACTTTTATTTTCATCATATTTTCATATGTCTATTGACAGACGGTGGAACTGTCCGGTTCTATTTATTACCATCTTGTTCCAACTGTTTCACGGGATTCTACACTGTTCATCAGCAAAACGACTCCCACAGAATACTTTTGCTGTTTTGTAAGTCCCTTTTTTCTTTGGGTCTTGATGTACATTTCCATAACTGTCTTTTCCCATAACTGTGCCAGAACTTAACTATATCTGTCCCAGAAGTGTATGCTATCTAAAGTCTATGGTCTGCACTTTGTTAAACTGGAAGGTCTTTTTTTCTGCTGTAATTTTGACTTTTTATTGAATAATAGCAAAACATCGGTGCGGATAAATCACTGGAATTGGCTAGTAGATGTAATCTGTGAATGTGCCACAAAGTGGCACTGCATACACACATCCTACTACTACGCTGGCACTCATGGAAGAACTGACTCTGAAGCAATGTTTAAGTAGTGTTACAGATTTGTTTGTGCACAGAACACTGTATGGACATCACTTAAATCTCAATTACACCATCATGTCATGAGCTTATCCACGTGAGGAATACAACATGACCGGGCATGCTTTTATAAGAAAATAATCAATGATAGGGTGATGTGATGCAGCAAGAAAGGAAGTTGATTATTTTCCTAGACCAGCGCATGTATATGACAGCAATTTGCCAAGGAATACAATTTTCATTCATTAATTAATGATACGTCATATATTTTATCCATTTATAGTTACGTCTAATGTTGTGGAACGTCTATGCCACAAGTTCATTATCACTTACATTAGAACTAATCAATACCTTATTACTGACTTATTACCTTTGAGAAACATGGTAAAGTGTGTTTGTGCTTGTGTTTGTGTTTGTTATGTTGTAGCTAGGGAACGCAAAGTTTCAAAAGAGACGAAGGCCTTGTTTCGAAAGCAAGCTAAGTGTCTGAGACTTCATAAAGCGACGTTCTACAATACTGTAATAGGTCAGTATGAATGTTGTATTCTCTATGTATAAAAGAATCATCTAACAAATTCTTAAATAATTGCAGAAACACGGCAGTATAAATGGCTAATAGTCCCTTACTCCATGTAGTTTATATAGTAGTTTATTAGATATGCAGTAATTAAAATTCAACAACTCGGTGTTGGTTTAAATGTCCTTAAATACCTTCAGCACCTTATGATGTGTGTTAAAATGTCTAATACGTAAGTGTTTGGCAACACCTTGTTTTACTACAGCAGAAATTATACTGGTTATATTGAAAAATCCAGATGCTGACTGTATTACACAAATACAGGGGTTATTACAGACACTGTGTGTATTTGTGTTTTTGCAGAATTGTGCCAGGATGGTACAAATGAGATTATAGAGGAGGATTACTGAAAACAATTCTCATTACAGCAATGATTCTTTCTATCGATATCAATACCTGTTTTTTTTTTATCTGATTAAGCTGTTTTAGAAATAAACTCTCCAAGGAACGCTGTGCAATATGTTTCATGTTTGTTCTGTCAATACGCGTCAAAATTTCAAATGAACCTGATTAAATATATTGCACTGTCAAACTAACTTTTTCAGAATGGAAGAGCACCTCCACTGTCTGAGTAACACATCATGTGTTGAATTAACTGGGATTGTTGAAAAATTGTTGAGCCCTATCACTCTTAGTCTATTTAAGACTAGCCACTACTAATTCTACTACTACTAATTCTGCTACTAATTCTAACGAAACATGTTTTTTTGCTAATTCTGTGCTACATTCTACGTTAATTATAAACACAACCCTGTTATCTTCAACCCTGTTACTTATTTAACAGGGAAATGCAGCCAGTGTCAACAAAGAAACCTTCTAAACATTTTTGCATGTATTATTTCAAACTCAATACTGGAAAATGATTTTAAAAAATTTAAGAGTTAAAACACTTAATGACACCACCTTAAAATCTCTTAATGACACCACAATCATGAAATCACCACTGTACCAGTTTATACCACAGTACTGTTACATTTTGAAATCTGATTGGTCAGAAACTGTTGATTAGTTTTCTATAATAGCAACTCTGGCAATAATTCCGGCTGCAAGGCACAGAATTATTTGAACAAAAGCAAAGCAAAGCAAAAGGTAGAATCGTTGATGTTTCTTTAACATTTATGGAAGGAGTCTCCAGTGTCAGCATGTTGGAACAGTCCACCACAGGAGAGACTTCAGGACAGAAGACTTTCTGGTTTCTCGGTAACATGACAATCTGCATTATTTTTAGTCTTATTAAAAGAAAAAGGAGAAGCTGGTGAAGGAGCGACTATCCATAGCTGCTATAAGATGTGCGGTAACAGGAGCTAACTTGTCTTCCATAACATTAAAGGTAACTATAAAGGGATAAAAGGTTTATTTTACTTCCTAAAAAGACCATTAAACAGCTAAGACCCATGGTAGTACCTAGAACTCGAACTAAACACAGTGAAGCTGCTTTTAGCTTTTGAAACCTGGAATCAGCTCCCAGAAGATGTTAGATGTGCCACAAATATAGCTATTTCTAAACCTAGATTAAAAACATTTCTTTTTTCATGTTTATATTCTTAAGCTATTAGGACTTTATGTGTATGTTACACTATATTCTCAGCAGTTTATTGTTTCTTTTCTGTCGAATTTTTCTGAATCTTAATTGATTTTATTTTTTAAAAAAGGAATGAATATTAGTGTATTCTATTATTTTTAAATGTCCACAAATCCTATTTGATTTTATTGTCTTTTTATTCTTCATTTTTATTTGTAAAGCACTGTGAATTACATGGTGTATGAAATGTGCTATATTAATTAACTTTGCCTTGCCTATTAATAAATTTTTTTTTTAAAAAGTAATAATTTAATATATAATAGAATTATAGAATATAATAATTAGGAAATGACTGAGGTTTAAGAGGAATTTGTATAATATATAATGTGCTGTGTATCAGGGCATCACACCACTGACTGAAGGTTTTACTACAGCAGCACAGCCCCAAGTGTTTTACTCTGTACATAACCCCTGGGTTTTTTTGTGTGTGTGTGTTTTTTGGGGGGTTTTTTTTCCCACTGAGCAGACGTCAGAGTACAGGTGGAAAGGGAGGAGCTTCTCTACTGAACACTGAGTGAAGTGAAGAGGAAAGGATGATGCTGTTCCGCAGAACTTCTCACACCCACATCACCATCCTCCTCATCATCAGACTTCTCAAACTGAACTTCTTCACTTGTTGGGAGATGACAGCACCTCGGAGTAGTAGCGCGTTGTCCCTCTGCAGCACTACTGAAGTACTGAAATGACCAGAAGTGAACCCTGCTGAAAGGAACTTTCGTTTTTGGGAGCGGATTTTAACGCGAGGGTCCAGATCAGAGCACCTGTCCGGGCTGGGATGAGATGCCATGAGAGATTTGTCATTCTCACAGGTCTGCTGTGTGGAGGGCTGCTAGTCCTCAGCTCCTGGAATGCCGCAAAAGACGGTAGGCGCGCTCACCGAGGCTTACTAACACGTAATAACACTCGCGCGCGCGTGCTCGAGCCTTTATTCAGTCCCGTGTCGCTTCATTCGCTTTATGAACTACTGGATGAAAGGTGTATCTGGTTTTTTTTTCTTTTCTTTTTCTTTTACCGTAGACATTTCTTTGCACTGTACAGAAAATTTAAGTTAGTCCAAGAACCATACTTAAAATGAAAGAGTTGCCTAACTCAGCTTTCTCTCCATGTAAAAAATAATTATGCTAAAATTATTACAAATTATTTTCAAAATCTGAAGAAGAAAAACCGAACAAATTTATTGAATTACAGCGTGTGTATATATATATAGATATATATATATATATAGATAGATAGATAGATAGATAATTATATATATATATACACACACATACACTTATATACATATGTATATTACATATATATATATATATATATATATATATATATATATATATAATGCAATAGTATGTGGGACATACTGTGTGTGTGTGGTTTTAGGCGTAGCCTTTCACTAGTCTAGGAACACGTGGAAGTGTGGGATATGATCAACTGTAAGAGGAAGTTTTTCTCATGTTTCTTGCAAGTATATATATATAGGCTATAGTTTCACTTCAGGCTGTCTGGATGAAGCTCTGAAGCTCTAGGCACATAGCTAGACAAGTTTCAAAGCACTTATCAGCCAACTCATAGGAGCATCTAGCAAAATGACAACCTCTGAACCTCATGGTAATAACTTTATTTGATCTGATATAGGCTGTAGGCACAAGTTCGTGGGTACGAGTCCGCGGACCTATGGCCGAATCGCAGCCGTGCCGATATTCAGTATACGAGCGCTCTTGCTCATGCCATATTAAAATCCATATTAAAATCATCCCTGCTGAAAAATCCAAACTGGTCAAACTGGTAGATCTTTGCAAACTGGTGTTGACTGAAAGGACACTTTTTACTGATACATCAGGTTAACACAACAAGAAATTCTCAAACATTTGTTCATCAGTTTAGCCACGTCACAAAGATAGTGGAAGATGGATTTGCAGCTGACAAAGGTAGTCTACCGGTTTGACCTGCTCGTGCGAGTTTGGTTGCTTGAAGCTTGTCAGACTAAACTGGATTTTTCAACAAGGATATACAGTTCTGGTCAACTAATCTGATTCATCAAGTGGCGTTCTAAGAGTGCTGATATTCAGAACAACACACCAGGACATTTCACTGTTTGCATCACTCTGCTTGTCTGTGTTCAGAAATTCCAGATCAAGCAATAGTTCATTACGTTGAAACCATTACTACACTTACTACATGGTGTCAGTCAGTAGTGTTGTGTGTTGGCATGGCAACATACAACACTCTATCCAGCTGTGGCTTCTTTGGGAACTATTTATATTGACAGAGCAAAAATAAAATAAAAAATTGACTATATTATGTCTGAAATGTCAGTAATTTCTTATTAATAGAACTGTTGTATAAAAGCAATATCACACTCGCAGTTGTGCTGTTGTACTGCATATGGGCACCGCTGTGATTCGGCTGTAGGCACAAGTTCGTGGGTACGAGTCCGCAGACCTATGGCCGAATCACAGCCGTGCCGATATTCAGTATACAAACACTCTTGCTCATGCGATATTAAAATCCATATTAAAATCATACTTGCTGAAAAATTGAAAAACTGGTCAAACTGGTAGATCTTTGCCCATTGGTGTTGACTGAAAGGAAACGTTTTACTGATACATCAGGTTAACACAACAAGAAATTCTCAAACGTTTGTTCATTAGTTTAGCCAGTCACAAAGATAGTGGAAGATTTGCAGCTGACAAAGGTAGTCTACCGGTTTGACCTGCTCGTGCGAGTTTGGCTGCTTGAAGCTTGTCAGACTAAGCTGGATTTTTCAACAAGGATATAGAGTTCACTACATGTCCATCACCTTAGGTAGTGTGAAATACAGTATATACAATAATCCATTAAACTATGTAGTGCACTATATATATCCAATAATCCAACACTTTCAGCCCAGGCAGTGCCTCATAGAGTATAGTCCAATTCCTTATATAGGGCATTATACTGTATTTCCAATAGTCCGAGACCCAGTGTAGTCCAGCCTATTCAACACCTTAGTGCAATATACCATATATAAAATAGTCCAATTCTACAAAGCCCAGTAGTCCAATTGTGTACTCTAGTATGTCTTATAGTCCAGTACCCTATTTAGTGCAGTCTAACTGATTGTCCAACAGATCAGCGGCCAAACACCTTCAACACACTAGATAGCGTTTAATATTGAGGATTGGAAACGTTGACCAGATGATGTTGCTCCAAGTTTCACCTGTCCAGTTTGGTTGAGTCTGTGCCCACTGTAGTCTAAGATTCCTGTTCTTGGCTGACATGAGTGGAACCCGATGTGGTCTTCTGTTCAAGGTCCAGCATTTTGTGCATTCTGAGATACTTTTCTGCTCAACACGGTTGTCAAGAGTGGTTATTTGAGTTACTGTAGCTTTCCTGTCAGCTCGAAGGCCAGTCTACCCATTCTTCTCTAACCTCTCTCATCAACAAGGTGTTTCCGCCTCCAGAAATGAATATTTTTTGAAAACATAACATTCATTCATAAACATTCAGAAATGAATTTTCAACACCTTAGTGCAATATACCATATATAAAATAGTCCAATTCCACATGGTAATAACTTTATTTGATCTGATATACCCTAGGTGGCCTAGTGTACTATATATCTAGTGCGTATAGCGGTGCATATGGGCACCGCTGTGATTCGGCTGTAGGCACAAGTTCGTGTGTTCAAATGTTCATTTCTGCTGCCACCTGATTGGCTGATTGGATAATTACATGAATGTGCAATTATGTAATGTGTAAGTGTTCCTAATAAAGAGAACGGTGAGAGTATGTCCAATAGTATGGCATGTTCAACACTTTAGATAGTGCACTATACATTATATAATATAGTTTATCATATAGTAACCTGTGTAGTGCACTACATGAATAATAATTTAGTGCTATGTGTAGTGCACTAGACGTGATATACAGTAGTCCAGTACACTATGTAGTGCACAATATGCCCAATAGTGCAGCTGCTACTACACCCTGGTGCGCCCATAAAATAAATGCATTTGCAAGCCTCTAATATCATTGTTTGCAAAGGCTACTCGTTTCTTTGTAAACAGCAGCATGCAAATATTGACTCACAGTGTGTATAGAAACATCCTCTAGTATGAAACTTATGTAGAAATATAAACTGAATACTTGGACAAAACTGTGTGTTACTGAATCTTTCTCTTCGACTTTAGATTAGCGATGCTTGTTTCAGTGATGTGCACAACAACGTTGTAGGTGTTCACTTAAGAAGTTTTAGAAGCTTTTACACAGGTACGCCCATGAGCCGCAAGGCTTACAGCACAGACTCTGCTCATTAGAAGAACTATAATTCCTTCATTATATAGCAATTTCTGGAATGCAGAAGTCTTGTTTTGCAACACTGACACATAAATCACTTACTCAATTTGTAGGCGAAACACTGAGACCATCAGCAAACCTCAGATCTTTGTGTGGTGATAAAGAAAAAAGGCTCTGTGGTAATTAAATATTTGCCCACAATTTTCAACATGGCTGAAATGAAGGATCTAGTATACATCGAGTGTTTCACAGTCTGCTTACTTGATGTACTGAAAGCAAATGGATTTGAACCCTCTAGAAAGTTCCCAGGCCTCAGTGCTACAGAGATTATTAGCCGCTCTTCCTGTTTGTCTCTGCTATATTCAGCTCTTCAGCTCTACCACATGCAAAAGTAGATGTAAGCTTATATATATTGCCAGTCAAATGTTTGGACACGCCTGCTTATAGAAGGTTTACTTTACCCACACTTTCTCTTGTTTTCGAATAATCATGAAGGCAAAAACACTATTTAAAACACTCACACACACAGACACACACACACACACACACAGAATTATGCAGTGACCAAGAAAAGTGTTAAATCAAAATTATTTTAGATTTTAAATTCTTAACAATATTCCTGATAAAGCTTTCTATATTCTTGGCATTTTCTCAACTAACTTCATGAGGTGTTTTACCCAGGATGCTCCCAAATAACCCCTTGCGCTTCACTGTTTCTCCTAACTAGTACTTGTTTTAAGTAAAAAAAATAATAATAATAATAAAAAAAAATAAAAAACTACTTATCAAGTAAGGAATAAAACATGATAGGGCATGCTATTATAGGAAAATAATCAAACTGGGTTTTGTAAAGTTACCAATACCAGTAAATCCCAAAGTGTTTTATTCTTCTTATACCACAGCAATTTGACAACAATAACAATTTTTTTATTTAGTGAAGAATGACACATCATACTTTTTACCCATTTATAGTTACATTTAATATTGTGGAACATTGCTAAACAAGTTAGTTCCTGTTGTCAATGAATAAACGATCATTCTCTCACCAGCCACTCTTATCTCTCTTGAAATGAATGAGAAAACAGTCACTGCTTTTCATGTCACCACGAAACAGCAAAGCACAAAAGTCCTTAGTCTTAAAGACGTTGCCAGAAGACTTACAGCTGCAGCTTTATGTTTGACTGTTACAAAGCGCTGACGCTGGAGACTCCTACGAAAAATAAATAAATAAATAAATATCTCCTCAAAAGAAAACTACAAAACGACACAGTTACACCCTGTGTAAGTTGTTACTAAAATAAACATTAATGTTTTAGACTGAGCGCTTTAATATAAAAGTGTCCTTCGCTTTGCAGCTGACCTGCAGTCAGAGCTGCTGTTATAGAAAATTAATCAACAGTCAGAATCCAAAATCCAACGGTGTAGAAATAAATTTAGACATGGACGTTAACTTCATTATTTACATTTGTCTTAGTAATTTCAATCAGAAGATGATGAAAAATATGTATTCAATCTACAATGTCAAAACCTTTGAGTGATAGTTGCCTATATATTACAACATAGCCCATTCTGTTTGTGTTTAGGAATATATTGGTAACACATTGCAGTACTTTCTGTTTCCATGACTGATCTGGCTCTAAACTTTCATGCAGTCAGGTAGTACATATTCTCTACACTGTCACTAAACTGAACGTAAAGTGAAGTGTGTGCTTGTTATTGGGGTTGTTCCTTGTGTGTGTATACCTTTTGTACCTTTAGTTAGAGGAACATACACATTTTACAGGAACATCACTGAAGGGTTTTTACTGTTGTACCTTTGAAAGTATGTTTATGTTGTCCATGTCTTGCATCAGGTTATATACTGATTACGTAATCCGCTCTGTGTTTTGTGTGTTAGTGACCATAAGGGGGAAGTGGTTAATGATAAATTATCCTGTAGCTCAAAGGTTAAGTTAAGGAAGTTTAAAGACCAGGAAAGATCCTCCAATATTGATAGAATATGAAAATAAATTCGTGTCTGTTAACACATCCGACCCTGTTGATGTCGCTGTACCTGAATTCTGGCAAACAGCCAAAAAAGATAAATACTTTTAGACACTTCAGCTTTATTAAACTGTAAATGTATCTCACCAAATGGCAAGGAAATGTTTGTTTTTTTTTAGTTTTAAATCTTGCTTCAGCTAACATCTTGCAAACGTCATGCTGTGTAAGGAGCCCGTTTAACAAACACAGAGGTATAAACAGAAAGTCTGCCTAAAAAGGTCTAAAACCTTGCGGTTTCTTCACACAGTGAACGTCATGCTTTCATCAAGTTACTACAACAGAAAAGCGTTCTCCCTATTGCCAGGAGATTGTGAGTTTGAATCCCGAACGTGCCATCTGTGGCCAAGAGCCAAGGGGGGGGAACTTGGTCATGCTCTGTGTGTGGGAGGGATGGCATGACTCTCTCACCTGTCAATCACAGCAACATTAGCCAATCATGTGTATCTGTGAGCTCATGTATGCAGAAGAGGGTAGATAGCCAACTGTGTTTCTCTGCCTTGTGACACAACATGAGCAGTAGTTTCAAAAGATGCAGTTGGCTGGCTTCACATGTCTTGGTGTTTTGGGGATTTTAAAGTAAAATGTGTTTAAAAAAAAAAAAAAAAGTAGTCATATGACTTCGAATTGCCCTGTCAGAATTGCCCTGCATGCCTTTCCATCCTTATGCAGTACTCCATAAAATGTTTTTATAGCTCCTAATAAAAAGATATCAGTGCCTCCTTCATTCATGACCCATCATTGTGAAATAAAACAAACATTACTGGTTTTTATATGATCTATATCTCTGTGGTCATTGGCATTTTCACATCGTATATTAAGCAATTCATGATGGCACGTCAAGTCTGCGTGAATTGATGGTTTTTCTACTAACAGCGTGACGCACACTTTCAGATATGGTTCCCGTTCCATCCAAGATTATTGACATTTTTATTTCAACACAATATTTCTTCAAATGCAAAACGTTTTCTTAATTAGTGCATTAATACTGGGTACAAATGTAACGGCACTCTTATATTTATCATTTTGTGAATGTCTGGGTCACTCGGTGGTGAATGAGGACGGGATTTTACATGTGTGCAGCTCATAGGCCTCAAAGAAACAGCAATTACGAGATTCCTAGAAGATTGAGAGCAATTTAAAAAGAATATATTTCTTAAAAGGATGACTGCATTTACTAAATGTTCAATAATTTCACAAAGTTCTATTGTTTAGAAAATGTTTTTTTGAGAATGAGCTTTTAAAGGAAAAGGAAAAGTGTACAGTGTGAATTATTGTGTGTCATATTTATGTGATACAAACAGGTTTTGCTTATACCTGTAAACGTGCCATCTGTTTATGATTGTAAACGTGCCCATATTTTTAATGGGCATTGTATACTGATATGATTTTTGATACAGGGCATCTTTTTAAAATCAAAACCTCCCAGAGAAAGAAAGTCGGTTTTCAGATCAATTTGTGTTGAATTTGCCTAAACAAATTCCACACTTGCACTGCCACTTCCACTACCAGAAAACTGGGATATTAGGGATCCACATGTACATTTTTGTCATTACATTTTGTTTCCGACCTTCAGACCTGAGACAAAACCCAAGGTTTTTTTTTCCTCCAGTAAATTTAATCAAAACGGATTATTGGTATTGTCGGGAGATCGTGAGTTTGAATCCCGATGATGCCACAGCCATTGATGGCTGGGACACAGTGAACCAAAATTGGCCATGCTGTCTGGGTAGGAGGGGTGTTATCCTCTCTGGCCAATCGTGCCAATCGTGCAAGCTCATGTATGCAGAACAGGGCATATTGCTGTACCCTCCGAGTGTATTACACTGCCCTGTGACACGGCATGAGCAGATCGAAAAGATGTTGTGGTTGACTTCACATCTCTGGAAGGAAGTGTATGCTAGCCTTCACCCTCCCCGACTGGGGCTGTTGCGTGATAGGGAAGAGCGTGGGCGGAAATTGGCAGGTGTCCAAATTGAGGACAAATTGAGCAAAACAAGGGATTATTGCACATCTCAGTGGCCTTCCAACTCGTCCAGTTTTCTCAGTTGTCCCTCTGGGGACGATTTGAAGAAAACAAGGCTTCCTCTAGTCATTATGGGGTGTTTGTGTGTCCTTAAACCTGGTCTTAAATTATATTTTATGAATGAAAGGCTTTAAGTGTAGATATTTTAAGCTATTAATATTAAGTAGTGTTTTTTTTAATAAATTTGAGGCTAATGTTAGCTTTCTGTTTAGCTAGCATATGCAGATGTTATGGAGATTGTAAATTCAACAAAAAGTAACTGGAAGACAGCAACACTCTCTCTGGTTGAAAAAAACTGTCTTTAGTAGAATGACTTCTATCGAAAATATCATAGATCCGTAGATTGTTTGTGTTATTTCAGGATGTAAGCCATACTTATAAAACAGCACAGAGATCATGGTCACTTCAACTCTGCTCTACAGGAGGCTGAACTGTTGTTAAAGTCATATCATTGGGCTTTTAGGACATGACAGAACTAAATATATTCTGGTTTTATGATCTAGATAACACGCTTGACCAATTCCGCAAGGTTTATTGGAGGCTAATAAAAGCTGAGCAACGTGGAGAGGAATTATCATACAAACTGGTTCAAATGTTGGAGAAACTAAAGAACCTAAACAACACTGGTGCTAATCAGACTTTCACCAACTCCTCAAGGAACTCCTTGGTTAACTCCTTGAGTAACTCCTCGGGTAAGTAAGAGTATGTATGAGCTCTCAGAAGGACAGCATGTCCTGCTCACCTTCTCTCACTCACTCACTCTCTCATTCACTCACTCACTAATTCACTCACTCACTCACTCACTCTCTCACTCACTCACTAATTCACTCTCTCCCACTCACTCTCTCACTCACTCACTCTCTCATTCACTCACTCACTAATTCACTCACTCTCTCTCTCACTCACTCTCTCCCACTCACTCTCTCACTCACTCACTCGCTCTCTCACCCACTCTCTCACTCACTCACTCACTCACTCTCTCACTCACTCACTAATTCACTCACTCTCACTCACTCTCTCCCACTCACTCTCTCTCACTCACTCTCTCACCCACTCTTGCACTCACTCACTCACACACACACTTATTCTCTCACTCACTCACACACTGTTTCGCTCACTCACTCACTCACTCACTCTCTCACCCACTCTCTCACTCACATACACACACACACTCATTCTCTCACTCACATACATACACACACTCATTCTCTCACTCACTCACTCACTCACACACT
>CM040981.1:3686979-3714974 GCA_022985145.1 Pangasius djambal | reverse complement strand
TCTCTTCTCTTCTTGTCTCTTCTCATATTCTTCTCTCCTCTCAGCTCTTCTCTTCCACAGTCTTTCTCTTCTCTTCTTGTCTCTTCTCATATTCTTCTCTCCCCTCGGCTCTTCTCTTCCACAGTCTTTTTTCTATTTTCTCTTCTCTTCTCTTCTCTTTTCCTCTCGTTTCTTCTCATATTTTTCTCTCCTCTCCTCTCTTCTTCTCTCTTCTCCTCTCTTTTCTTCTCACCTTTTTTTCCCTCCTCTCAACTTTTCTCTTCCTGAGTCATTTTTCTTTTTTCTTTTCCTTCTCTTCTTCTATTTTCTTTTCTTCTGTTACTGCCTCTTGTATCGTTTTCTCTCTGCTCTTCTCGTCTGTTCTCTTTTCTCTCTGATTTTCTCTTGTCTCTTCTCATTGCTTCTCATATTCTTCTCTTCTTCACCTTTTTGTGTTTTTCTCTCTTCTTCTTCTATCTTCTCATATGTCTATCTTTTTAGCTTTTTCTTCTCTTCTATTTTCTCTCCTCTCCTCTTCTTCTGAAGCAGGCTATGAGAGTGATGTGACTGATGTTTGTGTGTGTGTGTGTGTGTGTGTGTGTGTGTGTGTGTGTGTGTGTGTGTGTGTGTGTGTGTGTGGTCATTGCAGCTGGAAGATGACATTGTGGCAAAGTCAGGATACAGCGAATCTATAAAGGAGTATACCAATAATGTGAACAATGAGCAATGGCTTTTCCTGGAGTTCTCACAACTGGGCTTCATAGGTACATCTCTCCTCTCTTCTCTCATCTCTTCTCTCATTTTCTCTCCTCTTCTCTTCTCTCTTCTTGGCTTCTCTTCTCTTCTCACTTCTTTTTTCTTTCTTCTGTTTCCCTCCCATCTCATCCTGTCTCCTCTATTCTCTTCTCATCTCTTGTCATGCCCTCATTTTTTTTTCTATTCTCTCAGTTTGTCTTTTCCTGAGTTTTTCTTTTTTTCTCTCTCTCTTCTTTTCACTTCTGTTTTTCACTTATCTCTTCTGATCTTCTGATATTTCTCTTCTCTTCTCCTGTCAACTCACTTCTTTTCTACTTCTACTCGCTACTCTTTCATTGTCTTCTCTTCTGTTTTTCTTTTTTCTCCTGTTTGATTCTTCTCTTCTTCTACTTTTTTTCTTCCCTTTTTCTCTCTTTTATCACCACTTTTATCAACTTCTCTTCTCTTCTCACAGTGTTGGTTGTTTTCTGGTTTAGATTACAAGCAAAATGCCATCCATAGTTACAACTTATCAGTTATCAGCCTGGTAGACCTACTTTTAACAAAGCAGAATATTTATCTGATACTATGAGAATAGCATTTTTCTTTCACACACAGAACCTGAGAACATGAACACACACACACATACACGCACACACACAGAGCGAGAGAGGTAGAGTCATAAGCATGGTGCTAGTGTTTGACACATATTCACAAACGTTACACTGTGTTCATCACCACCGCAGTTCTGAAATTAATACTTCTGATATTAATTCGAATAGCCACACCCTGACACACAATACACTTTCCCTTTCTTTACAGGGAAGCTTTTCCGAGCTTCAGACCTGCCCAGTATTGTGGATTTTTTTCTGATGTTTCACAAGGATAAACCCATCGACTGGCTGCTGGATCACATCCTGTGGGTCAAAGTGTGTAACCCAGAGAAGGACAGTGTAAGACATTTTGACATTTGCTTGTATCTACACAAGGCAGAATACAATTCAAGGACTAGAGGTTAAAGGAGTGACAGTTTCGACATACTATCATAAAACAATTGCAAATATTATGTAACTTAAAAGTGCTTGTCCTAAAGTCCTCATAGGATGCCATCCCAGTACTCTTTACAAATCCGATCAATAGTGAGAGAAGACCTTAGGACCATGGCTAACCTGATTTTATTCGGTTGTTGGACTAATCTTGGGTATAAGTGACCACCAGGCACAGCATTGCTGAGATTTCAAGTCCCCATAAGTCCCTATACCATAGTCTGTACACTCGGCAGCCATTTAGGAGATGCTGTCAGGCTCCAGAATGGTAAGAACCCCATATACCAGAAGCAGATCAACAAGATGATATTTCTAGTACCAGCATTGCTAAGGTCTTTACCAACCAGGTGACTGATGTGTAACACAATGCCACTATCTGTATCTATATTTGGATTTAAAACCAAAGTGGCCATGGCCTTCTGTTAAAACATTTAACTGTACCACTATACCCCTGGAAACCAGTGGCAGCATGGTGTGTGAATTCTGGCTCTGATAGTTCCTCCACCTCAGCTACATCACTCCAGTTCTTAATTGGGCTAAACTAGAGATGTGAGCAGGACTTTTTTAATCCCACATGCGCATCTTTATATTTATAAACATAGTTTTATATAATTTAGCTGTTTTTATTTACAAAATATATACACAATTTACTAGAGTCATTTGAATCAGGCAGTTACTAAGGATGAATGAACACTGTAACGATGTAAATGCATCACATCTTTGGTCTTTGCGTGTCCTGTGAGCTTCATATCTGACCTCTCACTCATGTCCACATGAGAGTCAAATTTTAGTTTCGTTTTTTTTTGGTTTGGTTTGGTTTGGTTTTTTTTTTTTTTTTTTTGTGGTTGCGTCCCATGAACCTCCAGTCTCGATGCATACTCTAGTCTTAACCAGATACCCTGTGAACCTTTCTGGCAAGCTTTCTAAACAAAAAATGAGTGTTTCTCTTATTCCTATCTGTTTAGGTCACATTATCGGTTGATTTTAAATAATGCATTCATATTCGGTTACATCCCTGTTACCTAATACAGATGCCATGCTAAGAGTACCACGCTGTCGTGTTCATATTTCAAGCTGTCAACCTCTCACTACTAATCTCATCTTGTCTCTGAATGTTTTCACTTACTGGCAAGTTTATTGATACAGCTGTCAATGCTGAAATTGGTGGTTATGTGCACATTTACACAAACAAAAGTGCAGAATTTAAGAAATGTATTTCAAACTTTTAGAATGTAGGAACGTCGTGAAGAGGCGGGTCGCTGCACATGAAGCTGCAATGAGAATGAACATGCACAATGACAAGTGTCATTTTCGAGACAAATGAGATTTGTCTTTTTGTTCCTGGGTTGTTACTGTTTTACAGAAACACTGCAACAATGAGAAGGCAAAGCTGAAGCGCACCTTCAAGCCCTCCCTGTTTCAGCATGTGGGTTTGCACTCCTCCCTGCCTGGCAAAATTCAGAATCTGAAAGTGAGTCTTCTCCTCCTTTCTCCTCCTTTCCCATCTCTCTTGTGGGTTAGTGATTTCTTAAGGAGTCATGGTCACATCTTAATCTCGAAATAACATTTAGTAATTATGAATCAGCAAAGCAGATTCTGTCTGAAAGTTAACCTGCCCTGTGTGTGTGTGTGTGTGGTATTTTTACAGGATAAAGATTTTGGGAAGCAGGTCCTGTATAAAGCCCACCGGAACCCCCCTGCCTTGCTGGACAGCAGCTTGAAGCACTATCAGAGCCATTCTCTGGAGAGGGCTTATCGAGGTGAAGACTTCCTGTGGGCTTTCACACCCAGCAAAGGAGATTACATCCTTATCACCTTCAACACTCCTCAAAACGTTAAAAGGTGAGAGCAGCACACGAGCACATTCAAGTCAGATCGGTTTAGGGGTGGCCCCCTCTTTCCCATTAGTTCAAGTAAAGGAGGTGTGGCTTTTGTGCCTGTTAGTATAGTCAAGGAGGTGTGGATTTATAGTGACAGTATACTGACATAGAAGTTGATTTTGTGCCTGTCAATCCCAGTGAAGGAGGTGTGGCCTTTGTGCTATTCAGTACAGTGAAGGATGTGTGACCTTTGTGCTCTTCAGTACACTGAAGGAGGTGTGGCCTTTTTGAAACACCATTTCACCAGCAGCACTAAATCATATCATATTGAATCATTGGCTGCTTTCATGCAGCAGATTGTGGTTATCTGTGTAGATAATGGAAATAGACTGTGCAGTGTGTAGTTACTTGAAAAGATGTAGTTATATGAGTCTGGCATACAGAACATCTTCGAACACACTGTATCACTTTATTTGAAGGTTCTAAGCTTTTTTCTTGGATAATAGCTAAAGTGAGTTGACTGTGTATTGCTACATGGTCACAAGAATTCTTGAGTAATTCCAAAATAATAGCATTATGGTTCTTGCCAGTAGATCTGATGTAAGTGGTCCAGGAGGAAGTTTTCATGATGCATATATTAGAATACATAACAAATTGCAGTATAATATAGAATAGTAAGAAATACTTAATATTAATAAATAGACTTAAAAAGACCTCTTAGAGAGTGTGAGGCTCTTATGCCACTGAGGAATAAAAACACTACTTCTCAAAGTCACTGATGAACTGTGTTTGCATTTTTAACATGACCCTGTCCAACAGTAATCATCATCATTTTACACTCATTTGCATTTTTGCAAACCGGCATGATGTAAATGTCTTCCAAGATCTAAAATATGCTTTTTTAAAACACATCATCTCTAAGGTACCTTATGGGTGATTCATTTTGCCAACCCTAGGTTCTGCATTTTTTGTTATAGGATAATGTATATCAAGTCAAGTCAAGTGGCTTTGTTGTCATTTCAACCATATAGAGCTAGTTAGTGCACAGTGAAACTAAACAACGTTCCTCCAGGACCATGCTACTTAAAAACAGCACAGAACTACAAGAGACTATATATTGTTTTCATAAAGTGCACATGCAGACAGCACAAGACAGTACAATAACTACCAAAACAGGACAATAGGCACAGTAAGATACAGTGCAGCGCCGACTAGTATGCAGTTCTAGTAAGAAAGTGAATCAGATATGACAGTAGTGCAGAAGTGTAACAATATAAGTTGCTGTAATTGTAAACATCAGGGGCAGCAGCCGGGTAGAGAGTATAAAAAATTATATACAGTATTTTATAAATATATATGTATAGATATATATATATAAATACATAGTCCAGAGGTGTTAGGGAGCAGCTTGTCATGCTGAAATTTGCTTATCCACTTTCAAAATTGTACGAGTCCAGGATCTTTTAAAGCACTGTCTATGCAAAATGAGTTCCTTTGCAGATTGCACATTAAGCACATTTGAGTTCACCTCCGTGACCTCTCTTTTATAAATCACAATACAAAACTGAGGGAAAACAATGAGACGATCATAGAGGAAATGCTTCAGCATTTAAGTCAGCTGTTTTGGAAGCAGATTTTTAAGTTCCTTTTAATTCTTCTAAGTGTGTCTCTATGGCCTGGGTCTGTGTCCCAAAGAGTGACAGAGTGAACATGCAGTAAAGCCTAGCAACCGTGTAAATTTACTCAGCAGACTCCTCAGAGTCGTTTACTGAAACAGGCGTGTGTCTTACAGTAAACCGGAGATCAGACCTTACTTATTTCAGCTGAAAACAAGAGGAAGCACAAAAGGGGCGTCCCATGGGTAGTGTTTCTCTTGGCAGGTCACGCTTACCCAATAGTGAAAGTGTAAAACAGTGATATTCATGATGTACAGGATGTACCCTGCTAGCAACAGCACAAATCAGAGTGGGTTTCTCAGAAAATGTTTCTAACCACTTATGCATATGTCTGTATTAATTTACACCCCAGTGTATAACTCCAGTATACACAGAGGCCCTGATTTAGCAAAGGTTTTAGTGAGAATTTGAAAACAAATAAAAAATAAAAAAAAACCACTCAAGCTGATTTTATAAAAGGATTGTCCAGTTTGCATGTTAATGAATATGCAATTTGGGGCGTATGAACTTAAAAATGCAAAATGCAGGGTGGCGTTGATGCAAATACATGAATTTTGTACCTGCTCTGTGATTTACAGCCTAAAGGTCACTTTGTATTTCAATAATATGAACGAATGGCAGGTATTAAATTAGCATAAACATGGATCTGCTATCTGAGGACAAAATAAAAACCATAGCTTGTTAAAGTTTTTCTAAATTATGTTTAAGAAGCTGTAAACAATGGAAAAGTGTCTCAAAATTCTGGTTTAACAAGATGTTAATTAAAATGTAGTGATATTTAAAAATCTTATTGTTATTAAATATTATAGCAATATTCTAAATATTGAAATTTGTGTGTTAAACGTTTCATTGATAAGAATTCCCCAAGCGTGTACGTATCACCTTGTGTATGTTTCTATATTAGCTATATCTAAACTATTGCATGCTATATTTGCTATATTTATAAATGAGGAAGTTGTAGTGGCATTTTTGTTAGTTTGGTCTTTACCCTTACTCAGAATAACTCTCCCTTTTTCTTGTGAATTTGTGGCAGCTGGTATTATTTCCTGTGTTGACACTTTATTTGATATTATGTTGTTACACTGCAGAAAATGATGAAATAAGATAAATTATCTGCCAGTAAAATAAGAATTAATGCTTGAAATGAGTAAAAAAATGTCTAGAAATATATATTTATTATATTAGATTATATATAGTATATTTGGCTAATAGAGAAAAATAATAATTGAACTTGCCTATATTCATGATGTGTTTAACTGTTGGTGTGGATTTATGCATATTATACCATTTAGTTTATTTTTTTAAATATATATCATAAAAAGTCATTTGGTTGAACTTGTATTTTGTATTCTGTTGCTGGCAGGGTGTATTAGCTGATCAGTTTATTTCGATGAAACAGGTTGTTTAGCAGGCGTTCCTGTTTCACATGCTTTCACACGGTCACACAGCTAAGACCAGGCTTACTTACGCCGGAGTAATTTGCTTGGTGCAACTTTTTTAATAATTGGTCTTATCTATGATCTGTTTATCAGTAATTGGTCTTATCTATGATCTGTTTATCACGTTTGTGGACTCTAAAACGTTATACATTATTACTGCAGAACCCTGACCACTGAACTCTTCCTGTCACATTTAATATTTCATCTTGTTTTGTGTGTGTGTGTGTGTGTGTGTGTCTAGGTACCGCTTCAGAAGTGGAAATATTGAAGCGAATGGAGATAAGTTTTACAACACCACCATCCAGGTGCTGCCTAGTGACGTATGTAGCACTCGATAAACACACTCTATCCACTATCTCACTATCTTATCATGCTCTGTGTGTGTGTGCGTGTGTGTGTGTGTGTGTGGGCAGGTTTTTTTAGGTGGGGACCAAATACCTCTTTGACATTGAGGTTAGCTTTTAAGTGTAGCAGAGCATTAATTAGCTGCATTAATAATTATGTCAGTAGAAGGTCCTCACAAGGACAGTAAGTGTGTGCATGTGTGTGTGTTGACTTATTACACCAGAGTGCAATTTCCTCCCACACAGAGAGAGACACAAACCTACGGCAAGACTGCAAGTCTGTGGTTTCAGGACACTTCCTGTTAGTTCTGGGTTTACTGAAGAGACGCTGTAGAACACATAGAGTCACCTTTTATTTATTCTTTCAGTTACAGCCCATGCTCTGTAGCATTAATCAGAGCTGTTTGTGTGTGTGTGTGTGTGTGTGTGTGTGTGTGTGTGTGTGTGTGTGTGTGTGTATGTGTTTCAGGTCTCTGTGAGGGAGCATGCGGAACAAGGACTGCTCCCATGCTGCAAACCTTCCTCTGATGGCTTCGTTGTAATAGGTATCATCATTTGTTTTAAATTTGCTTCGGTTCATTCGTGTTCCCTTTTACTACCAGATGACATTTGCATGACACAAGGATTTGAATGGCTCCTTTATGACCAGGACAAGAAGCTAGACGCGAGCAGAGATTTACCGTATTTCCTGGACTATAAGCCCTGAATTATTGAAGAAAATAATTAAGAAAAAAAAACTCATGTTATCAGGTGAATTGGATTAATGTACAAAATTTTTAATTTAATTAATGTTCATTAAACATTACAGCCAGATTATTTTATCAGTGGAAAACAACTCAACATTTTAAACTTTCGTTTACTTCTTCAGCTGCCTTTTTTCACCATATCCTTGATGCGTGATGAATATGACTAATAACCGAGCACGCTATGACTAGTCACTAATTTGTCATCATGGAAATGGGGGTGACACAAAGAATGATTCATTCAAAATATTTATTATTATTACTTTATTTAGTTGTATTTTTATTAAAAGGGGGAAAAAAGCTGCAGAGCTACCTGATTGATGTAAATAAGTTCCAGCACACAGGGACTTCTGATCTGAGAGGTATCGGGTCCTGTACAGTTACGTGTGTAGGCTACCAAAAACAGAAACATTTCCATCACTGACAACGTAGCATGCGCCGCTTTATGGATGTACAGTAACTATACTGGGGGTCCCTGGAGGACTAGTGGTTAGCCAGGGAACCAGCCCCAGGCACTGGGGTTGTGTGTAACAGTGCGCTCTCAGTGCCAGTCCCAAGCCCAGATAAAATTTGGTTGCTTTAGGCATCTGCCGTAAATATCAAATACACGGACCAATGATCTGGCAATCCCTAACACTTCTCCTTTGTGATAAAAATAAGACACCTTTGGCTACAATTTACAGAATAACAGCTGTGTTTGTTTACAAGTAAGACAATTATTGAAGCGTGTGATTTCAATTCATGCACCTGGTTTCACGCTGAACATTTAAGTGTTATACAAATAAGCAGTTGATAAGAAAGACTTTATGCAAAAAAGTCGTCTAAGGAAAAAGCACTTTGCTTGAAGAGCAACATTAGTGCAGTAGTGCAGTAGTGACCACAGGGACACGAGTCATCAGAATTATTATTAGGGGGCCAAGCACCAAAGATCTATAGCCACTCTTATCATCTTCTTCTACTTCTTCTTATTATTAGTAGTAGTACCAGTAGAAGTAGCAGTAGTAGCGGCAGCAGCAGTAGTAATAGAAGTAGCAGTAGTAGTAGTAGTAGTAGTAGTAGTACCAGTAGTAGTAGTAGTAGTAGTAGCAGCAGCAGTAGTAGTAGAAGTAGCAGTAGCAGTAGTAGTAGCAGCAGCAGCAGTAGTAGTAGTAGTAGCAGTAGTAGTAGTAGTAGTAGTAGTAGTAGTAGTAGTAGTAGTAGTAGCAGTAGTAGTAGTAGTAGTAGTAGCAGCAGTAGTAGTAGTAGTACCAGTAGTAGTAGTAGTAGTAGCAGTAGTAGTAGTAGAAGTAGAAGTAGCAGTAGTAGTAGTAGTAGTAGTAGCAGCAGTACATAATGCCCATAACGTGCTAACAAATTTGACAGCAAAGTCACCATTCAGGAAGTGAGGGCATATTTCAGCATTGGCTGTGTCTCTTTAGGAATAAGCACTGATGGTTGTATTGGCTTCTGGACTATATCTGTCAGTAAGGGGTGGGGCCAGAAAGTGCTTGGCCCCGTAATCGATGTATGTACCTATAATTTATTATAGCTATATATATATATATATGTGTGTGTGTGTATATATAAAACAGCTATATTTCCCAAATTTCCCCTCAGGGATCAATAAAGTACATGTATCTATCTATCTATCTATCTATCTATCTATCTATCTATCTATCTATCTATCTATCTATCTATCATTTTTATTATTAATTACAGAAGCATAAAATTATTATTAGGATTAATTTTAATTTGAGAAATTTAATATTGTATATTGCTGTACGAACGTATATTTTTGATGTTTTTTATTTATTTATTTATTTATTTATTACAGTATATTACTGTACGAACAAGATAAGTGACAATAGCAGCTGTGTTTGCCGACAACTATGATCATTATTGAAGTGCATGATTTCGATCCATGCACCTGGTTTCAGTTTGGCATTTAAAATTTTTATGTTATACAAATAAGCAGATGATAAGAACAACGTTATGCAAATATGTTTAGTGAAGTACAGGTTTCAGTTTTCCGAACAGGCTGTTTCAGACAAAAGTTTGACGCAAAGTGCTTCTAACAAAGAAGACGCAACTAAGATTGCTTTTAGCTGTCCATTTGCGAGCTAAGCAACCTGTGTTATTTAGCAAACCTGCTAGCTGTGCTAGCTATGCAGGAAGTGAGGGCATATTTCAGCAACGGCTTGACATATTGCCGGCAAATTTAGTGTACCTCCTTGGGCACAAGCGATGATGGTCCTAATGGCTTCTGGTCTTCTTCTGTCGCTAAGAGGCAGGGCCAGAAAGTGCTTGGCCCCGTAATCGCCTGGCAGCTATTTTTAATAATTCTAATTACTGTTAATTATAGAAGTTTTTTTTTTTAATTAAATAGTACATCCATTAACAAGAGACAGAGAAAATGGCTCAAGTAATAACAGTGGCAGTGTGTGTGTGTGTGTGTGTGTGTGTGTGTGTGTGTGTTTGCCTATGTGGCGTGGAACAGTCTGTGGCATATCTGTGGCTGCCACACATGTTACTGGTGCATCCTGCATCCTGTTTCCACCAAGCCTGAAAAATCCAGTAACGAAAGTGTAAATCTAGAAACTAGAACCCTAATTTTGTCACCATTTGACCATATGGGCTTGTTAGATCAGAAAGCAATGTGAACAAAACAGGAAGCAGAAAACATCCCACACAAACTAGTTAATGATCCTCGGCATCGACAGACTCTACATGGACATGCATACACACACACTGCTAGCGGCAAAGGTTTTCAGACATCTTTTATTAATATTTAATAGGTGATTCGGTTGCAGTGAGAAAGCGAATCGACTCTGAATCGACTCGACTGCAGGAATTGAATCGAACATGTAGTGCGTTTTTTTTTAGATAACCTGTACCAAAGGACAGAGCTGTAGTACCATGAAAATGCCATGTATTCTAGATACTTGGACTAAAGAACAAAAGAAAATAGAAATTATTTTAATCGAATTATTTACATAATTATCTAATTTAGTGATCAGTCCGTTTTCTCAATTATAACCATTAAAATCTGATAGCAGCCAGTTAGTAAGTCCTAAAAAAAACAAAAAATTAAGGTTTTTGTTGTTTTTTAATATTTAGTTGTTTAATTTTTTTTCTTATTTAACTGCAATTTTGCAACCTTTTGTCTGTAGCATTAATAGTCATTAAACTGTAATAAAATATAGATACAGCAAAGAATGGTGTACAAAAGCAGTGTACAAGTGTGTATGGTAAATACTGTCTGTAAAAATGTCTGATGCTAATTTTGTGTATTAATATCTTTTAACCTGTGTTGAAAAATTATATGTCCAGTAAACAGATATCCCCTTGGTGGTAAATAATGATTATTTAAATGAATTCAATTCAGTTAATTGAATTAAATTAAACTGAAAATGATTCACTTCAATTCAGCAGCTATAGCATATGAATTAAGGCTCGTTAGTATAAAATACGTAATTTGTGGCCTGTTGGTTCTGCTACTTTCTACCTAAAATATGTTTCAATAAATAATTAATCTGTGTGTGTGTGTGTGTGTGTGTGTGTGTGTGTGTGTGTGTGTGTGTGTTTGCAGGCTCTTTTGCAAATGGAATAGCAGAGGGACCAATTGACGAAGCACTACGTAACATAGACGCCATGCGTCTCGTTGTTCATTCCAGTTTAGACGCCTGGGTCGTCCTGAGTGAAGTGAGTCTCCTGTTCCCTACACACTCTCACTGTCCTCTCCTATACAGTAGATCCACCAACCTGCAGAAAATATTCTGTAGAACAGAAGCAAGAGCATGGCCAAGTTTGCTCTCTTGGATCCCAGTCACGGACGGCTGTGGCATCTTTGGGAAGTGTAAAAATTTACTCGCAGTTCTGCAATAAAAAATCCTGATCCTGTAGGCAATTCTAGATTCATATTATTCATGAAAATGTTCAGTCTTTCTGTAGATTCCTTTAAATTTGTGAAACAGTGTAAAGGCTGACAAAAACTGAAAGGCTGACACAAAACTGTCCCTACACTCCTCCCCTTCATTCTGAGATTAAAAGTGAATTGTAAGTCCTTAATGTTATGAGGCCCTCGTCTGATTGGCTCTCATTCCTGCTCATCTGAAGCAAAAGAACCAAATCACAGGTGAGCTGGAGTTACCTGGATGTCTTTCAAGTACTGCTGATAATGTTGTGGTCTTTTCTAACACTATAACATTGCAGCAGGTTAGATAGACCACACTAATAGCCTACGATACAAAATATATCTAAGGTTATCCTTTTAAATATTTACACTGACTTTATGTAGCAAGGCAAAACAAGAGCAAGTGGTAGTAGTCCGATAAGCAGAATACAGCATCTGTGCTATTCACACTGATTAGCGTTCACTTCAAAATGGTTTTACTGTGTAAAAGTAGACAATCGTTCTCACTGATTCCTATAGAGAAACTTGTCAGCAGGTAATAACGGATATAAAAGAAACACACGCAGTTAAAAAAAAACAATAAAGCACAAATTCGTGCCATGTTTTAAACCTTCAGTACATATGCAATACTTTTTTTTTTTTTGTGAATTAGCTAGCTAGCTTAGTCACTAATTCCAAAGCCACTTCCAATTCACTACGTTTTTCGTTCTACGTTTTAAAGTACAGATTCAATTTTATGAACATCACCACATAATCCAACTATTCAAATTTTAAGAACATTAGACTTATTTAAACGTGTGCAGTAACATGGTTGCCATTTATTCAAGCCATAGGCCTTTTTATCAGAGCAACAAGCCACTCGAGGACGTGAGTTACAGTGATTTGATCGTGTTTTAGGCGCGACGTGAAGAGGAGTAAAACCCCCTTAGCTGCGATGAAATCACTGTAACGCATGTCCTCGAGCAGCTTTTATAAAACAATGACAAAAACGTGATAAAATCCCATGTTCAATAAATAATTGAATTTATTATTACTAATATTTAAAAAATAATAATTCTTATATCGAACAACATAGTATGTTAACAGTAAGCTGAGGTTGCTAAGCAACAACATGGGCAAAGATTAGGGTGTTCTCTGGATAGAATGTAATGGCTTAAGTGTAATAGATTTTGTTTAAGGAATAACATGACAGAACATGCAGTTATGGTGTGATGCATCAAGGCGTGAAGCGGCATGCCGTTACCACCCTGAAGTGTGTTGTTTTCTTATAATTATACGGTTTGGGGTGTGTTATTCCACTTTTACCACAGCTCCTTGCCAAAGATTACACTGTTTAATTTATGAATGAATGACACGGCGTATATTTTAATGATTTAAAGTTTAGATTTAATGTTGTGGAACAGCCGGGAGACAAGTTAGTTCCAGTTATCACTTATATTATAGCATACATAATGTTATACATTCGCTCTCCAGCTGCCCACATTCTCTCTCTCTCTCTCTCTCTCTCTCTTTCTCTCTCTCTCTCAGCTTGTCATTTTATTTTGAAAACAGTAAAAGTATAAACCTCTCTGTCCTGAAGTCTTCCCTGTGCTGGAAAAGCACAGTGACTGTTACAAAACACTGACCCCAAGACTCTTTCCATAAATTTTAAATAAATATCTCCTAACAAAAATCATCACCACATCAGTGATCATAGGTTTTACTTTGTTGAATGAGAAGTTTTTACAATCCTTTTATCAAATCCAGCACCTTCATTCCGAATTAAATTATTGTGATGCGGTCACAGATGGTGTGTATATTGTGGTGTGAAGGTGTGTAAAGCGATTGTCATTCATTTCAAGTTGACATTGTGTAAAGGTTTACTTGTTTCTGAGGTTTGAAACGAACCAGTTCACTTAAAGTAATAACTCAATAAATAATAAATAAATATGTTGGGGTGTGATTTCAACTACTGAAACAAAGTTTTTAAATTGCAAATTTCTCTCTCTCTCTCTCTCTCTCTCTATCTATCTATCTATCTATCTCTTTCTCTCTCTCTCTCTTTCTTTATCTCTCTCTGTCTCTCTTGCTTTCTTTCTTCGACAGATCTTTATTCAAGTTTGATGAACTGTTTAAGAGAGGGAAAAGCTGAGATCACTCATGGCAGCTCGTCTATCTCTGAGCAACAGCGCCCCGATGGTCAAAAAGCACTTTTCATCCTTCACTCTTCTGATGTTTGGATTGCTACTGTGTGCTTTGTGTTAGAGCCTACACAACAGAGCGACACCACCTGAGGAAGACTGAGGAAGACTCCACCAGTGTCAACTTTTGACTCTGGCAAATAATTAGAGCAGGAAGTTGATGTGATGTGATGTGATGTGAACACTCCTGAGTCTTTTCATTTGTCACACCGACATTCACCCTACATTTGCACAAGAAGAGGATAATATTTACATATATATTCTATTTTTTGGTACATAAAAAAGCTTATTGTGGAGATGTTTTACATGGATATTGATCAGAATAATACTCCAAGCCCAAGTCATTACATTACAGTTCTTACTGTATTCACTGCCACTGAATACATCAACCAGTCCAAATCTCGAATCTTTTTCTTATTCATCAAAGTTTTGTAGAAATGAGTGCGAACCTGAGCGCACGGAATGACGCATGTCCAATCTGATTCGATGATGATGCCTTGTTTACATGTCATATGCATGCAGCACGCTCCAGTTTAGCCTCATATACATCTCATTTCCATGAACCGCGCCCTAACGCATGTAGGTGTCACGACAATGAGCTAATGATGAGGAAAGTATTCGGCAGCATTCAGCAGGCTTATCCAAGATCCCAGGAAAGAAGTGAACAGAAAAGAGAAGAAGGAGCGAAGTCAAATCTTTTCAGTGCAACTGAGTTAGAGGTTCTTTATATAAATTTATATGAATATATGAATTTCATTCAGTTTAATTCTATACACATCGCATTAAATATTTTTTTTTCCTGTGGTGTATTTAAAAAATGCACATTTTTGCCAACGTTTTTTTCTTTGTTTTGAATTTTCTAGGGGTAGGATTTGCCTATATGCATAATTGTAAATTACAGGTTATAGTTTTGAGAATTTGAGCCCTAAATACAATTCTCAATGATTCAAATTAGTCCAAATGTGAAGCTTCTGGGATTCCCAAGGAAACATAGATGCTTACAGAGTTGCAAACAAATAAAATAGTTTTTTTTGTTCTACTCAAACAGCTAGTTTTCTACAGTGATTTTAAACACCCGATGCCCAGGCGTTTAACTGTCCGGCTAGTTAAGTTATGCTAACATTAGCTTGCTGGCAATTGTTAGCAGCTAACAAGCAAAGTTAACAGGAATGTAGCTAATTCAGTAGAACAAAAATTTTAGACATATTTACCTCTTTATGGTTCATATCTTTTATTTTGACTCCGGTTAACTCTTCACTTCAGGAAGATGAGCGTGAAGATGAGATTGGCTAAATGCTAAGTTCGACCACCGTTTACTTTTCCCTGGGAACCTAAATTTGAATTTAGGTTTTTGATTTTTTTTTCTCTCAAATCTCAAAAGCGTAGCCATAACTTCACATTATAAAGGCAAATCTTACCACTAGCTAATTCAACACAAAGAAATAAACGTAGGCTAAAATGAAAAAATGTGTTAAATACAGCCCACCAAAGAAAGAATTTTATTTAATGTAATGTGTAATTAATTCAAATATCCGAAATCCACATTGAAATACTTTTGTCAAAGTTTTTTTTTTGGTCCAAAGTTGCTGCAAATACAAAAGACAGTTATGAGATGTGCGCTGTGTTTTTATATAAAGCTGTTTGAGGTTATCATCAGGCAGAGAACCGAAGTGTTTTTCATCCACAGGTTGTTACGTGAACTCTATTTATAGCTAGGTTTTTATTCATTTTGGAACTTGAATAGGTCAGATTTAATTAAAGTGTTATTTATTAATATAGGTGAGTCAAGTTTCCATCCTGAATAAATAAACACATCTTCATTTCATTTAAACAAAACGCTGAAAGGAATTAAACACTGACAGGCAGACTACCAATTAGAATAAAATTTAGATTTTAATTTTTTTTAAATATAATATTTGTATTGATATGAATTTGTTACTCACCTGAAGAAATAATGAGCGTACTAGAAATCACAGCCGATTGACATTTACAAAATTACACGTTGTGTGCAATTGTGATTATCAATGTTATTTACTACTTCTACGGTTATACTTCACTTACTTTACTTGCTATAGAGATCAGACTGAGATTGATTTTGATTGTTCATTCTTATGAACAGCTTTTGGATCCTCTCAGTCATAATATTTGGTCCCCTTTAAGATTTTGCACATTCCTCCTCACTGTTCTTTCTTCAGATTAGATTCGAAGACAAAGAGATTCCTAGCAAAACTTCTCTTGCCTTATTTTGGTTTGGTCCCATACTGCAAGATAAACTCACATTCTGCTTTTTTCCTTTTTTTTTTTTTTTTTTTTTTTTTTTTGATAGACAAATTGCAAAAGTAAAGGTACAGGATATTTTCCATTTTGCATCGAAAAACCATGATGTTTATCCTGAACTATATTCTTTTAAATATTAACTCATTGTGTTTTAGTGAACGGTTGGAACTGTGGAGAAGTGCGATTATCAACATTACTGAAACGATACATCTTTAGTATGACTTTTATTACAAAATCAGAAGAGCAAAGAGCTCCTGTTTTGTTTTGTGACTATTATTTCGTACTGGATTTAATTTGCTAATCTGCTTGAGACATTTCTGGCTCACTATTACTCCTAAGACCTCTGCTATATTTGAAAGGTGAAAGTCAATTTTATGTGTATAGTGATTTTAACAATAGACATCGTGACTAGCGGGGCACGGTGGCTTAGCGGTCAGCACTGTTGCCTCGCACCTCCAGGGTTCAAATCCCGCATGTGTGTGTATGGAGTTTGCATGTTCTCCCTGTGCTTCGGGACTTCCTCCAGGTACTCTGGTTTCCTCATTGTGTGTGAATGTATGTGTATGATGGTGCCCTGCGGTGGGCTGGCACCCCCTCCTGGGTTTCCCCCACCCCAGTTGTGCCCTGAGTGCCCTGGGATAGGCTCCAGGCTCCCCTGCCACCCTGTGTAGGATAAGCAGTATGGAAAATAGATGATCAGTATGAGTGGTTCTTTCTCTCTTCACATTTGGTTCAGTTTACTTTGGATTTCAAATCACGGTTGCAGAGAATTAAAATTCTATATTTTCATGTTAATTTACAAGCTCATTTGCAGTTCTTTGCATTACAGGAATTGTAAAGATCCCGTGGCCTACGCTTCTATAAGCAAGGTTTCATCGACAATACCAAAAGGTTTCCAGATTGTTCCTATGAAGAAGCTTTAAAATGTGCTGATGTAGAAACCTACAGCAGATTTTCACATTTCAGAAAGGTTTTAGGGATCATTTTTTCTAAAGAGTGCAAAGCACCAGGTATCAGACTCTATAATGTATATATCTTATTGTTTACAGCATACAGCAAGCAGCCCTATTTCTCCTACACTAAAAAAAGATAGTGTTCTTGGTTTGTCCTGCTGGGGGGAAAAATCCTACAACAGAAAATGTCTTTTTAGACACTTCTCTTGTTTTGTTTCACACATTTATCACAAGTGTTTTTATTTCATCATGCAGGGCATGTGGTTTCATTTTTCAGCTGTGATTTTCTCACAAAACGAATAGATCCTTCTCAGATGTGATCACATATTTGTTTGTATAATATCACATTGAATTGTTTACTATGCAATTTTAGGGCATTACATAGTGAAATGCAAATCCACAATGACTAATCACATATCATTTACATAAATCATGTGGGGGCGGCGGGGAAGCATGTTCATTTAAACTTATGCTCATCTGATACGCATGTGATTATTTTTTTCATAAGAGTAAGATAACTAATATAAGTTTGGCTAGGATTTAGAAATATAATCCACACACATACTGTATACTAAACATATTAAGGAGCACCAGATATCAAATGAAAACATATTTATTAAAACAGGCATTAATAAGACCAAACAATGGTTAAATGCTATTACACAAACTTTAAATACAGCTCAGGAATGTTGTGCATGTACACAGCTGTAATGGAGGCCTGTTAAAACTCCTTAGTGAAAAGCACCAGGAGATCAGAAATGTTATTTCCCTGAACAGAAGCACCTGAATAACTCACTTATCAAGTTATCTAAAACACATGGTGGCACACAGCAGTTTCACAGGCACATTCATCACTCCTGTGTTGTCTAAAATAAAAACTAAAATAGCTAAAAAATAAAAATTAAATAAATACAACATGAAATAGTAACTGAATGAAACACAAATGAATGCCATCAGTAAATTAATGGAACTATTTAGCACTGAATATTTTAATACCTTGCCCTAACATAAGGCAAAAATTATAATCTAAAATGATAAAATATATATCTATGATCCTTAATAAATATTTATAGGATATTTTTAGTCACGTGATATTAAGAGCAGATATATAAAGCAGCGCTGTAAACATAACAAGTAACAGTGGTATGTTATATAACGTCTAAGTGGATAAAACTAAGGAGTGAATAAAGTAAACATGGGCCGCCATGGCGGAGAGTTAATGGACTCCAGATGCCAGGGGGAGGTCAGGAATCCTCCCTTACTTCCGTTTGCTTTTGGAGTCAGTGGTCTGAAAGACGCTGGAGGCAGACATGAGGTTCTCGATGTACTGACCCAGAACTTGGTTCTCGGACTTGAGCTTGAGGTTTTCCTCTTTCACGGCGTCCACTCGTGCCGAGAGATCTGACAAACAGAAAATGACACATGCGCTCACAAGACAAACAATCTTTACACAACTATCTGCATTTTGATGTACAATATATGGCTAAATGTTTGTGCACACCTGACCATCACACCCATACGTGCTTGCTGAACATCCCAGTCCAGATTTATTCCCCCTTTGCTGTTATAATAACCTCCACTCTTCTGGGAAGGCTTTCCTCTAGATTTTGGAGTGTGGCTGTGGGGATTTGTGTTCATTCAGCCATGAGAGCATTAGTGAGTTCAGGCACTGATGTAGGGTGAGGAGGTCTGGGGCGTCCCAATTCATCCCAAAGGTGTTCAGTGGAGCTGAGTTCAGGGCTCTGCACAGAACACTCGAGTTCTTCCAATCCACAGGGGCATTGTCATGCTGGAACAGGATTGGACCTCTTAGTTCCAGTGAAGGAAAACTGCAACGCCACAGCATAGACATTCTATACACTTGTGTGCTTCCAACTTTGTGGCAACAGTTTGCGGAAGAACCACATGTGAGTGTGATGATCAGGTGTCCACATACTTTTGGCCATATAGTGTATGGTGTCTGACCAAACACTGATGGATATAAATGCAACAAAGATACAAGATTCTGCCAAAACACTGACGCTGAGAGATGCAACGCTGCACGGTGCTCTTACATAACAGGATACGTATCATATTATACACTAGTTTTGTGCTTGAATTGGTCTTTAACTTGACCATTTGAGGGCGTGAGGCGCCGGATGAAACCAGTGACGATGTTTTACCCTCGAGAGTGTTCTGCAGCTCCAGCACCTGGTTTATGAGCCTCGTTTTCTCCTCCAGCTCCACCTGATTTTCCAGGTCACCTGAAACACAGAGCATCTCTGAGAGCATGTCTTCCAGCTCATCTATAAAACCCTGAGACATAATAATAATAATAATAATAATAATAATAATAATAATAATGATGATGATGATGATATAATATGCTTAGTGACTTTCTCACCATCCACATCAGAGTTCATGGTGAAATAATCGTCTTCCTTTTTGGGATGCAGGGCTGCGGCTCAAGTGCACTGAAAATTAAACAACAGATAATATTGTAATATTATTCATTCATTCATTCATTCATTCATTCATAAACACACTAATCCATTGGGTCAGACAGGGATGTTTAATTTCATATTAAAATGAAGCATGCAATGTTTGCTTCAGGTCACAGTGGAAACAGCTAATGAGCATAATTATAATTTCATTTCACTTTGCTAATTGCTAGCTAAAGCGCTACACAAACATGCTAACCGCTTCTAGAGTCGAGATTTCCTGCGCTGGGATTGGTTACTCGACCGAATTGACAGCTCAATATCCAATAAGAGGACAGCTCGTGATATGACCTACCAATCGTAGCGCAGGAGGCGGGATTTTTCAGAAATCAAACAATAAAAAAATAATAATAACGTATTTTTATTCACTGGCGGCCAAAACAAAAGACATTAACTAATTGTGGCTGCTTTTAGGATATAAATTATATAATGATAATAAAGGAGTTTAAAAAGAAAAAAAATCAGTTCATATGCTATTATTATGAACACTTTGCATCCAGCGAATCGCTAGCACAAGCTAACTAGCTAGCTCCGAGCAGAATGACGTAAACAGCTGACCTGATAAACAGCGCGTGAGGAGGTTTTTATCACCAAGATGTGCAATAAATAAATAAAACAGATGTTCAGTCTTAACCACTGGGATACAAATTAACCTTTAAAACGTGCATACTTACCAAATCAAGAGATTCAAGTGGATCAGAGGATGTCTGATCAGAGGTTCAGGATGCTGTACAAGCCTGTAGCTGGGTTGCCAGTTGCTTCAAAAACATACATCTTAAATAAATATACAGCTTAAATCCCTCCCAAACCCTACACTCATATACTACACATTAGCAAAAGTATCACAACATTTCAAAGTAACATTACACAAGGAAGCATTGTTAAAATCATACACTTATCCTAGATAGCTCTTTCACAGTTCTAAAACATGCATCTATCCATTTTCTGCACTGCTTATCCTACACAGGGTCATGGGGAGCCTGGAGCCAGTCCCACAGGGGACATGGGGCACAAGGCAGGGGACACCCTGGACAGGGTGCCAGCCCATCAAAGGGCACAATCACACACAATGGACAATTTGGAAATGCCAAGCAGCCTACAGCACGTCTTTGGACTAGGAGAGGAAACCAGAGTACCTGGCGGAAACCCCCAAAGCAAAGGGAGAACATGCAAGCTCTGTATTTCCGCAGTGCGGGATTTGAACTCCTAGCCCTCGAAGTGCGAGGCAACAGTGCTAACCACTGAGCCGCCATGCCCCCAGTTCTAAAACAAGTAAGCACTTTGGTACATGCTGTAGGAAATTAATCAACATACCCCCAAAGTGTTTTATTCCTCTTATACCACAGCAATTTGTCATTGATTACAATTTTCAATTCATTTAAGAACAACGCATCATACTTTTATCCATTCACGCTTAATGTTGAGGAATGTCCTCAAGTCAAGTTAGTTCCTGTTGTCACTTACATTATAGCAGCTATAAACAGTTGTTTCCACTTTCTCATGTGAAGCGTCCACCATATAATAAGAATAACTCACTATACTTTTAAAAATGTTTTACTGTTATTAAACAGCCTAAAGTCAAGTTAGTTCCTGTTGTCACTTACGTTAGAGCAGCTATAAACAGTCTTTTCTTCACCAGCCTCTCTGTTTTCTCTCTCGAAGTTAATAAGAGGAAAAATATACAGCTTGTCATGTTACTGACAAACAACAAAGGGATAACCCCTCTGTCCTGAAGGCTTTCTCATGTCCGAAAACTTACTGACTGTTACAAAACACTGACACTGGAGACTCCTTCCATAAATGTTAAATAAACATCTACTTAGAATCAACAATTATACCTCTTTGTTATATTATTATGCCTCCACCGTACATGACCCTGTGAAAAAGTTCCTACTATAGAAATGATAACGTATTCGAACATGCATCTTAATATAAACCTCTGATTTGCCATCTCAAGCAACAATCTTTTTTTTTACAAGGTTTCTTTTTATTAAAATGGCTGCATTTTGCTCTTAAATTAATAACAGACTTGAAAGTAACAGGGTTGAGTTTTTAAGCAAAGAACTAACAAACACACAAACACATAAAATGGGTTTAGCTAGCATCAGTGCTAAAAGCATATTGACATTATAGACATTATAATGACTTACTTATTATTTAATTGTTGTTTTATTATTAATACTTTATATGAATACTATAATATTATTAATATTATATTAATATATTAATACTTTCAGTCTGTCATTTGGCAAACGTGGTTGTGAAAACCATTGAGAAAACTTGATTTTCTTCTTCCCATGAGCTTCAGGAAATTTGGATCATGTGATTTGTGGAACATTCCAAATATTTCATAGGGGTGGATGTGTTCAGGTAACAAGCTTGATTGAATGCTTTGGGATGCACAAATGTACATTTTTCATAACCTAATGATAATTCAACCAGCTGCTATAACATGGATTTGTTAAAAGTAATAAGTATATTAATTTTTTTGAAGTACTTTTATAATGTAATGTAGTTAAAGTGGGCCGGGGCAGGTTAAAAAAAAATGCTGTTTTCAAAAGACAGTCGGTTTTATTAATGTTTTATGTTACTCAGGTTGTTGTGAAGGGATACTTTATATATATATTTATATATTTAAGATATATTTTATCTTTGATTTGTAAGTGTAATGTCAGTGGACCCCAGTAATGGTATCCTCCATGTTGAACGCGTGGGGGGGGCGGAAGGGGGGTGATGACCTCATCAATATCAATGTCGATATCAATATCATTACTCAGCCAAATTAGGGTTTGGATATGTCGTGTTGATCCTGTTGATGACGTGTCTTCCTGTCAGCGCGAGCCGAGTGATTTCACCGCACTGTAGCCGTTTCCTCCTAGCGCGAGAGGCTGCTTGAATGCTCGCGTGCTCGTAGGTTAAGTAACATCCGGGGAATTTTGTAGTGTACTTGCGTACTGGAATCACACTCGACATGGCGGCTGTGAAGTAGAGTGCGCGCGCACGCTGTGACTAACGGCTTTGCTCTGGTGTGCGGCGTGTGGCCAAAACAAAAGCTTATCTTTTTTATATATTTAAAAAAATAAAAATAAAAATAAAAGATGGACAGCGACGACGACAATGTGGAGGAGGTTGTAGAAGGTAATGTTGTCATCCTTATTCACAAAACGCTACGCGGGCGTAAGTTAACGCTATTTGTTTTGGTCATGTTTACAGTCAGGGCGTCAGAGCAACTTTTTTTTTATACCTATGTCTGTTTATTATTATTATTATTATTATTATTATTATTATTATTATGTTTATATTTATATATATATATATATATATATATATATATATATATATATAATATGTTTTTTTATTTCAGTTAGAGGTTCAGCAGAGAGACTCTTATGCTTTTTTTTTTATTGTTATTTAACTGCCCTGGTTTAAAATTAGGCTTTACTTTCAGATTTCTCCTCTATGCATTCTTTTAATAACCTCATTTGCATATGCAATTTTGTGACGTCATAACTCCTTCATTATGGAAGCCTTGTGAAAATAAATGGCTGTAGTGCTATGTCTTTATTTCAACTTAATACCACAGCACCGCTGAATTCTCAAATCTGATGTTTGTTAGTTGAATCTGACAGACGTTCTGGTAATAATTCAAATCCCAGGTTTATATTAATGCACTTGTTATCGTTTCTACAGTAACAGCTCGTTCACGTGGATATGGATGGTGGTATCTGCGTAATCTAAACCTAATAATAAACAGATTAAAAAGCAGATAAAATGTATAATCGATATATAGTTGATATAGTGAAGCTTTCTGTATTATTTAACATTTAATAGAAGGAGTCTCCAGCGTCAGCGCTTTGTAACAGACAGAACGTTTTCTCGGCTTCAAAACAGAGCAGTTTGTGTTTGGAGGTTTCTTGGTAATATGACCATTTGTGTTTTTTTTTGTCTTGTTAACTTGAAGAGAGAAAAAAAAGAGAGGCTGGTGAGGGAACGGCTGTTTATAGCTGCTATAACGTAAGTGAGAACAGGAGCTAACTTGGCTTCTGGACCTTACACAACATTAAATGAAACTATAAATGGTTTATAAAAAAAAAAAAAAAAAAGGAGGAAAGTTAATAAATTGGAAGCTGTAAGCATTGGCAAATTGCTGTAGTGTAAGAGAAATGAAACACTTAAGGATGCGTGGTTGTTTTCCTATAACAGCGAGGCAACATGGTTTCAGTACCGGAGATGAGGTCTGTTAGTTGTGGACAAGGGAAACGTTCACAATGCGCCACTTCGCCTCACAGGCAGCAGAGGTGCTCTAAAAAAATTGCAAATAGCTCCTTTAATGTGTGGAATGACGGCTGACATAGTGCCTGTAGCGTACATTCTTATTAGGATGAAGTTTTGAAATTTGGAACAGTGCCTAATTAACTGACTGTAACCTAGAGAGCATTTAGTGCATACGCGTATTCCTTTTGATCGATACTTTTATCCTTTTATCTAAGAAGCTTGATGTAAAGTGTTAACGGTTTTTCTCGACCGTGGCTCTTTGGCAGGTGTAGGATTTGACCTCACAACCTTTAGGTCACTCGGACAGACCTTTAACCTGTAGCGTCACTTTCATCACTAATGAGTATGAAGCAGACATCGAGAAAACGAATCGTGAATCATTCCCAATTATTATACACTGAATATTTCTACTCTTTTAGGCCAAATATTCCAGCTCATGGGCAATTTTTAGATCTAGAGCTTGTGTGTGTGGGGGTGTGTGTGAGTTTAGTGTGCTGACTGACCGTGTCGTGAGTCCACAGGCCCACTAGACGATGACGAGCTCCCCCATGGCTTCTGTACCGTCACCTACTCCTCCAGTGACCGCTTCGAAGGCCATTTTGTCCACGGAGAAAAGAACGGAAAGGGCAAATTCTTCTTTTTCGACGGCAGGTGCGAGACTGCGCAGGCAACTCAGTGTTAAACATCACTTACTGATGATTTACAGCATTGTGTTATTTTCGACACTTACACAAGCCAGAGTTTCTCAGACATGATCATGACTCATATTTCAGATGAGTCAGAGTCTTACACACACACGCATAGACACGCACACACACGCACACAGACAGTGTAGCTGTAATTGGCTCAGTGTGAGTCATATGTAATATATAGACTGCTAGTCTGGCAATAACTCTTAATCATTGATTACCAGCAGGTCGAGAACCTTTGCCCTGTCTCACACTCACTGGCTTTGGTTTTAATCTTTGAGAGCTTCTTTGTATATATTTTCAGTAATGTCCTGATATAATAATTGGTGTTTTTTTATTTATTTAATTATTATTTTGTTGTTGTTGTTGTTGTTGTTGTGTTAACTGTCATTGTGTCTTTCACTGCCTTCTTGGTCAGGTCACTCTTGTAAAAGAGATTTTATCTCGATGAGTTTTTATCCTGGTTAAATAAAGGTTACTTACTTACTTACTACTAATTCATCAAGCTTTAGATTTGCCCAAGTAAAGGAATCTTATAGCCTCAAACCATATAGAGTTGTTCAGTATCTCAGACGTTCGTGCGTATGTGGTTTCTGACACAGCATGATACACTCTTCGTTATAGGAAACATAATAAAAATTTGCCGCATTTGCTGCTCTTCCGTAGCTAAGTGCTTTCGTACTTCAGGACAAGAATCACTCAAAAGCCGACGGAAGTCTGCGGAGAGATGCAGCTGTGGCTTGATAAAATCACCTTCTTTTGGCATATGCGTGAGTGATAACTGATACTAGCGTACTGCTCAAAACGTGTAAAGGTTGGCAGGTCTGGTAATACAATATAATTGAAGTAACCATCCCTGGATGTCGCGGTCGCACAAACTTATGTCACTGTGTAGTTTAAAAATTACTGCAGCTATTAGTATGTTCTAATAACAGAACTAAAAAAGAGTAGACGAGTGAAGTCACTGAAATAGTCGGAGAAAATGTGTGTTCGTTGTAACGCATATCCACCACAATAGAAAAATCACAGGTTTTTCTTTCGCTCTGTTGCCTCAGATTGTGTGGATTGTCTTTAATATGTTGTTTTTTTAATGTCGCTTCATGTAAACGAATCCACAAAACAGCCACACCTTAAGAAGAATCGGAAAAACCATCATACCTCCCTCCCACTACTACCCTGGTCTTCCGTACGTCTTGCAGATGAAGAGGCATGCATGTCATGAATCGTTTAGTTAAAACTCCTCATTCTTATTTTGTTCTCTTTTTTGCTTTCCTGTGCAGTACTCTAGAGGGCTTCTATGTGGACGATGCACTTCAGGGGCAGGGTGTGTACACTTACGAGGACGGTGGAGTGCTGCACGGCACCTACATGGACGGAGAGCTCAACGGTCCTGCCCAGGAGTTCGACCCTGAAGGACGGCTGATCTTCAAGGGCCAGTACAAGGATAACATCCGCTGTGGCCTCTGCTGGATTTACTACCCGGTATGTTTTACTTTTTTTTTTCATGCAGCCCCTGTAGAGCTTCTGTTTCATCAGGAAGGTTGTGTTAGTTGCAGGTCTGACGGTCTATAAGCAGAAGGTTGTTGTGTGTAGGACCGAGGCTGTGTGGTGGGCGAGGTCAACGAGGACGGGGAGATGACGGGCAAAGCAGTGGCCTATGTTTACCCCGATGGACACACTGCTCTGTATGGGAGCTTTGTGGACGGGGAGCTCATCGAGGCTCGACTGGCCACGCTGACCGATCAGGAGAACAGCAGACCTCACTTCACTGTTCAGCCTGACAGTCAGTAACTCCGCACTCCCTTCACATCTCATATTTCAGCTTGAAAACACTGAATCCACAAATTGAATTGTATCCTAATGGAATATTTACTAGTTCTGCCATTTCAAATAGTACAGACGTCTATTAGGCCCATTAAATGACCATTAACTCACGTGAGGTCACCATCAGACACCACCAGACTCCTATAGGACTCCTTTGAATCCCATTAGAAAACCATCACGAGCATTCAGTATCATATATCGCCTCTTAAATCATAAAGCTCCATTAGGTTGTGATATCAGATTATATGGAAACCTTAACTAACAATTACAAACCGCCAGGAACAGCAACCAGTAATTTATTTAGCAACATTTGTATTTTCATAATGTTATGAAACTCCTACAGGTGTAGTCTAGTTTAGTTTTTGTCCTCATAGCGTTACTGTTGTATTGTTTCCTGATCTTAAGCATGTGCTTCAGTCCTAATCTTCGCTAAAGGTGGTGTACTGTACCTTCACATAACATTTTTATAACTGCTACCATAACATACCGACTGTAAAAACAGCAAAAATTGGCATATTATAATTAACCTAATGCAAAAATGACTCTTCAAATTTGTATATACTGGAAAACACGGTATTGATTTACTGCTATGTCGAACCAAGGCAGAAGTTTACAGCACTGATAAGACCCTTTCTCTTTGTCCCCCTCAGGTCCTGTTTACTCCTATGACAAATCCACTTCCTCCTGTATCGCTGCTCACAAAACTCTGCTCGACCCCTATGAGAGCCAGCGGTTGGTATAATCCAGAACCGTCTAACCACAGATATACATGTTATAGCCCTAGATAGGTGACTGTTTCACATATAAATGACACATTTGAAGGATTTTTGCTTGGATTTTTTTTTTTTGGCAGACTATAACATCTGATTTGTCTAAATATAAGGCATGGTCCATAATATACTGTGACCTGTAGGTTCTTACACTCGTAAATTAGGCTAAAACAGTGACTTCATTTTTCCAATACAAATGAGTCGCATTACATAATTAACTAAATAAACCGTCTAAACCAACTAGCTAATGATTCCTGAGAAAATTGACTCGCAGATGACTCACTAATGAGCTAATTGGTCCTTCAAAAGCTAACATATACTCTATAATCTTTTAATGAATTGAGATAAATTGAATAATAAACCATTTATATGGATACTTGCACATAGATTGTCACTGCAGTTGAAACAAAAAAAGCATTTTTTGGGAATGTTTATGTTCTGCGCAGAGAGGGAGGAGAAACATGGAGGCCAAGTGGACTAACTTGTACAGAATGGGGTCATAAGCTAACTAGGATTTTACTGTGTAATTTAGAGTTTGCACAAACTGTTATATCGCAAAGGATTTGTCTCTTTATTTCCTGGAGTACAGCTGCTATGGTTGTCTTTGCTATCAGCTGTGCCCTGTACGGACTTTAACAACATGGCTCCAGGAAAACAATTGGCCATGGTTTTAATGTGATTAATGGCCAGTCAGCAACGTCCGCATTGTTCTAACGAGCCAACCGGCTTGCTTCTTAGCCACTAGATTGAAATGCAGAGGAAGGTGTCATACCCATATGAGAATATTACAACTTTCTGGCAATTTCTTCTAAACTATGAATAGACTGCATGTATATTGTAATATATTTTCAGTATATTATTTATTTCTATATG
>CM040981.1:3669240-3686879 GCA_022985145.1 Pangasius djambal | reverse complement strand
GCATCACACACTCGGAGGTATGTTTGTGTGTGATTTTATGTCAGCATTGTATGTCAAAATAAACACAAACTGCTCCTTTAAATATAATTTTTTTCTACATATGTACTGATAAGAAGGTGCACTGTAATACTTTTTCATATGGTTTGGGTTGACAGGTGGACGCCCGTGATTGGTCCCTGAACGGGAACACCATTTCGTTAGATGAGGACACAGTGATTGATGTTCCTGAACCCTTTAACCATACAGAGAATTACTGTGCATCGTTTGGACACAAAGCCAATCACTCATTTACCCCCAACTGCAAATACGACCCGTGAGTGTAAAAGTGTCATGTGTGGGAAAATAATGTAGCATTTGATAAGCACTGTGTCCTTAAGACTCAGAAAGTGTTGTGGCATTCAGAGAAATCCTCCATACAATTTGTTTAGAACTCCAACACAACCGTACTGTGATCATAACAACTTGATAAAATGGTGCTGTGACCCAGATTTAGGTGCGGGATTCGAAAGCACACATACAATTGTGTGCAAACGTTTGCATTCCCCAGCCGCAAAACTTAGTCTTATAAGTTACTTAGTCTTCAGACCAGATTTGCAGTGTGTAAGATCAACATTTGCACATACTGTATATACACACTGCTCACATGCAATGCTGTTTCTGGGCAGGTTTCAGTATGGGTAGTATAGACAGTATGGTGCTTGGATCATAATATCATATTGAACGTAACTGTTAAAGTGGTGCCGTGACCTGGACTCGAGTGCAGCCGTGTTTTGCCGTGAGCCTCTCGGATTTCAGACTGGATTTGAAGAAGTCAGTGTACAAGATCTGCATTCAGAAAGGGAAATGGAAGCTTTTGAACTGATACCATTTGATATTTTTCTACCATTAACATAGTGTGTTACTCTTAAACAATAAACTAACATAGACAATAAACTAACATAGGGAATGCAAACTTTTGCACTTGATTGTAGCTTTAATAATCAGGCAAAATTATACTGCCTGATTATGTATACATTACTATCCACGCGAGTCTACTCTGTTCTACAGTTAGATTTGTCAGCAGCCATATGGCCTTTTGTATAGCAAAACAATGCATCCATGAGACTGAATAAGCATTCTGGTTATCAAGCTGGAGCTGCAGCACTTTATCTGATTTGTTAGCAACCCATTTAAACGGAGTCATCTGCACAGACGTGTTGTCTCTTTATCCCATATCCATTTACACAAATCCATTCACACTGGTCCTGATTGTCATTTTAACCAAACATACTGGTTCCCAATCAGTGGCAGGATCCAAAACGTATGCTCCTATAGTATACACTGTATACCTGTGTACTGGTATACAGTAGTAATATGCAAGAATTATCATTTGGATATATTATACAGTCGTGTGTTTCCATGAGTCAAAAGTGGGTTTTTTTTATGTTACTGTGAGTTTCAAAAAGCTCTTTAATTTTGACTTGTGTGCTAGCTGTGCCATTACTCTATTACTGTACAGTACTAACAGCATACTAAGCTTTAGAAGCATTTATAAATAAATTTTAAAAAATCACATGACTGCAAGTCTCTGTAAAAACTCTAGTTTTGAATTGGCCATGATACGTATATAGCACAAATAGCACAAAATCTTCTGTTTTGTTTCATGTTAAAATTAAAGAGCATTTCGGGGAAAAAATATTAATATTAAATGTTTTGGTTGTTAATTATTTAGTAATTTATTTGTAGCTAAAGGTTGTTGGATAGCATTAAATTTATCTGAGGCACAATTTTGAGTTACTTGTAACATAAAGATGAGAAAATACTGCAGTATAACTTGTTTAGTTGCCTCCATCCTCTGTTTCCCACTGCACTGCAGTTTTCTGGCTTTTATTTTGAAAATATAATGTTACTGTTGTATTTTGGTATGCAGTAAACCGTGAGGATAGCTAGAGTTTCATATTTAGAAATTCGGACCCAGTTTTGTTGTCTTTGGCATTCCAGGAATATTCACATTGCTCACATATGGTGTCCTGCATACTGCTTTTGGGTGTAGTATTTCAAAAAGCCTGGTGATACCCATAGCCTGCTTAATATTGTACTACTTAATAATGTTCCAAGAACTCATACAATAACCTTGCCTCAACCCTGGGATTAGAAACCTCTGATCAGACTTTTCACACTATTGTACCATACTGATTATAACTGATCATATCGTCACCTTACATTTCTTGTCTCTGTTGTTGTTTGTTAGGTTTGTTCATCCTCGCTTCGGGCCAATAAAATGCATCCGAACAATCCGAGCGGTTCAAAAAGATGAGGAACTCACGGTCGCTTATGGTTACGACCATGAACCTTCTGGGAAATCAGGTCCAGAGGCTCCAGACTGGTACAAACAGGAGCTGCGTGAGTTTCAGGAAAGAGAAGCTGAAAGAAGAGCTAAGGACTCTTGTTAACCCCGCCCCCTTCCAAAAAAAAAAAAACAAAAAAAAAAACACCTTTTTGCATCATGCCAAGCAACACCTAAATCTGCCTCTTTTACTGTCTTGCTGTTAGCTAAACAACTGTGTCTTTAATACTTTGTCAATATCCTCTGAACCTGCTCTCTTTATTGTTCTCTTTGGATTGAGGGCAAAAATGCTTGGCTTTTGCAGAATCTTGTTATATAATATGAAGGTGCTATGATGTGTACAGATCTCAACACCTGTATCATGAATGCCGTGATATAAAGAGTGACTGAAGCACAGCATGATGTGAATTAGCTCCATGACTCATCTGAAGTGAGAACTATGCACTACCGAACCCAGCAGGTGTTCTTTGCTGCTACGCTAACCTCGACAAGCACCGGCAATGCAGTCTATTAGTATGTGATTAAACTCCCATAGCTTATCGCTCTCGCAGTTCGTGCATTTCAGACTCTTGCAGTGCGGTTGTTACAGTTAGCACTGTCTCTTCAGCTTCGGTCTACCTGCACTGAGAGTTAACCGCAACACTAGATTGTACTTATGTTTTGAAGAACAGTATTAGAACTGCTCGCTCACTGTAAATGTTTCATTTTTGCCTTTGTTTTAAATCAGTAAGAGGAAAAGTGTGAAAGCACATTATGTTTGTGTGAGAGCGAGAGACAGCGGAATGAGTAGCAGATCACAATAAGAAATGAATTCAGGTCTTTGATATGCAGTATCTCTAATCCAGGATTTATCAATAAAACCTTAAAACATGACCATCATTGTTTTCTTTTTTTTATAGTAATGGAAATATTACAGCTGTACACCTGCTCACTCATGCAGTACATCCAATCAGCCAATCATGTGCCAGCGGTGCACATTATATAATCATGCAGATACAGGTCAAGAGTTTCATATAATGTTCACTTAAAACATATTTCAGAATCTGCTGATCTACTGGGATTTTCACACACTACAGTCTCTGGAGTTTACAAAGAATGGTGCGAAAAACAAAAAACAGCCAGTGAGCAGCAGTCCTGTGGGCAGAAACACCATGTTGATGAGAGAGATCAGAGGAGAATGGTCAGCCTGGTCACTTAAATAACCACTCTTTACAACAGTGCTGAGCAGAAAAGCATCTCAGAAGGCACAACACCTTGAACCCTGGGGCAGATGGACTACAACAGCAGAAGACCACACTGGGTTCCACTGCTATCAGCCGAGAACAGGAATCTGAGGCTAAAGTGGGCACGGGTTCACCCAAACTGGACTCTGGAAGACTGGAAAAGGGCCTAATTTTGGGGAGGTACCCTTAGATGTGAATGTGTGTATGCATGGTGTTCTGAGAATGGACCTGCATTCCGTGTTGGGTGTGTATTCCTGCCTCACAGCCTTGGGTCTATATATATATATATATGTGTGTGTGTGTGTATAACAAGTCCACCGTTTATTGTCTTTTTGTTATTAAGAACAAACGGAAGCCACAATATGACTCAATGCTAATAGAACTAATACTATGAGTCAATCTAGCCCCGCCCACTCTGACAGCTGACAACGGGGAAGGGGGCGTGGCCTGTATGCTGCACCTGCGCGTCTTGCAGGTAAGTGGCACGCGCCTGGACTCCAAGTCCGGAAGTGGCGAGACGTCCAGGAGAGAGGAAGTGAAGGTAAACTGTGTGCATTTTGTTGCTGGTGTTATTTCGGCATTCTGAGTGTGTATTCATCACCACAGCCTCGTCTTTGGTGTGTAATGTCGCTGTGATGCGTTAGAAAGAGGCGGAAACCTTACTGGTGCATAGAAATGTTCCAGTTTAATTCATTAACTCGACAGTAAGACCGCATGAAGTGCACTTGACTGCTGCACACTGAGTGAACAATGAAACTGATTATGCTTTTAGATGTTTAACTAAAAGTTAAAAAGTTGAGAGATTTAACTGTGGCTGCATAAAAAAAATCAATTTAACTCTTAATCTTTCTGAATTCTGAGTGAATTCATCGTTTAAGATGAAATAGGAAAAGCAATAATTTGAGGAAAAGCAACTGTCATTTCTTAGGATGGCTCTCATCCACTTATTTTATATTTATTATTTATTATATTTCTAATACAGCACATAAAATGTAGTACATATATACAGAATCTGTAGCTCATTCACTGATTTGTCTTTGTTTGTTTGTTTGTTTTTAATGTAACTAATCTATAGACTCTCGACACATTTACGTGTAGATTGGTGCTACACAGATTGTAGCTAATAAATGTTTCCTTAAACTTGGATAAATATTGACAATAAATATATGATCAACTTTATTGCTCCAGAAGCAATTTATTGAATTTCTGTAATAAACAGGAATAATCTGATAATGTTTGATGTCATTAGACCTCGCTGTGTGTGTGTTTCTGAAGCCCCGTGAGCATGGAGCGCTACAGGTACTTCATCGTGAACCAGAAGCAGGCGGTGGTGTGGGGAGTTCTGCAGGTGGCCTGCGCCGGCCTGTGTGTCGTGTGTGGATTTATAGACGCGGTTTTCCGGATGAACACGACCCTCAGTGAAACCAGAGCTCCTCTGTGGGCCGGACTGGTGAGCAAAACTGTCTGGTCACTTGTCAGTTAGTCTTAGACTCTACATCACATCCTGCGTTATGAATCATTAACAGGATGTGTTTACTTTCATTTCTCTGGGACTTAGTACCTGTGCTTCTTTATCCTTCTCTTAGATCATGGCCATCCCTGGGGTGCTCGCACTCTTTACCTCGCAAAGGAAAAACTCCACGCTGGTCAGTTTCACATTTGTATCATTATGGGCACTTTGGTGTAACAGACTGGGCTTTCCAGACACATAGCCGCTTTAAATTCCTCTTTAAGACACGACACTCCAGGTGAAAAGGGTCATTTTGTTTAAAACAATCGATATCACAGTCTATCTTTGCCAGTGGATTTCTGATATTCTTGCTTTTTTTTTCCCCCCCAAAAAAGATTTCCTTTGTATATGCAAATGAGGCTTTATCTTGCGATTAAACTCGCATACTTTATAAAAAACGAAAATCTAGTCTTTGAATGATGTTAGAATTAAAATTTCACATACTCCTGGAGTATGTGAGGAAAACATTTGGACAACAGTTTGTGGGAATATCATTTATTTAATTAATTAATTCATTTTAAAAAATGCTATACAGCTGTTTTTATATATATATATATATATATATATATATATATATATATATATAAGGGTTTTAATGCCATTTTTAGTATAAAATCGAACAAATCCAAGAATTATCAACATATAAACTCTAAAATATTCTAATTCTCTAATTCTAATTAGGGATAAAAATGAACATGTAAAATTTTATGAATGAAGATCATCTAGAAACTTAGATTTTTGGTTCTGAACAAAGAAAAAAATGATTTGGAGGAAATTAAGTTTAGAAAGGTAATGTGATTTAGTATGTTTCTACACTAGTAAGTGTGGTTTATAAAGGCAATTGTGATATTTATATCATAATGAAGCAATGTATCAAGAAACAATCTTTTCCTGGATTATGACACGACTGTGATAAGTGGGTGGAGTTTCTTCGACTAAATTTCAGATAATACGGTGTTCACGAGTGGACAAAACAATACAAAAGTTCTGTTGTGTTTAAGAGTAGACATGTTATACACACAATGTATCCAAAAATATCTAAAAAAAAAAAAATACCTGCAGTGTCTTGCCATAAATGTTCACCACAATGAATATTCTTTACCAGTTGAATTTAATGATGGTTTTTAGAAATCTGTGTAAAAAAATATATATATATATAGGAAGTATTAAAGGAATACTCCAGTGTTTTGTTTGTTTGTTTGTTTTTAAAAACATATCTCTATCTGTCACATCTGCAGCATATGTGCGATTACCAGAGACGAAAAGGTTGATATGTTTCCTAGATCTGAGAAAAGTATGGAAAACCTGTTTATTCCAAACTCGAATACAATGGAAGCCTAAGGGCAGTTGTTGGAGCAGTCAGTAAACTCTTATGTGATATTGTTTGTTAAAAATTTCTTTAGTAAAATATATTTGTAAACTGACCTCCAAATCTGTTAGACTTTTCAGAGGGAAGAATTTGTTAGCTACAGGCTGTTAGGTCAGCACACACACAGAGGTGCTGCAGTTTCCGTCTAGCGGTGCGTGGATACCGCAAAACGTTTGAGAAAGTGTCACTTTTATAAAGCATTAGAAAGGTGGATAAAACTACATTAAATATCTTTGTTAAGAATTTCTCTAACACAAATCATATTAACATAGTGATGTGTTTAAAATGCTAAACATCAACCTTAGACTTCTAAGTGTCTTTAGAGTAAACTAGCTGGTTTGTGTTTTTTGTTTTTTTCATGGTAAAGGGAAGTGTGTGTTATTTTGGCTGTAGAAATTACACACACAATACAGATGAAGTAGTTAGAAATGAGCTTGAAAAATGCCAGAGTATTCCTTTAATGCTGTTAAATTAATATTTGACTGGAGAATTAATAAAATGTGATCAGTCAAATGTATCCTTTCCCGACTTGTTGTTATATCCGTTCCTTCAGGTTAATCTCATGATTGTTTCATCTGTCGTCTCTCACGTTGCCACTGTGATCGTATTCATTTACGCCGGCGCGACGCTCAGCTACGGAGAGGAAGACGATGAACTTTTCCACCCCCATCACATCACTGAAGTGGTACAGCCTTCCCTGCATCACACCGACTCTGCCATGTGTATTCTGTATACAGTGCATCTGCCCAGATTTCCCTAATGTTACAGCCACACTTACTTGTTACCTCTCAGAGTAAGAGCTTTATTGAGTGTGTTCTGTGGTGTGTGTTCTGTGGTGTGTGTGTGTGTGTCCTGTGCAGAAGTTTGTGCTGAGCCGCATGGTGAAGGGAGCGAACAGCACCATGGTGTTAGCCGGAGTCGGCTCGTTCCTCTTCTCCTCCCTCATCGCATACGTGGGGTGCCGCAGTCTGCCGCTCTGTGGCTGCTATGATTCAGTCACAGGCATGGTGAGCACACACACACGCACACACACACACACACACACGCACACACACACACACTGTCTGAAGATTTTCAGACGTCCAGGAAAGACTGTGTTGGGACACACTGCGGAACCTTGAAGATGTTTCTTCATGTGCTCAGTGGGCTTTAACGCAGCAGTGTCGATTCCTCAGTGTTGCACGATTTGATGAATTTTCTCAGATGTGTGTGAAATCTGTATCTGTGTCACTATGCTGCGCTTGGCTCAAGCTCACAGCACCTTGCGATTCCCAACCTCCAGCTAGTAAAAGCCAAAGTAAACTCCACCTCGACATGGAACTCCTACTCATCAACTTGGCGTAATCTTCTCAACTACGAGTTCCTTCCCAGTTTACAGTTTCCCCACTTCGTCTGTTGAATTCGCAGAAGTTGAAAATGGCATCATTCTGACCTGTGAATTTCGGTCACGAGGAAAGTCAAATACAGCACTAGAGCTTAACCCATTTTACACCCATAGATTTCATGACTTTGGTATTATAAGGTTCTATCTGGTCATTTTTAGACCTAAATGCTTCATCACTGATGGGCATAATATTTAAAAAATAATAAAAAACTAAAGCTATCTCCAAAATTAACAGATAAACTTGGTATTGTAAAGTTCTATCTCCTCGCCAGTCATCATCTAGGATGAATATGCAGCACGGACATAAAAAAAAACATGTTTTTTTTTTTTTCTTAGAAAGATACAACCACTAAAGCTTGAATTTCAGCCTGTCATTGCGTGTGTGTGTGTGTGTGTGTGTGTGTGTGTGTGTGTGTGTGTGTGTGTGTGTGTGTGTGTGTGTGTGTTTTATAGGAGATGCTTGTTCCTCAGAATGACCCGAGTGCTTCAGGTGAACTGGTCTGTTCATGGCATGGTGAGGCGTGTGTGTGCGTGTGTGTGTGCACGCGTGCGTTTATGTGTGTGTGTGTGTGTGTGTGCGTTAAACATGCGGTTTAAAGAGCTTAAAAAAACAGTAAAGCAAAATGAGTAGTCTTACAGTTTAATACAGAAATATTTGTATTAAAAAGCTATATGATGACAATTAACAGACGAATTTAGAAAAAAGAAAATTCAAACAAAATAAAATACTTAAAATAAATTCCATTAAATAATTATATTAAAAATTATTATATTATGAATAATAAAATAATACAATTAATTAAAAAAAAAAAAAGTATTATACAGATTTTTGTTTCACTATTTGAATTATTTGATTGGCTTATTTGTTGAAAGAAGTTTAAACTAAACATTCAACTCAGCATTTTATTACTAAATAAATCTTGGACGGGATAAAAGATGATGCTACTGATAAAGATAAATGCTGAAGTTGTTCAGGGTGGATTTGAAGCTGTGTGTGCTGAGACGCTGCTGTGTGTGCTGCAGGTGGAGACGAGCGGGTGTTTAACTCGCCCGTGTCGTTTATGGAGCGCTGCCCTGAGCAGGAACAGGAACTCTCTGCACTCCCTCCATACAGCAGACTCGCGTAGGCACTGAAGTGCGCACTCCTGAGTGTGCGCTCGCTGTGGACGCTTCGTGCCGTTCGGTCTCTCAGTACGAACCCTGAAGAGAGGAATATGAGGCTCTGACTCCAGGTCCATACGTTTCCTTGCACTTCTTTTTACTGACTGAAGGTCTTGGGTGCCATTTTACTGTACGCAATGTTTATGTTTTTATAATTTTAATTTATCTAATTTATATCACGAAATGCCTGTATATATTGTGAAATAAACAACTAATTTTTAATAAATAGTTTTTACCTGGATGCACAGCTTTGAGCTATGAAGCCTTTTTCTTATAGGAACATTCCGGATGATTTCTCTGCGCTCTTTTCCCGGTTTGCTTTTTAGCCGTTACACAGAGTTTATTGTGTCTACAGATGTAGTAATTAATGAAGTCGCAACTCTGTGTCATTTTCAGCTGAGAGCAAAAGTTTGTATCCCCCAACTTTTTATTTTTATTTTTTTTGTTTACAAATCAAAGTAATTTTGAGAAATTGAAAATACATTTCATGTTTAAATTCGGGAAATTAATTTGTAGACAAAAAAGCTGGAGGATACAAACTTTTGCTCCATCCTAGAACATGACAACAATCCAAAAATATGACCTTAAAATAACTATAGTGTCCTGAAATTAAACTTATATATTTATATATTTATATATATATATATATATATATATATATATATATATATATATATATATATATATATATATATATATATATATATATATATATATATATATCTCCTGTGTGTGTGTGTGTGTACACTGTATAAATCATTAAGAAGGCTTTCAGATGTTCAAATATGAATACCATATGATCAATTATTTGAGAACATGATCATAATGTTGCCTTAATCTGCTTAACTATGACGAAGGTAAATCATGTCAGTTTTCATTAATTACAAAAAAAAAAAAAAATCTAAATTGTACTTTCAGGTATCACAAAACAGGGGGAAAAAGTTTGCATCCCCCAACTTCATTAATGGAAAAATGTCAACTTTATCTCACTTTTACAGTTTGTCTACAAATTAAAATAATAGCAAGAAGTACGAAATGAAATCTATTGTCTTCTTGATGGCCATTTCTTTTGCTTATTTATGTAATGGCTGGGGTTAGGATGTGGGATCTTTTTAGAAATTCAGTCGAGTCACTTCACAGAAAATTTCAAGATTGATGAGGTTTTATTTATTTATTTATTTATTTATATAAAGTTCTCAAATTGCAAAAGTTTGGATTGGATGTAGGATGGCTACAGTATTGTTGATTCATTTGCTAGTTCTTTCTTCCTTTCTTTCTTTCCTTCTTCCTTTCTTTTTCTTTCTTCCTTGTTTAGATAAAATCTTCAACAGTGTTGTGTGAAAACTACTCCAAGAAGAAATCACAACAAATGTATGTGAAATGGAGAGCGCTTTATTCCATCTGTTTAAAAAAAAAAAAAATACAAGCAACGTTCCTTGAAACATAAAGTTACAATAATCCAGTGGCAGACTTTTTTACTCTTTCGGTTTGTTCCATGGCAGTAACCAGACACAAACCGAGGACATGACCGCGCAACTGGCTGATTGTTGGATGTGTACGACAGACCATGTAGAGGCGCTGAATTGAACGACATGAGTTGGCTCTTGGGTTTGGCTGATCAGAAAACATTATCAAGGATGAAACATAAATCTATTAAAAACATCCTGAGAAACAAAATCATCCCAGAGGACGTGAGAGGCCTGGCTTCCTTTCGGATTTTTTTAGGCACAGAAATGATATAAAATGAAACCCATGCACAAAATGAACCACGTTTGGCAAAACATACGGCAAACACATTAACCACAACATCCAACCCAGTCTGCCCAAAGCACCGCAGCGTAAAGATTGTCTTCACTGCTAGAGATCATGTTGTTTTTTGTGTAATGATAATGCTACAGTTGAGTCCAAAAGTTTGCACACCCTCCGAATGAAATAGACAACGGACATCTTAAGACAGCTTAAGCGTATGAGGTTTTACACAAGTAATGAAAATAACCAAATAGTGCATGTTAATATATTAATAACAACAAACAAATCTAAAGATCAGTTTAAAAGATACTTAAGTCTCTTAACGATTTTTAATAACTTGTATGTCCAACTTTGGTTTTCATAACTGCCTCCAGATTTCAGCTTTTAGAGCCTCTCAGTTGTAAATTTTGGCCCCTTGAAGTCCATCCACAGTACGTTCTTCCTTACACCTCACCTCTGCCCTTTCTCTTTGACATGCGTTATAAATATACACTGCCTTTGACAAATCAGGACTAAGAGGCTTACGGCAAAAAAAAAAAAAAAAGTACATTTTGGATATAATCGTTTTAGAAATCACTTAAAAATGGTGCCACATGGCTGACGTTTTCACTGTTGATCTGATGTTCAAATTGCTCTGACATGTCTGAGCACTGGAGAAGAAACACAAAAACATCTCATTACCATTAAAATAACTTAGTGTTAGATCTGACATTTTATTGTAGGTCTATTTAACCGTTTTTGCTCAAAATCCTCTGCTTTTTTTTTTCTTCCCTATTTTGGCCAAAAACCAAATGTGCTGTTTTTTTTTTAACCACTGTTGACCAATTTTCATTGTTATTGCTAATAAATATAGTTAACAATATGTTTGTCTAATAATATAATGTCTAAAGTTGATTACTAATAACAGAGGCCGGAGGAGCGTGGGTGTTAATATCAGAGATTTTAAAACACCTACACAAGTGTCAATCTTTCCATTCGCATGCTGATTGGCTTGTTATTGGCGTTTTTGATGTATTTTTGAGTGATATCTCCTACAAGCGTACTCTGATGTTAAAATGCGAACACAAAGTTTGGCAAGTCTGGAATTCTCTATTGTAGACAAACAATAAAATAGAGGTGCTTTTTAAGCACTCAAAACCCCATGAGGGGGTGTGCAAACTTTCGCCCTGGACGGTATGCTCTTTGCATGCAGTAAATTGCCCCGTTGAGCACATGCTTTATTTCCTCTGCAGCACTAGCACGCCCTTTATTTGTGCAAACCAAATGAGGATGCTCATGGCAGTCGGAGAGACATCACTGTGTACTCGCAGTAGAGCATTACAGCGCTCGAGACGAATGAATTATCCGCGGTAAAAAAGTCCACGCCTGAGGGGTTTCTAAAGTGCGCACCACAGGACCTGCTGTGGCAGCGACATCGTTCAGAATGAGCTGAGGGGGGAAAAAAAAGGCGACTACGGAAAGAAAAACAAGCCACGATTCAGATCCGTAAAGCAGGCGTGCATGTTGGCCTGATTTGGCAACACACACACACACACACTCGCATCACACACTCATACTTGATGTCTTAATCATCCTGAAAGGTTGCAGGCTGAGTGAGACACTGATACTTTTTCCTGCTGCTCTAGTAATATGATAACGCCATGCACCCAGTAAACGCAGTGCGTTATATTCGAGTCCTGCGCCACACGCCACGCGCTAGGCATGTGCTCAAAGTCCCGAATACACAACACACGGGATTTATCTTTGCTTTGTCTCTGTATATGTTTTACTTGCTCGTAACTGAATGATATGAAAATGTAGCTAGCGTTCTAGTCCCTGCCCTCTGAGCGCACACTGGTTGCTATGGTTACGTCTCGCAGGGCATTATTGTTTCGCTCTGTTCGTGTAGTTTAAAAGTTTTAAAAAGGTTTCATTTCCATGCACTGCCGCCTAGAAATCACTCACTCCTGTGTGATTCCTTTTTCTTTGCCATTAGCAGAGTAAAAAACGAAGTGTAAAATGTAGACCTAGCCTAAATCCTTAGTTATGATCAATGTCGTGGCTGCATTCCAGCTCGTGCACAGTACACACTTTTTACAGTACTTTTTTTTTTTTAATTCACTATCAACAGCCCACTTTTGTCGTATCCACGACTTCTGTCTATCCAACAGCTCATGGTTTATAGAGTTTTTTTTTTTTTAAATATGGCAGAACCCATACATAGCAGTTGATGCTAAGTATAATCACAGCGTAAAATATATTTCTTCTTGGTAATTTTACCGACACTTTCAAGGAAAATGTTGACATTCCTCAGTTTTGTCTTGTTTTGCACTGTTTGTATAAAAGACATAATGCTAGCTAGAACATTAGCTTGTGGTTGCTTGTGCGCAAGAGTTACATAGTGTTAAAGTACAAATCTAATTCAATAATACGTCTTTTTAGGAAAACAGACCGTTTAAGTGCTAAGGAAATGGAAATATGGATGCCAAGCATAGCCTAGCTAGTGACAGAGGCGAAATTAATTAAAGCTAGCTACAACTCAAATATTACATTTTTATACGTGGACAGTATGAAAGCATGGAGGAAGTGGAAACGGTGGCAAGAACGCATTCCCGTAGCTGTGTTGGTAAATTACTAAGACGCACGTAGAAATTGGCAACGACGCCCCTGGAGTCTAGTCGTTTCAGACGTTTGACCTTGCTCTGACCTTGACCCTGAATCTTCATCAGTTCACCTGCTGGTTACGATGCTGATTCCACATAAATCCTACAAACATTCAACTGTTCGTTACTGAGCACACGTCGCACTAACGAGCGTCCCGGAAGATCGGCTAGACGGACATGATGCCTCCAGCACCTCGTGGCATTAAAAACGACACCGTAACTCCACTTAGCGTCAGCTCCTAACCAAACATCCATACAGAGGAACATCAACATTGTGTTTCAGCTCGAAAATCTTCCATAATGCTGACGGGGGAGTTGTTTAAACCGGGGAAAACCTGTTCTAATGCAGCATTAGGATCAGGAGCATCGATTACATTTTTGACTGGATCTACGTTATAGGCGTCCTGGTATAAAAGCAAAGAAAAAAAAAAAAAAGTTGCCGTTGCCAGCCAATGGGAAATAAGTATTTCTGGATGTAACAAGAAAGAAGAATTGAAATTTTGCATACACAAGAAGCAGTTTCGAAGTGCGCTGCTTTTTCAGCAGAAAGCCTGTCCCATTTGGAAAGCAGCACAGGGACGTCTGCTTTTTACGTTTCCCTTTTCAGCCCTAAGAATAAGCCGCAGAGGGTCATTTCAGACAAAATCCTGGTCAGTGAGAAGAGAATTTGAATAAATATTGTGATTATATTGTGAATGGTGATGTAGATGCTCTGCCTCACATGGGCTCACTGTAAATCTTGTTTCATATTCTTGATAAAAATCCCAAATGATTAAAGTCCGTAATTAATGAGAACCGATAACTGAACGAGATCTACTGCACTGCACAGCACCTACACATGGCAAGATCATCTGCACAGGATTAGGCATTAGGCTTTTTTTTTTTTTTTTTTGAGCAAAACTACACCGAAAGCCAAACTTATTTCTGATTATTACATACAACCACTGTCACTGTACGGTATTACGAAATGATGAAATGAGGTGCTCTTAGCTTAACGACGAACGCCAACCACAAAAACTAGAATGCAAATCCGTGATGAAGGTTTATGCTGAGATCAGGTTTGCGTATTGCGTAAGCACAGTTATATTCCTGGTGCAGTGGTCTCAAGGATTACAGTACGAAGACAAAAAAAAAAAAAAAAAAAACACTGGCAAACACCTACTTCTGTCTTTCTGATGAAATGTTTATCCATTTACGTTAATCTAAATTTCCTCCTATTGTGTTTGCATGCGTGTATCAGTTCGTCTCTTCTCTTCGAGTCTTGCGTGTCTAATAATTGGAGTAGCCAGTAAATCTATTATGTTGGCTGCAAAAAAATGTATGAAATTATTCAGGCTTGATGAAATGCAGCCTCTAATAAGCAGAGTAATTTGTTTAATGCCATCTCTCGTTAAAATATATAACCCATGTCTGAACGTTGATCTGAATCAGTGTCCGCTAAACTGAGGTTCACCCTCCAGTTTTCCAGGATTTCCATGGAGCACAGAAGACGTGTAGGGTTGAGTTCGGGTAGAGATACTGCAGTAGGTCGCATCGCTATCGCGCCTAGGATGCAGTTTATCAGCCTCTAATCCCTTGTCCTAGCTGATCCGTCCATTTTTGCAACCTCTGACCATCGCAAACACTTTGGAGATCCTTTAAACCTGTGACTACTTCCCTTTTAGTCGTCTAGTAAATTCAGAGTGATTTAGCCCCGCCCCTCACTAGCTCCTCCAGCAGGTGCAGCCCCAGCTCCCACGTTGCTCCTCCTCCTGATCCCGCCCCCTCAGCGTGACCGTGTTGGCCGGCTGACTCAGAACCAGCGGCTTCTGCGACTTCAGCTTGTGCGCCACCGTCATGAAGATGGCCTCCACGTGGTCGCTGTCGTTGCTCTCTCCCTGCGGGCTCTTAGCTGACGTCTCGAACAGAGGCATGGAGTGGGCGTCTGCGAACTGCTGGGCCACCTCCGTGCTCACCTGAGCGGCGTGGCGCAGGTCGCATTTGTTGCCCACCAGGATCCGGGGCACCTCGTGGCCCAGCGCGTGCTGCCGGCACTCCTCGATCCACGCCGGGAGGTTGCGGAAACTCGCCGCGCTCGTCACGTCGTACACAAACACCACGGCGTGCACGTTTCTGTAGTAGTGCTGCACCATGCTCTTCCGGAAACGCTCCTGACCCGCCGTGTCCCACAGCTGGACCTGAAAGACAGGGAGAGCAAAACAGAATGAAAAAACTTGTGCGAAATACATCTCACACATCACCAAGTGCTCCAGCAGAACGCTATGTATCTGTGTGCCACAGTATGAGGGGACTGTAAGTGTCTCACACAGACACACACACACACACTTTAATATTCCTGACTGTTTGTTAATAACAATCTTCATCATTCCAAGAAATGTAACTACGGGTTTCATGCCAGTACAGATTACGGAACAGCGCAAAAATATGAGTCGAACAAAAACCTTAAAATTTGTTTTGCACTCTTTATCGCAGGTGTCACAAAAATCATGATTCCATTTTCAAATAACTTGTATGCCCTTTTTCATTTGACTCGCCCTCATATAATATAATAGAAAAAAAACAGAGTAGAATAAAATTAGATCAGAACCGAACAAAGCCCAGGAGCTCAGTTACGGAAGAGAACAAAATGGAACAAAATAGAACTTTATAGAATACAACAGAATAAAAAAAAACAACAGAACAGAGCAGGATATAGTAAAATAAAATCGAACTGAATGTAATATCAAACAGAAGAAAGTAGAAATGAATAGAACAGAACGGTAAAATCGAATAAACCAGAAACGCAGGATATAATAAAATAGAACAGAACAAAGGAGAACAAGAAAGAACACAATAGAATAAAAGAGAATAAAATAACAGAAGAACGTATCATGTAGAATCGAACAAAATAGAACTGACTGAACAGAATGTAATATAATATAAAATCAAGCAAAATAGAATAGAACAGAATTGTATGGAATAGAGAGCGAGAGAGAGAGAGAGAGCGAGAGAGAGAGAGAGCGAGAGAGCAGGCATAAAGGGGTGGTACAGAGAGAGTGAGTGAGTGGGCGGAAATTAGAGACAGAAATGGCAGAGAGTGAGTGTGAGAGAGTGAGAGTGGGAAAGACAGCAGAGAGAGTAGACAAAGAGTGATTCTGCGTGAGAGGCAAAGAGATAGATAGAGATAGATAGAGAAAGAGAGTGAGAGAGAATGGGGGGAGAAAGGATAAAGAGTCTGTAGTGATAGAGAGGGAGGTGGAGGATATAACGATAGAGACAGAGGGTGAAAGAGGAAGAGGCTTCAGGCAGAGAGACAGATGGAGAGAACCAAAGTGGAAGAGAGGGAAAAAAAGTGAATATAGCGATAATATAGTGATGCAGAATGGCGAGAGAGAGAGAGAAAGAGAGAGAGAGAGAGAGAGAGAGACAGTGAGAGCATGAGTGTGTGTGTGAGTGTGTGTGTGTGTGTGTATGTTAATAAGACTGAGAGATTCAGTGTCAGTTTTTCTCCTGTAATTTAGGCGGTGTAGCTCAGCAGGAGTTGAGAAAGCTGCAGGTGAAACAGGATGTGATGTAACAGGAAACGTTAGATTCTGTCGGCGAATGACAAGCAGAACCAGAGCAGAACCAGAGACACAAAGTAATGCGTTGGGGGGGAAAAGTCAGATTTGATTAAGAATAAACAAATACCACCTTTTTTTTTTTGTCGTTTTCAATATCAGATACCTGATACCGATCCGATAGTAACCAAGCTGGGTCTCTATCGGTACCGCTCCGATACCGACATCCTCACAGTAACCAAGCTGGGTCTCTATCGGTACCGACCCGATAACGACACCTCACAGTAACCAAGCTGGGTCTCTATCGGTACCGCTCCGATACCGACATCCTCACAGTAACCAAGCTGGGTCTCTATCGGTACCGCTCCGATACCGACATCCTCACAGTAACCAAGCTGGGTCTCTATCGGTACCGACCCGATAACGACACCTCACAGTAACCAAGCTGGGTCTCTATCGGTACCGCTCCGATACCGACATCCTCACAGTAACCAAGCTGGGTCTCTATCGGTACCGACCCGATAACGACACCTCACAGTAACCAAGCTGGGTCTCTATCGGTACCGCTCCGATACCGACATCCTCACAGTAACCAAGCTGGGTCTCTATCGGTACCGCTCCGATACCAACATCCTCACAGTAACCAAGCTGGGTCTCTATCGGTACCGACCCGATAACGACATCCTCACAGTAACCAAGCTGGGTCTCTATCGGTACCGACCCGATAACGACACCT
>CM040981.1:3648278-3669140 GCA_022985145.1 Pangasius djambal | reverse complement strand
CCGATACCGACATCCTCACAGTAACCAAGCTGGGTCTCTATCGGTACCGCTCCGATACCAACATCCTCACAGTAACCAAGCTGGGTCTCTATCGGTACCGACCCGATAACGACATCCTCACAGTAACCAAGCTGGGTCTCTATCGGTACCGACCCGATAACGACACCTGACAGTAAACAAGCTGGGTCTCTATCGGTACCGCTCCGATACCGACACCTCACAGTAACCAAGCTGGGTCTCTATCGGTACCGACCCGATAACGACACCTGACAGTAAACAAGCTGGGTCTCTATCGGTACCGACCCGATACTGATACTGAAACCCTGAGTATCAGCCGATATCGATGCTCATGAGATTATTTTTTTATTCTTTAAAAATGACTAAGCTTTTAAAACCACAGCTTTGTTTATTCAGTTAAACTCTTTTACACAAATATCACGTATAATATATGGCAAATATAATAAAGTGTAAAGTATAAATATAATAAAAATCAATCCTAACAATAAATACAATCTCTTTATATGTAAACATTTCCAGCTCCAGTTCCAAAAAAATCTTTTGCATTTGTTGCAGGATTTCTTTCTTTTTTAACAAATTTATTCTTTTTTTTTCCCTCTGGTATCTGATCCATCTTTTTTTTTTTGCTGTTATCAAATCTCTGTTATCTCCGCTGCCAAGTTCTAAAAACACACGAGGCAGGAAGGAGGCAGGAAGGAGGCAGGAAGGAGGCAGGATGGAGGCAGGAAGGAGGCAGGAAGGAGGCAGGATGGAGGCAGGCTTTAAGACAACCTGTCTCTGATCTTCACCTGAATTGTGTACAACATAAACATCATTAAGGCCCCGTCCCAGCCCTGAGGCTGATACTACTGTTTCTAGTTTGGATTTGAGATTGGACCAGTGAACATACTTAAATCTGACTTGACAATGATTTTCAAAATCAGATCAAATACCAGATAACGATACTTTTTTTTTTTAATCCGATTGTCGGATCCCTAGAATAAATGCTTTAGCTATCAGATGAATACTGTGACAGTGTGATGTGATGGCTCTGTGCTGCACAGATTAGATTATGTGTCAGATTAGTGTGTGTAATATGCAATAAAAATAAATAAATATATAAATAAATGTGCTTGATGGTTAATAGACGATGGTAAATAGGGCACCTGCAAAACAAATCACTGCATCAGACCTACGACTGGGGGTGACGTCACAGGCACGGCGACTGAGGGTGACGTCATTGCCACGGCAATGTGGCTTCTGAAATGGCACGATAGATAAGATCCGATCTCTGCTCTCACCTTGATCTTTTCTCCGTCGATCTCGATGATCTTCTCCCGGAAGTCCACCCCGATGGTGGCCTCGGTCTTGTCCGGGAACTTGCCGGCGCAGAAGCGGTATGTGAGGCAGGTCTTTCCCACCCCGGAGTCTCCGATCACTATGATCTTAAAGATCCGAGTGCGGGGAGGAGGCAGTGTGGAGCAGGTCAGAGAGCTGCTGAACTCCAGAGAAGACTCCATATCTGCCATCGTCACTGTGTGTGTGTGTGTTTAATCAGAGATGATGATGATGATGATCAGCAGCATGTATACAGATGCTCCAAGCCTACAGTACCCAGCTGAGTCACTGTAACCCACAGCAACAAGCTAAAAGAAACCTAAGAAATTACAATCATTTATGCTTTCTCCTCGTTCTTGCACACAGGAGTATCTGAAGCTCTCCTGCCCGGATTACACCCACTCCACATTGCTGACTTTCTTCCTCTCCCGCTCTCTCTCCCTCTTTCTCTCTTTCTCTTTCTGTCCTGCACCACCGCTGCTGCTGCTGCTGCTCTGTTTTGGTTTTCAGCCACGTACTGACCCAGCGCAAGATCTCGCGAGACCTTCCTGTGTTTACGCCGGAGATTGACATCACGCGGAAATCTCGCGAGGCTTTAAATAGCACAGTTTCTGTAATAAGATGATAAATATATTACCCATACAGATCCTGTTTCTATTTTTATATTTATAAAATCTATAAATTTTATATAAATTTTGGGGTTTAACTTTTACTACATCCTGCAATCTTTATGTTTATCTTTTCGAGTATCATTATTATTGTTGTCGTTGTTATATTTATTATATATTTTAAAATAATTAAATTCATTATTAATACTATACTAATTAAAATAATTTAAATAATTGATCATTTTTGAAAATCTCGAATGAAATTTTTAAATGAAAACCTTTTTTCCCCCACTCATAATATACTCACTATACTCACTCACTCACTACAATATACATTTTTTCTTTTCTTTTTTTTTTCTGTTTTCTGTTCTGTGGCTATTATTTCCTTTGTTTGACATATCATTAAAAAAAAACAGTTAATAAACCTTTAAAACAAGTCTACAGAGTGAAGTTTTTGAAGTAAATAAAATAATACATTAAAAGTAAGAACAATGACAATATTTAAATAATTAGGACGTTATACCATCACAATGATTTCAAGCAGAATAGGTCATTTTACACCGGTATTTTCATGCACTTGCCTTACAGGACACAATTTATTTTAATGAACCTCATCAATTTTGCAAGTAATTTTCAAGTAGTAGAATTCTCTACAGCATTTAACTGTACAAAACATGAACCTGACCCCCAATCCCCAACCTCAACCTGGTATTTATATACTGTCTATAAAGATTTAAATGAGTTTTAACCAACTAAACAATTAAATGAGTAAAAAAATGGAGTGAGCCGTTTTTGCTCGTGTTTGGCCAGCAGTGCGATGACCCTTACCAAAGTCCAACTCAGGAGGAACTGAGTGTCCGAGGAGAATGCTGGTAAGTCTTCCCAATCTGTTGATTTTTAAACATTTTATATTTAAATTTACATTCTTTTTCTTTTTTTTTTAAATATTAAACAAATGTTAAACATGGCTGAGGGCTGTGTGTGCTCTTTAGGTTTAGCATTTTTCATTTCATTAAAGATATGATAAGATATGCTGCATGTTTCAGCATTCACCGCAATCTATTATATTATATTGTTACTTTTCTGCACTACTGTCATATCTGAGACTTTCACCTTAGTTGTGTACTAGTCGGCGCTGCTCTGTATCTCACTGTGCCTACTGTCCTGTTTTGGTAGTCACTGTAAGTCTTGTGCTGTCTGCACATGCACTTTATGTAGTAATGTGTAGTCTCCTGTAGTTCTGTGTTGTTTTATGTAGCACCTTGGTCCTGGAGGAACGCTGTTTCATTTCACTGTGTACTAACTAGCTGTATATGGTTGAAATGACAATGAAGCCACTTGACATGACTTGACTTGATGTTTCTGGCCTAAAATTAACAGTATGCTCATATTACAGTATTATTACTAAATCATTGGGCAAACCTGAGTCCTCTTCTCTTTGACACACAGGTACCATACAATGTAGAAGTGGAGCCTCCACCTCCAGGGCTGCAGATGGAGTTTGAGACCCTCTTCAGCACTGAAGCTCTGCAGTTCCTGTCAGATCTGTGCTCCAGGTTCCAACCAGAGGTGGACAAGGTAAAGAAGGAAGGGAAAAAAATGCATAATGTTGAGAGGAAGAGTGTTTTTTTTTTGTGCTCCACATTCCAACTAATCAGCCGAGAATGAGTTCAGGTGTGTTGGGAGTAGGGAAAACTTCGGAGTGTATAGAATTCTTTATTTTTTTGTGCATCAGGTCCTGAAGATGAGAATCCTGCGGAAGGTTCAGCTGGATCTCACTGAAGAGCTGCCGGCTTTCATGGAGGACACGGCTCACATCCGGAATGATCCGTCCTGGAGAGTGAGTCCCGTCCCGGTCCGACTGCAGTGCAGACACGTGGACATCGGTGACCTTTCACCCTGTGACACGCAGCGACTCACGCAGGCCCTCAAATCAACAGCACAAGGAATACAAGTAATACACGATTAGAAATTCCTCTTCTGAGCTTTATTTCAATATTTTGTTAGCTCAGGTGTGGGCTTCATGAGCAGAACTTACCCAGAAGCCAATTCCTTTTCTAAACACCAAACATATGAAGCTGTTTATAATGTAAAAAGAATGCGTAATATTTCAGAACTACAAAGATGTTCTTTCTAAGACCCCCACTAACACTCAATCTTTTATTTGGGGGGGTTGGAGATCTTAATTGGTCTCCTAAACCTCCATGTAATTTGTATCCTGACTTCTTCATAACAGAAATGTCAATTTTTTCAGGTAGATTTTGACGATGGCAACTGCCCGACATACTACAATCAGATAAAAGGCATCTATAACGTCTATAAGGTTGTGCATAATCAGTTTCATGGTAAGTTTTTGCTACCTGATGCACTGTACACATTTTTACATTTGCCAATAAATATGATATTCTGATTGGGTTGCTAGGGACTGAATTTTATGACAAAAATATCTGAGAAAAAAAAAAAACTAAACTAAACTAAGTATTAAAATATATATTAAAAAAAAAATGTTCCTGATTCAGAGAGTAGGAATTAAATCCAATGTAATTTTTCAAAATGTAACTTACTACTTACTACACTTTTTTATCTATTTTACCATTTTTTATTGTGAACTTTCAGAATATTTTGAATTAATATCGAATTCTTTTGTATCTTCTGGATTTTTTTACTTGTGTAGAAAAAGGCCCACATCTAAAATGCCTATTGGTCACCTCAAACAAGCCCCGCCCACTTCCGCTTCACTCAGCATGGTGGACAGATCTGGATCGAGCAGTATTATCCATAATTAAGCATGAAACTTGCAGGAATACATTGGTTAGCGAGCTAGACAACGAATTTGTGAGGTAGCTAACATTATTTGTATTTAAGGGTCTGTTAATATGGACAAATTCCATTCCATTCAGAGAAGTGTCCTACAGTGACATGAGTATATTATTACTAGTTGAAGAATGGACTTTTAAGATGCATGCTTTCTTCTAAGGCTCTCCCAGTCATGTGTCAGGTGGCGGATACGGATGCAGGCGCAGGTACACTGAAGCTTTTTTAAGGAAGCTTGCAGGCAGATCCAAAACGTGGGAGAAAAACCAGGTCAGCGAACAGCCGAAGGTCAGGAGATGTATGAACAGCATAAACTGGGTTAGGCAAAGAGCAAAGACGAGGAAACCAGAAACAAGATCAAAACCAGAAGGGACTATGACTAACAACTGGTACAAAAACACAGAGCACATACTTCGCTCTGACCTGAATGACTGTGAGACCTTGTATACTGTGGCTGTGTGAGTCCCGGTGTTTGTAATCAGTAATCAGTTGAGTTTAAATGTGTGTGATGGGAATTTGAGTCCTTTGGCGGCCATGTTTGTAGGCCATGTGGTGTTATGGGTACTGTGGATGGACGCTGATTCTGGTGTAGACCTGCCATCATGAAAAATGTCCCAGAAGTCAGAAGCAAAGGAAAGAAATCCAGAAGCAAACTAAAAAAAAAATAAAAAATACACAAAACTTGCACAAAATAAGAAGCGGCTCCGGGATCCCCAATTCGATCTGAAGCTCGGGTTACTGTCTGTGTGTACTGTCTCATGTTCTCCTTGTCAGTGTGTGTTTCCTCTTGGGTTTCCTGCCACCTCCCAAAAATTTGCCAGTAGGTGGATTTGCTGCTGTAAATTGTTGTGAAAGAGTGTGTGAATGTGTGTGTGATGAAGTGACGTCTCATCCAGGTTTTATTCCCATTTGACGCCCAGTATTCCTGGGAAGGACTCCGGATCCACCGTGGCCCTGACCAGGATAAAGCCCTTACTAAAGATGAATGAGAGAATGAATGAATTACAATTCAAGATTGCAACATCTATTTTAAAATTTTGATACTTGTCACAAAGTATTATTTCGCTCCTCCCTCTTCAACTAGATGCCCCGCCCATATCCGAGGCCCCGGTTCTTATGCTCCGCCCTCGTGCTTGGAACATGGTGGAGCACAACATGTTGGTAATAATGACAGATTTATTCTAGCATTGCTTATTTAATAACACAGTACCTAAAGGCTTTGTGTTCGAGTATCGTATCAGTCAGTAGAATTGTGTCTTGGAGTTGCGTTCTGTCTCTGCAGGTAAATGGTCGGGAGGTTCCTGGTCCTCTCTTTGATTTTGGCTTGCTGATGTTCCATAATGCAAAGCTGCTGCTTGAGAACCAGAGCGGACCATTTTTCTACCTGTCCAAGGTCAGACAGAACCTTAGCAAAAAAATCTCAGTGTAGTAAAATTAAAAGCTTTATTTTTCATTAATTTTAGATCATGGATACACATAAAGCATATTCTTTCAGCATAATGTGTATATGAATATGATCACTTCATATGAATATGATCACAAAGATCAGAAGAAATATATTAACTTTCTTTGTTTTATTGTGATGATTCTCTGGATTTGCAGAAAACAACAGTGTAACTAGAGGAAATTATTCTGTATATACCGTATATTGTTTATATTCACCTGAAGCTAGAGCAGTGACCAGAGATACATGTTTGTACGTAAAAATCTATAATATTCTTCAGGTTGAGAGTTACCTGGAGGCCAGGTTGTGGAATCAGATTTTCCTCTGGACCGAGGACAGGGTAAGGACATTTGCGCTTTAAGAAATGTAAAGCATACAGCTGAAACTGAGCAAAGTGGAGTAAAAAAAAAGTACAAGAATTAGAATTAAAATTTAGATACAAAAAAAAAAAAGAAAAGAAAGTAATGTACGTAGTGATGCACCAAAATGAAAATCCTTGGCTAAAACCTCAAATCGGTTCACTCTGGACTGAACAGAGAAACGAAAACTGAAAAGATAAGTAAATGTTTTATTAATATTATGAATTTATTCTTGCTTTGTTGCATAAATTGCAGGGATTTATTTTGATTTGTTTTTCACAAAGCTTTTGACAATGGAAATCGATGCTCTGTTTTTACCCGGTCTGTAAAACCTGTAGTGGAAAAGGACTTTGGTGAAACACAGCAACTACTTCTATCAAAAATGATCAACATTTTTACTTTTGAAAGTCAGTTTTGGCCACTTTCACCAAAATTTGCTGCATCCCTAATTTAGATGAAGAATATACAATAAAAGACATAGTTCCCAGGGAAATGAGTGTAGAGCAATGTACATAAAAGCTGCCCCTTTTAGCACTGTATAGTATTGTGTACCTATAATGTGTGTGTGTGTGTGTGTGTGTGTGTGTGAGTGTGGGTGTGTCCCTAAAAGTATAGGGCCTTCAAAAACTGCTATTTTTTTTTATATAAAAAATGTAGCTTTAAAAAGCATTCAAATAAATAAAACCTTTAAAGAGCCAAAGTGTGTCCCTTTGTTTACTGAGTTCAAGGTTGGGGTTAGATCTGAGATTTTTAGCTGCATTAATAATTGTCAATGGAAGGACAGTAAGACAAATGTGTGTGTGTGTGTGTGTGTGTGTGTGACGCAGCTGGGCTTGCCAGTGGGCAGTGTCAAGGCGACGGTGCTGATAGAGTGTGTACTGGCTACGTTTGAGATGGAGGAGATCCTGTACGAGCTCAGAGAGCACTCTGCTGGTCTGAACTGTGGCATCTGGGATTACTCTGCATCCTTCGTGAACAAATTTGGTGTGTACATTTGAGCACTGTAATGACGAATTTGAGTCGAGGTGCACCTGAGAGAAACGAACGCCTCTGATCTCTGCAGGTCATCGTGCTGAGTTCCTGCTCCCTGACCGCAGTAAGTATGTGAACATGGAGAAACGTTTCCTGCGCAGCTACATGGAGCTGCTGGTGCAGACGTGCCATCGCAGGGGGGCACTGGCCACCGGGGGCATGGCAGCGCTACTGCTACCCACACACGCAGACAGCGCACTGTACAGGACTGTACTGAACACCGTCACCAGGCAAGAGGCAGCAGATCTGCTGCTGAATTCAGTTAAATGCAGTCATTTAAAAGAGATTTGGAATTTAAACCAAGCATAGAGACAAGCACTTGAGGGTTAAGAGTCCAAGCCTTGACTCTTTGGCATTTCTGGGATGTGAGCTCATAACCTTCCAGTCAGCAGCACAAAACCTTAATATCTCATTTTTGCTCAAATTATAATATTAATCTGATACTTATGATCTTGTGGCAGTTTGACACATTAAAGACATTTAAAGACATTTGAAGACATTAGCTTTAAATATTACTGACATTAGCTAGCGTCAGTTGTGGAGCTCTAAATGTACATTTTTATTATTTTAGAGTATTGTGAAAACTATGATGTGCCATAGACAGAACCTTATAACACCAAGGTCACAGTATTGCTGCTGTTACTGTATTCATGTCACGTGTACTGCTTTTCCTGGTTATTTCAGACTAAAGCTCCTGGAAATCAAAGCAGGAGTCGACGGCTTCATGGTGTATGACATGAACCTGATTGAGCCCATGCAAAAAGTAAACTCCATATCTCATATCAGACAGTGATGCTCTTGGATTTGAGAGTGAAACCTCGAATCAGTGACATTCAGCCACTCATCATTTATACGAAGGCCTTCTCTCTGTTTTTCCCTCACAGTTGTTCCAGCTTCATTGTACAGGGCAGAACCAGCTCCAGCAGCTACGGAATGACGTCAACGTGACCCCCGAAGATCTGCTCACTATGCCAGCGGTCAGGATTCATTAAAATAAATTTCGAGAGGTTTATGTTTAAAGACGGTTTAGTCTGGATTTCAGACTAAGTGCCCATGTACTTAAACCTGGTACCTACAATTTTATGTTTACCAAATTTTACTCCTCGCTTATCTCTGCTATAGGTTACATTGAGTCTGCTGCCATGTAGTGTATTAAACTTCTGTTATGATGTAGTAGGTGGTATTATGATGTACAGTAACGTCTCTCTGCAGGGTGGAGTAACATTACATGGACTGAAGCACAACATCGCAGTTGGTGTGTTGTTCATTGAAGCGTGGCTCTCAGGTGAAAAAAAAAAAACAAGCTTTAACAATTTCACACTCTATAAATGTTGCTAATGATAAATGGAAACTTAAACACTCGATAGCGTTAGCATAATTTCCGAACTGAGAAAGAACCAGAGTCATATAGTATTTTTAAAAAAAATAGATTTCTGTTACTTTTGCCGCCCTTTGTCAATTCGATTCTCCTCTTCTGCTCTAATCCTTATTTTCTTTTAACTATACATTTCATTTTGTACTTTTTATCACATTGAACACTTTTCACCCCCGAATCTTGTGTATTGATAGGTTTGGGTGTTGAGTTTTCTTTCTTTCTTTCTTTCTTTTTTTTTTTTCTTTCATTTTTTGATGTCAAAACATTTACAAAATCATGCCAAAAAAAATGGCCAAGGAACTGCAGGTGCAGTAATAAAATAATAAAATATCTCCTACTTATAAACTTATAATTTGAGATTAATTTGAAGATTAAAATCTGCATGTTCAACAGAAATGTTCTTGTTTCAATGCAGCGCAAAAGAGAAATACTTAACCTCTATTTTATTTTTAACCATTAATATTTCTGATTAATTTTATAATAGTAAATTATTGGTTTGTTTCTCCTAAATGGTACCCTTTTCATCAAAACTACAAGTTCTCTTTTCAGTTTCTTTTAACTTGGTGTAACTCCACTTAATGTGCAATGATGATCTTTGTTGGTTTATGACTTAAAAAAAAGTATATTTTAAAAGAAATTCTTCGTCGCCGTGTAAAAAGGTTTAATCAGAAACCCTTTCACAGGCTCACACTCTTGAGCTTTGACTGTGTTTATTACTTTGTGCATCAGGAAAAGGACATTTCTTCTTTAAGGGGCAGGTGGAAGATTCAGCTACTGCAGAAATCTCTCGATCTCAGGTGGGTGTAACATTTCTGTTGTTAACCGAACAAGAGATTTCATCACACCTGGATTTGACTTTGTCTCAACTGCTTCTCTGTGCTAATCTCTCCTTGGTTCAGGTGTGGCAGTGGATCAGACACAGGGTGAAACTGGAGGATGATGGGAAGACTGTGGTGACTCATGGGTTTGTCAGGAGCTTAACACAAGGCATGATGGGTGATCTGAGGGCAGCGACGTGCTGTCAGACACAAAGGTATATTAAATATTAATTCCTGACTTGTACCATGCTGCACATATTTTTGTAGACATGGTCAGTGGAATTTTTCTTGCAGTTCATGTAGTGTAATCAAAATGTTTCCATGGAAACATCTTTTGAAAATCAGAGCTATTTATTAGCACGAATTGATTCATCTTAAGCAAAGCACTTTATCCTGGTCACGGTGATATCAGTGTGATGTCAGTTTTTTCCTTAAATAAATCAAATAAAATGTTTATTTCTTCATCTATTCTAAAACATATAGTATGGAACGTGTGATTAGCGTAACCTACGTCATCATTTCTTCGATTAAACTGCTCAAAATATCACATTCTGTCAATGGCAAGCTTGAGGTCTGAAGGAGTCGACTCTTATCGATGAGCCAAGTTAAATGATTCGACTCGCTGAGAAGACTCGGAATTCTCATCACGAACATCACAAGCCTCTTGACGTGCCTTTACTGACTGGTTATTATTATTATTATTATTATTATTATTATTATATTTTTATCACACGTGATTCTGCAGTGACCTATTCATAGTCAGACAGTGTAAAGGTGGGCAAAAAAGTCACTGCACCTCAGTGGAAGTTTACTGACCAAGATCTTGCCTCTTAATGAATCAATACAGATAAATCATAATTTGACATGGTTAAAAATGTCACTTTCTATTTCATTTTGTCTTCAATGATATTCAGAATATCTGCTATTTATACTTTGTCTCTCTTCGTGAGCAGAGATGAAGAGAGATTAGTCACAGCCGTGTCCATGTTTCTGGAGCTGGTACAAAAGAGTGATTTCCCAGAATTCCTCACGACCTACCTGTACCTGGACCACACGTTCCTGAGCTCTCAGTGTCAGCATGAAGAGAGAGGGATGGACAGATCTCACCGAGCCAGGCTTTAATCACAATCCTAACCCCGTGATACAACCTGATATACCTTATATACTGATGAATAAAATAAAGAAAGGAACATGGCGATGCCCAGCATTAGGGATGTTTATCTCTCCACATCCCCTACATTTAAAGCAGTCAATGACACACCAGTATGAATGAAGGCATATTCACACCAGGGACAAGATACATAATATAAATAAGGTTTCAATTTAAGGTTTCATTTTTGGCATCCACATCAGATTACCTACTGTTCACAAACGTCTTAAAGTGGATTGTTTTGGATTTTTGTAGATCTAAGCATAACCATAATCTGTCATTTGAAGAATACACAGAATATTGTGAAGAAGTGAGAAGCGAGGCTGGGGCTGATTTCGTTCTAGCCCAGACTGTAGATCCATGTAGCCTATTAGTGACAGTCTCCATTTTGGGCCGATATACACTATATGGCCAAAAGTATGTGGACACCTGGCCATCACACCCATATGTGCTTCTTCACCAAACTGTTGCCACAAAGTCGGAAGCACACAAGTGTATAGAATGTCTTTGTGTGCTGTAACATTACAATTTCCCTTCACTGGAACTAAGAGGCTCAAACCTGTTCCAGCATGACGATGCCCCTGTACACAAAGCGAGCTCCAAGAACACATGGTGTGTGAAGGTTGGAGTGGAAGAACTCGAGTGTCCTGCACAGAGCCCTGACCTCAACCCCACTGAACACCTTTGGGATGAACTGGAACGCCGACTGAACCCCAGACCTCCTCACCAACATCAGCGCCTGATCTCACTAATGCTCTTGTGGCTGAATGAACACAAATCCCCACAGCCACGCTCCAACATCTAATGGAAAGCCTTCCAGAGTGGAGCTCATTATAACAGCAAAGGGGGAATAAATCTGGACTGTGAAGTTCGACGAGCTCACATGAGCATGTGATGGTCAGGCATCCACAAACGTTTGGCCATATAGTGTATTTCAGCCACTTCACTAGCACATCTGTAACACTATAACATCAGCAAAGATGGAGAAGGTGGAATGAACACGAACGAGCTGGATTATTTACGCTATCATCCTTAAAATACCTTTGGAGGAAAAACTAAAAGTAGATATACTAAGTACTCTTTGTCCAATGAAAGTACAGATTACACTAAAGGACAGACAACAGAACTGTAAGGTTAGTTTGGTTTGAATGAAAGGTTTACAGTGTTTATGTTTACGGGGTTTGGTGTTTGGTGTTCGGAGGAAAAATGACAAAGCCAGTAGAGCCTTACGAACCTAAAACTTAAAAAAAAAAAAAACTGTAATCATGAATTCAGGTGCCTATCTGGCTTTAGGTGTAATAGTTTGCCCCACGTCATTCTTATTACACCATCGATGAGACCCCGTGATATGATGCACTTCTCAACACTGATTGTTTCACTGTCGAGCTATTGATAGATTTTAGACTTTAGCCCTCGTATCTAATATCATGACCAGCCATCACTGATTTAGACTCCCACACAGTACAGTGACGTAACTACGTCTACTGGAAACATTAATGATATAAAATAAACTTTCTTTCTGATTATGGAATGAAAATATTGTCTTGGCTACAGCTACTACAACTGAGAGGATCCAAAAGCTCCAAAATCAGAGGAAACGAAAAACATGGTGATAAAGCAGTAATAAAAGCAAAATATGCAAATAAAGATGATTAGAAAACTATATATATCATATTTTGAACAGGAGATAATTATATATAAAATATAAAAAAAAGCCCTTTGTTACATAAATCTGTATTCTTTATTTTGTCCAAAGGGTGTGCAATCTTCTGCACTTTACTGTATATTATTTATGTCCTTTGAAATTCAATTCAGTTGTGTTTTATTTGTAAAGGTGTCAAATGAAGATCCCGACTTCAGACAGTGGTAAGATTGGCAGGCTCTTTTCCTCGAAAATATGGCAGCAGATTTCGAAAACCAATTATTACAAAAAAAATAAAGGAGGAGTGGGGGAGGGGGGGGACACACAATTACGGGCACAGTAAAAGCTCAAAGAGCCATGACATCTAAAAAAATTTGGAAGACGATGGAAGAATAACAAAGGCAGATGAAAAGAGAAGAAAGAGACAGATGTCACAGTCTCTCTGTAGCAGCTGTGCAGGAAGTCCTCACTGGATCTGCAAGTCTTTCACACCCCATCCCCCCCCACACACACACACACCCACCCACCCACACACCTTTACCTGCACCCTGTCATAAGCTCCGCCCCTCACACTTGGCACATAATCACCTGACTCGAGAACTGCTCCTCTGTTCTGTTCTCTTTAACATTCTTTTATATAAATTACTCTTAAAAACATAAGAAGCGGATGCACGTATCAGAAGAACATGACGTCGAGTCCATCAAAGCCGTCTTCATCTATGTTCTGTTCGCTCTGGAACTGGTTATTTTTTCTTTTGAGTAGTCATTAGCCATATTAATAATAAAAGTAAGAAAGAAAGAAAGAAAGCAAAAATCTAACGTAAAAACAGACGTTCCACGGTGCAGGACAGAGTCCCGGTCCGTTTTCTACAGTAGAGTCACATCTCAGGCATATTGAAATCCAAGCAAACAAACCCAAACACACACTTTTTCCCAAATGTCTCATATCTCGTTGGTCACGTCCTCGTGGTCTCCGGATGACAGGTCTCCGTTGGTGGTAACGGCAGCGTTGTCCTGGTAACCGGGCGGCATGAAGGCCAGGCAGTACGGGTAGAGGCCATGGCAGGAAGCACGGTATGACTCCAGAACTTTCTGCTGTTCTGAACCCAAGCTGCCATCCTTTAAGGCCTGTAACACCTCAGTGCATGTCTGATACACACACACACACACACACACACACACACACACACACACACACACACACACAAAGACTGAGGTGAGCAGAGAATGAACACACATAAAGCAAACACATCATGTGACACAGGGGTGTAACGCATTGCCACTATCTGTGCGTGTATCTGTTTAGTGCTCCAAATAGTCATATCTGTATTCAGATTTAAACTCCAGATGTAGAAATGTCAGCACGGTGTGTGAATTCTGACTCGGACAGTTCCTCTACGTCAGCTACGTCACTTCAGTTCTCAACTATCCCTAATGTAACAGGAGCTAATTTTGTTGTATTATTGGTACCTTTATGGTTCTGCCGGTGAGAGACTTGTCCAGTGATGTAGCCAACTCAGCGGCTGTGCTCTCAGAGGAGGGATCCAGATACACCATCATCTTAGCACCTGCAGGACACACACACATTAAACAGATGCATATTGCACACATTAAACCTGAGGTTTCATAACAGGAAGAGCAGATCCCTCTACTGCACAGCACTGAGACACAGGCAGGGGTTCAAAGACCATGAGGATCACTACTGCAATATACAGAGGTGCCAACATATGAAAAGTCAGGCACTGATGTTGGTGAGGAGGTCTGGGGTGCAGTCGGTGTTCCAGTTCATCCTAAAGGTGTTCAGTGGGGTTGAGGTCAGGGCTCTGTGCAGGACACTCGAGTTCTTCCACTCCAACCTTCACACACCATGTGTTCATGGAGCTCGCTTTGTGCACAGGGGGGTCGTCATGCTGGAACAGGTTTAGGCCTCTTAGTTCCAGTGAAGGGAAATTGTAAAGCTACAGCATACAGAGACGTTGCGTGCTTCCAACTTTATGGAACACACGAATGCCAAATACTTGCCCTTTCGTCTTCTACTGGCTCACAAGAACGAGGTTCAGGATTTTACAGGTCAAGGTTCACCTAGGTAAAGGTCCATCAGGTCCCACGTGTATGTGCCTTCAGTGACTTTCCTTTTCCATCGTAAGAATTCTATATATGTTTGTTCTGACCACTGCTTTAGCTGAAAATGGAGCATTTTAAAACCCATGTCATTTGTTCCATCCGGGGTGTGTGTGTGTGTGTGTGTGTGTATGTGTACCTGCTAATCTGTGAGGTATGGAGCTGGAGTGCTTCCTCAGGAAGTTTTTGTTGTAGGTTTGGGGGTCACTCTCTCCAAACAGACGCGTGATCTCCTGCTTGAGAACGGTGTGTACAGGCTGAGGCAAACTCTTGCTCTCAGCCACTGTCAACACACACACACACACACACACACACACACACACACACACACACACACACACACACACACACAAAAAAAACACTGCAAATTAATGAGGCTGTGAGACAGAGTGCACAATCATGAGTGTGTGGAGACCAAAAATATAGGACGCCGGTGTTTGTGTCTATCGCTACACACCTCCTCTGAAGAATCGGATGAGGCACTGGTGCAGCCAGGGGTGGTCAGGGTCTAAAGTGTATGCTCTCTTCACTGACTGCAGCATCAGCAGATATTTTTCTGTGAACACACACACACACACACACACACACACACACACACACACACACACAGTGAGAGAGATGAGATGTGATGAGATGAACTTCACTGATCCAGTGGCTTACTGAAGCAAATGAATTGCACAATGCAGTAGGAGAGCAACATTAAACAAATGCAAAGCTATGCAAATTTGAGTGGGTGAGCGGTCACAAAGCTGCGTTTTTGTTGCATTTTTCTGGGTTTAACTTCAAGCTCTTGGCTGAGCATCACCTCAGCAGCTCGTCTGCTCACCTTTGCGGAAGTAGATCTCGAAGGCCAGGAGGTGCGTCTCGATTCTGTTCTTTACCAGGTTCTTCAAAGGAATCAGGAACTTCACCGCTTCTTCCAGGGGATTCTCGATCTGCCGAACCAAACACGGTCAGCAGGAATAAATCAGCACAAGGAGCTATCCGCAGGGACACGACTGTAACCAAGCTACACAGGAAGCACTCCCTTCCAAATAAGGGATTGTGACATATTGTGACAGACAAGCTCTCGTGTCCTACACAAGCGTGTGGCATGGATCTGCGACTGACACGGAGACAGAGCGACATTTAAAATGAGACTTTCTAAAGCTAAATGCAGAAGTATGAGGTATGAGGTATGATGCCATAAATCAACAAATAAGAACAAGAAGCTCCATTGAATTCCTCGGAACGTTGTCCGTTGTCCTCTGAAACCTCTGCTTACATTCATTTCCCATTCAAACGCTCAAAAATAAAAGAAAACAGATGGTCTTGTATTTTCTATTTATTTATTACAGTATATTATATATTTGTAAATCTATAATGTGGATCACTAGGCCACTATCTACAATTAGGCTAAAATATGTTGCATGAAGAGCAACAAAGCAAGAAGTTGAACTCTTCTTGATTAAAAAGATCGAGTAGATATTTGGACAGGTATTTCTAGGTATTTGGTTCAATGCTTTAAACTTTAAGAATTTCTGGAGAGGGGAGATACATTTGCATCCCTCTTCGGCTCTATTTGGAGATTTCTATTTATCTATCCTTTAACTTCATTCATCATTAAAAAGCGGAGTACAACGTTAAGCTTATGCAGTAATTACGTCCCTGTTGCCGTCACGTTTTTCCTACAAACACACCTTTGCCAGTTTCTCAGGTATGAGCTCCTCTTTAGGTCCTCCGATCTCCTCCTCATCCTCCTCTTTTTTCTTCTTCTGGTTTTTCAGCTGTTTCTCCTTCTCCGCGTTCTTCTTCTCCTCCTCCAGCTGAGCTTTCTTCTGCGCTCGTCTCTGTTTGTTCCGCAGTTTCTTCATCTCCTTATCCGTCAAGTTGACTTCAGGGGACAAAATGATGGGATTTGTTATAAAACGCCATTCGATCCTCTGTGTAAAAAGTTTTCTTTGTCAATAATATTTTTAAATACTTAATAGTTAATCTTTTAAATATTACACATTTTGAATAAGTGATTTGCAAGATTAACAGATCTGGCTAGTTTCTTTGTCTCTGACTTGTTTTTTTATTTATTCATTTTACATATTTCTCAAAAGTTTTCTCAAAATAAGCTATGCTGGTACAAGTAAAGCTGCTCTGATCTGCCGCTTTTTCCTTAAAAGTCATCTTGAGAGGAATATTTCATATCAACACGTACGGTTGTGCTGACTGGGTTGAACTTTACAAATTGTGATTCACCTCTCAGACAGCAGAGACCTCTAGACATTTACAAATCGCTCCTTAAACCTTTAATGTGTGTGTTTATTTACTGTTGTCTGTCTGCGACTCCTTGTTGTCGTCACACAGCGGGTTGTCGTGGAGATTGAGGTAGATCTGGATTGCGGTTTGTGCGGCTTTAAAGTAGAACGGGTGCATGCGCAGCACGTCCTCCAGCTTGAGCAGAGCCACGTAAGAGCGCAGGGTCATCTTCCTCATGCAGTACGTGTGGAAGTCAAACTGGTCGTCTGTTATTTCTACAAAGTGCTGCAGACAGAAAGAGGGAGAAAATAAGTCTGATTTCTCAACGCGCCGTAATACGTTTATGGCCGGGTTTCCTGAATGCCACGTCGACTCACTCGCTCGATTTCATGGCACTTCTTGAGCGCTTCTCCGTATTTGTTCATGGCCTTGTACGCCAGAGCACATTCAGTCTGAAACCACATACACTGCATCTCGTTCAGGTTCTCCACTGCCGACGTGCCTTCCTGAAACACACACACACATTTTCATCACAGATCGCTCAAAGAAGACAGATCAGCAGACACGACTGGTCAGTGTAATCAGAGTGAACAGGGACTGACGAGCACTGAGGCCACGCCTCCTTCATCGTTACTGGCCACACAGTTTATAAATAAACCACCACTTAAAACTGATTCCCCGCTTTTCCCCCCTCACACACACTGTTTTAGCTCACTGTTCCTGTCTTAATAATTACAATTCGGCTGCACCGATTCTCATCCTTAACACACACTGCGTGCACTAACCCGGGTAAATTTGGAGCACATCTCCTCGGCCTCTTTGATCAGTCCCGCCTTCAGCAGGTATTTGGCGCATTTGGAGTTGACGAAGCGATCTGCAGTGTCGAGTGCCTGAGCCTCATCCATCCAGCGTGCAGCTTCTTGAATATTTCCTGCATGCTAGAGACGAGACACAGAGCGATAAAGAGAAGCAGAAATAAGTGTTACAGGAAAAAAAAAAAAAAGGCACCAAACCCTAAAATGTGTTTACCTGAGCTTAAAAAAAAATCACATTCAAAAAAACCCAAATATTGGTTCCTTTTCACTCTGGGTTTATTACATGGAGTATAAAAATTACATTTAGACACTATATAGTGTAGTAAGCCTAATGTGTGTAATAAATATTTTTAATTAACTAGAAAATAATTGATATAAAAAATATCTCGTGACTGACATGCGTTTATTTATACTCACTTTTCTACAAGTCATTTAGCCAAAAAGTTTAGAAAGCACACGTATACGTTTCTTCACGTATCAAATAAGCAAACACGTGACTGATTTTCACTTTGAATAAATATTGTGGAAATTCTAACAGTGAAATGAATTCTGCAGCTCCAACATACAGTGACGTGAATGAATATTAATCAGAAAAGTAACCAATTCTGAAAGTACTGCAGCGATCCAGTCAGATAGGACGAGCTGTTCACTGGACAACCATAGCCTAAACACTCAACAACACTTTATGGAAGAGTGAAAAGCCATACAGTCCTATCTGGAGTTTGCCAAGAGGCATGGTGGAGATTCAGCAGAAATGTTCTCTGGACTGATGAGACCAAAATTGATCTTTCTGGCTTTGGCACAATGTGCTACATTTTCCAGAAAACAAAACACTGCTCATCTTCTTGAGATCGGAATCCCCACAGTGAAGCATGGTTGTGGTAGCATCATGCTGTGGGGATCCTTTTCATCAGCAGGACCTGGGAAATCGGTCACGGTTGAGGGCAAGTTGAACAGAGCCAAATACAGCAATACATACGATCCGAGATGAAAACCTGATCCAGTCTGTGCTTGACTTGAGATGGGGGCGGAGTTTAACCTGAGCCTAAGCAACTCTTAACGCTTAACAAACGCATTATTACAGGTGTGTGTGTGTGTGTGTGTGTGTGTGTGTGTGTGTGTGTGTGTGTGTTCTACCTTGTAGATCTTGGCCTTGATGAGGAAAAGCTCTATAAGTGTTGGGGTGCTTTCGATGGCTGTGTTGATGTACTCCAGGGCGACGGCGTGTTGTCCAATATGATCAAAATGCTGAGCGAGGAAGTACTGAACCCACAGCAGGGTGGTGGGAGGCTCCGTTTTTCCGTCATCTACACATCACGCACATTATACAAGTTACTACTGACATCATGTGCATTTGGTTTAGACTTTTCTTTAACCTTATTTACACATCATGTAGTTTAACGTGTTGGCGTCCCCATCGACACCGTTGGCGTCAAGTCCTACTTGTTATGTTATGTTTCATTTGCGAGCCCTAATTTGACATTTTGAGACAAAGTTTAAACAAAAACCAAAGAAATGTATTTTTTAATTATATACTCACTGGCCACTTTAACCCTCATGTGGTCTTAACATTATGTCTACTCCCTTTGTCCTAAGGGTCAAAAGTGACCCGCCTTCACCAACCCCTTAAAATAAAGAGGCTTCACTGAATTTTAAACCCCAAATCTATTTTTCACGAAGAAACAATCTGTCATTCATCAGAAACTTTGTGAATCTCTGGGTTTTCCCCTCTTCACAGTGCAGAAAGACTCTTTTTCTCGGCTGGTAAACATAGTAGCGGGTCATTTTTGACCCCTAAGACATCAGGGTTAATAGAAACACCTTTACACCCGCTCATTCATGCAATTATCCAGTCAGCCAATCATGTGACAGTGGCACGATGCATAAAACCATGCAGACGCAGGTCAAGAGCTTCAGTTAATGTTCACATCAAACATCAGAATAGGGGGGAAAAATGTGATCTCAGTGATTTTTATCATGGCATGGCTGTCAGTGCCAGACAGGCTGGCTTAACTATTTCACAAATTGTGGATCTCCTGGGATTTTCATGCACAACAATCTCTAGAGTTTACACAGAATGGTGCAAAAAAACACAAAACATCCAGTTTGTGGCAGGTCTTCGGGTGGAAATGCCTTGTTCATGACGGAGGTGAAAGGAGAATGATCAGAGTGGTTCGAGCAGACAGGAAGCCTACGGTAAATCAAATAACCACTCTTTACAACCGTGGTGAGGAGAAAAGCATTGCAGAACGCACATCACACTGAACCTTCAGGTGGACGGGATACAAAAAGAGAAGAACACACTGGGTTTGACTCCCGTCAGGGAAGAACAGGAACCTCAGGCTACAGTGGGCACAGACTCACCTATACTGGCCTACATTAACTGAAGCTCTTGAGCTGTATGATTGTATACACTGCGCCGCTGCCACATGATTGGCTGAATAGAAAATTTCATGAATGAGCAGGTATACAGGTGTTCCTATTAAAGTGGTGTGTGTGTGTAATGCTTCTCAAATTCCACTGTTTTGCCCTGGTTGCTATGGTGATTTGAACATCTTCACTTGTTGAGAAGGAACCAACCGCAGCAAGGAGATGAGATTTGTCAGAGTTTGAAGAGACAGCGCATCTCAACGCTTTATCTTCACTGTTATGTCATTAATGTAAAGTAAAAACTTGTTTTGCTGCCTGTTATTATTCTGGTGAATTGCTCTTTTCTTTTTTGCATGTCAGCACACACACAGCTACAAGCCTGGCACATCTGTGTTTGTTTTGATATCTCCTGGTAACGGGAAAGAACATGTTTTGGTGTGTTCAGGTTGGTTCAGTCACAACTCGGGTAACGTGTGACCTTAAATCATTAGTGTGTGTTGCATACGTTACAGATTCCTTAAAAATCTTTAATCCACAGATGCCCAGTCTTATAATTTAATAGTTTTATTGTGTGTTCTCACTGGCATGTTGATGACTTACCATTTTGGCTGAACATTCTGCAGCTTCTCAAACTCGCCTCATAGCTCATCACCATCTGCTCAATGACTGACACCTGCCATGAGACAAGTTACAAACATGATCATCCTCGACCTTCAGTCTCTCACACACACACACACACACACACACACA
>CM040981.1:3599803-3648178 GCA_022985145.1 Pangasius djambal | reverse complement strand
TGAAAATGTTCTTGTTGAAAGCCTTTTAAGCGCAGATACAGAAAGGAGGAGGAAAGAGACATGCTGAACATGAGACACTCACCTGTGAGGAAGCTGAGTGGCAGCCTCCTGGGCACTAAACCCTTTGGGAACTTCACCCAGACGTCCTCGTAGATCTGCTGCTTCTCCTCCACACTCCCTAAAAACACACACACACACAGTCAGGCCTCACAGTGAGGAGACTGATGTAATCAGTGTGTGTGGGTGGGTGGATGTGTGTGTTTGCACCTGGTTTCAGCGCTCTCTCCAGTCCCTGGTAGTAGCTCCAGTTCTCAGGGTTTCTCTCCTGCAGATGGCGATAAACCTCCGTGGCTTCACCGGCCCGATCCAGCTCCAGCAACAACTCTCCTACATTACGTTTAATGAGAAAAATATAAATACATTTGAATTTATGTCACAGCCTTGTTGAATTTTCAGTTCTGATTCATCATAAGGCACTGTTGTTGTTGTTTTTTTTTAAATAATGTATTGCAGCTATAATATATATATATATATAATAAAATAAAATAAAATAATAATAAAATTATGAAAGTAGTGCAGCTGTCGTTCAAATCACAGGTTTACATTAAAACATTATTGTTTCTATAGTAACTAATTCATGAGGACTTGCATATCAGACGCTGCATATTTTAAAAGGTGTGTAATCGTTGAAATTTTCTGCATGGAGATGTTTATTAGACATTTATGGAAGGAGTCTTCAGTGTGAACACTTTGTAACAGTCAGAGATGAAGTGGTAATTTTAAGTTTCCTGGTTTCTCGGTTACGTGACAAGCTGCATTTTTTTTTTTTGTCTTAAAAAGAAATTAAACCCACCTTTGGTCTCCTCCACAGCCAGTTTGTCGCAGATCTGTTTCTCGTAGCTGATCAGGTGATCAAGAGCCTCTTTGAAAAGTCCGGCCTCTCGCAGCACTTGATTCTGATACAGCAACAGCTCGCTGTACTCGTAGTCCACTTTATCTTGAGATGTCTGTAACAGAAAACCAACACGCACTATACATTTATATATAAAACCCCTAAACACACACACACACACACACACACACACACACACACACACACACACTAGTATTTGCTGAACAGAAGATTCTGACGAGCTACAACACTAGAAAGATGAAAATGAAGGTGGCATCAGCGGTATAATCTTCAAACCCTGCGTTCACTGAGACGAGATGCGATGATGCAGCCTGAAGTCCTGCATTTTTAATGACAGCAGTTGATTTACAGCAGCAGGAAGTGTTGCGATGCAAGGTGATGCGATAATGCTGAACAGAGTTTAACTTTATGCAAATGAGAAGCAAAGCGATGGGGCAATGACCAACAGGAGTGAGGGACCGTACTTTGTTCATGTGTTTGTTCTTGGTCAAGATTTACTGATGCAAATTTGGAAGAGGAAAAAAAAAAAAAACAAACTCTCTCATGTAGATGATCAGTTTCAGTCGTGTGTTAATGGATGTGTGTATATTTGCAACATGCCTGCTGGGTTTTGCGAAACTCCTCCACGATTTTGGCTGCCATCTCGTAGTCCTGCAGCAGGTGATAGGCGATGGCGTAACCGATCCACGATGCTCTCTGAGCCGGCCGCAACTGCAGCAAATGGTACCTGGTCTCCTACAAGAAACACACACACACACACAGAGAGAGAGAGAGAGAGAGAGAGAGAGAAAGAGAAATTAGTTTTTGCACACCATCATGGCACCACACATTTCTCTTAAAAAAACACAAAAACACACACACACACACACACACTCTTGCTCCTCCTTTCTCTCTCTGCCTCACCCTGTATCCCTCGAGGTCCCTCATCTGGATCTGCAGCAGCGAGAGGTCTCGGAGGATTTGCAGGTTGTCTTTGTCCCATTTCAGAGCGTTTCTGTAGCATTTAATAGCTTCGTCGTATTTCTTATCAGAGCGCTGCAGCAGACCGTACACATGCCAGCCTGTGGGGGCGGAGTCAAGGACAGGAAACGACACACACACACCACCTCGACGAGGTAAATGTTCAGTTTTTTTTTTTTTTTTTTTTTTTTTTTTTTTTTTTTTTTTTTTTTTTTTTTTTTTTTTTTTTTTTACTAAATGGTGTTTGTTAGTTCTTTCTAGAAAGTACAAGCTGAAAAAAAATTATGACTTTCTGCAAATAATGTCATGCAGTTCCGCTACTAATAAAAATGATCCCGCCCCGGCTTTGAGGAGGATACAGACGTGACTCTTCAGGTCGTTGCGGAGGCCTCTCCTGACCAGATCATACGCCTCTTCTTTTCTTCCCAGACAGTTCAGAGTCAGTCCCTTCATCGCCAGCGTCTCTGACAGCGAGACACAGAGACAGTGATAACTCGGCACACCACTCAAAATCAGGCTTAAACAATCACACAGAATTAAACCTTACCCCCATGCTCGGCAAATTTGGGGTTGGACAGGATCTGCTTGCAGAACTTCAGGCCATTTCTGTATTGCTTGTGTTCGTAACATCTCTAATGTACGAAAGAGAGAGAGAGAGACTTAAAATCATGACATACACAATTTGAAAAAACAATTATAAGTGATACTAGATATCTGTTACATATATCATATACGCTGTTGAACTCTCGATTCTGACTGGTCAGAAGGTGTTCTGCCTGTAATTCAACTCACAGGTTTATATTAATGCGCTCGCTCTAACGCGCTCTTCGGGGCAGTCGAGGCCTAATGGTTAGAGAGTCGGACTTGTAACCCGAAGGTGAACCTGAAGGTGGTGGGTTCGAGTCTCAGGTCCGGCAGGGATTGTAGGTGGGGGGAGTGAATGACCAGCGCTCTCTTCCGCCCTCAATACCACGACTGAAGTGAGACCCTTGAGCAAGGCACCGAACCCCCAACTGCTCAAAAAAGGCTGCCCACTGCTCCAGGTGTGTGTGTGTGTGTGTGTGTGTGTGTGTGTGTGTGTGCACGCACTTGGATGGGTTAAATGCACAGCACAAATTCCAAGTATGGGTCACCACACTTGGCTACACGTCACTTCACTAATACATCATTGTTGCCATAGTAACAGCTCATTCACAGGGACTTGCATGGCCCTCAATCTACATAATCTAAGCCTAATAATAAACAGGTTTTAAAAGTTTTATTTATTTAAAAAAAAAAGAAAAAAAAGAAAAAAGCACATAATCATTGATATGGTGACACTTTCTATAAAGAGACTTAAGGAAGGAGTCTCCAGTGTCAGAGCTCTGTAACGGTATGTTTTCCGAAACAGGAAAGATTTCAGGACAGAGGAGTTTCCACTTCTCCTGTTTCTCGGTAACATGACGAGCTCCGTTTTCTTTTTAATCTTATTAACTTCAAGTCAGAGGAAAAAAAAAGAAAGAGCCTGATGAGGGAACGACTGTTCCACAACCAAACGCTCCAAATGTAACTATAAACAGATAAAAAGCATGTCATTCTGTAATAAATTGAAAAATGTGATGCCCAATCTCCGTGGTATAAGAGGAATAAAACATATCAGGACACGCTGTTATTGGCAAATCAACTTCGGGGTGGTAACAGTGTCTCCGCTTCATCACACCACCCCGTCGTTGATGATTTTCCTAAAACACTACTCCTCCATGTGGTTTATTACTTACTTATTTTCTGTTCTGATAAAACGCTTTTCTTCACACAACTATTTTTTGCACGTTCCCATACAAACATTTCTTACATATTCTTAATTTAGTTATCTAAATACAGTCTACAGAAGTCAGATTTTCATTTCACTGCAAATGTGACAAATAAAAAAAAATCTTGAACTTGACTTGATATGCAAATGATCAAGACCATCAATGAATATGCAAATTAGTGACGGCAAATTTGTGACGTCAAAACGACTTTCTAAGCATACATTAGCTACTTTTTTCCTATTATACAAAATAAACAGTATAATAATGTTTTTATTACATCCTAAAATCATATTTTCTACCCTTATTCTTGCTATTTATGCCTTTTTTAGATTTAGATTAGACAAACTGCTTACATATTATAACAAAGTTACTAGACAAGCGTCAGGTAACTTAGCAACATGTCAGGGTTAGTTACAATAATGTATACATATTTTTAAACAAACACACACACACACACACACACACACACACACACACACCTGTGGTTTTAATTCGGTATAATTTGTAAACATTAGAGCAACTCATAAAGTCTAATTGACCATGAAGAAGGTCTGTCACTATTTAAATTTTTGCTAACCTCATGGCTCAATTCCAATTTGCTCTCTAATGACTACATAGTGCAAATAATCAGGGCGTAAAGGGCGTATTTCATTCCCTATATAGTGCACTGAAACAGGGAAGTACAAGTCATTTGCACTCCACCCCTTAACTCCTGCACTTACTTCATGTCGCTGTCTAAATAAGAAAAAGCACGCATTACTGCTGACTTTAGTTAAGGTTAACCGGGCTACTTAACGAGTCCTGAGATGCTAAGTCGCTCCTGAAGCTGTTAGTTTGCTCCAACATGCCATAACTTACCAATATTCTCTTAAAGAGAGCGTTCTCTTTGGGCGGCAGTGTGACTGAGGGCATGGCTGCTGTCACTGCTCTCTCTCTGCTACCGGCATTAATCAGAGCTGCAGCTCTGCTGAGATCACTGTCCCTCTCCCGGACTGGGTTCGGCTCAATTCCCCCTCAAACTTCACTGCCGTTTGGATCAGGAGTCTTCACGTGGTGACGGAACCAACATGGCGGCCTCGGCTTTTCTCCGGGACAACCCTCCGTCTGCGCATGCGCACCGGACAGAGCTTCTCTTCCGGGTAAAATCACACAGCTACACCGAAATGCATATTATTATTATTATTATTATTATTATTATTATTATTATTGTTATTATTGTTGGTTTTGTTGTTTCTGATGATGTTGTTATTGTTATTATTGTTGTTGTTGTTGCTGCTGTTATTATTATTATTATTATTATTGTTGTTGTTGTTGTTGTTACTACTGCTACTATAATAATAATACCTTTTATTATTATAATGAACTTTATATTGTGTCTATAAACATAAATAAATATAAATTCAAGTTATGTATAAAATTTGTATTTATAATATTTATATGTGTCAGTTTTACTTTTTTTTTTACTTTCTACTGTGGTACCATCGTCATAAATATTACAAATTGTAAATAAATTCCCCTCATACATCTAATTTGCTATTATAAAATAAATGTACATAAAAACCATAAATTATTCAAAATTCTCATTGTCAAGCGCAAACAATTTGGCAAATTAAGTTTGCAAAGATTACAGGAAAACAATATTTTTATATCATGAATCTCTCTAGAACTTTTACTCGGGTAATGAATATTACCATGAATATGACTTAAAACAGTATTTATGTCTTTTTCTATTTATTGGCAGACACTCCTTTCCAGAGCGAATTACAAAAGTGCTTTGTAGTCTCCATTAAAAAACATATTTTAATGCTAGTACAAATACACTATATGGCCAAAAGTATGTGGACACCTGACCATCACACCCACATGTTTTTCTTCCACAAACTGCTGCCACAAAGTTGGAAGCACACAATTGTATAGAATGTCTTTATATGCTGTAGGGTTACAGTTTCCCTTCACTGGAACTAAGAGGCTCAAACTTTTTCCAGCATGATGATGCCCCTGTGCACAAAGTGAGCTCCATGAAGACATAGTGTGTGAAGGTTGGAGTGGAAAAACTCGAGTGTCCTGCACAGAGCCCTGACCTCAACCCCACTGAACACCTTTGGGATGAACTGGAACACCGACTGAACCCCAGACCTCCTCACCAACATCAGCGCCTGATCTCACTAATGCTCTTGTAGCTGAATGAACACAAATCCTCACAGCCACGCCCCAACATCTAGTGGAAAGCCTTCCCAGAAGAGTGGAGCTTATTATAACAGCAAAGAGGGAATAAATCTGAAATGGGATGTTCAACACACACATATTAGTGTGATGGTCAGGTGTCCACAAACTTTTAGCCATATAGTGTTTACCTACACCCACTGACCACTTTATCAGGTACCTATAGGGCTGAGTGATATAATATTATCATGAAATTTTGTCACAATACACTTTTCAGAGATATCATAGGTGCTTTATAGTTTTTTTTTTAATGAGCTATACACTGTAACCCTGATTGAAAGTAGCTGATTAGACGTTAATGTTTTGTGTCTTTAAAATTGTACTTAATTTTTTATTTGTCCTCCTTTTAGTGTAATTCAGGGGCTAAGAACAGTATTCAGATAAAACCCTGTTAGAGAGGAGCTGTAGTGTTTGTCTAAAGTAAATCACCGGACTTTTATTGCCAGAACCCCTTTAATTAATGAGGCTGAGAGCTGAATAGTTGGATTGTGTTGATGAATCTGTGTAAATGGGGTTCATGAAATGCAGATGAATGAGTTGCAAAAAGTTACAGAACTACTGCTGTACATTATTCTGTCTTTTTTTTTTTTAGGTTAGTTAACTAATCCAGTTAGCTTTGAATGCATTACTTAAGGCTTTATAACATAATACTTCTAATCTTTATCTTTTTTTTGAAATAATGGCTACTTTTTACTCGTTCTCTACATTATTTGAAATCTTAATCGATTGCTCTGTGTGTGTTTGTGTGTCCGTTCAGGCGAATTTAATCGAACGCTGATCTACTCGAGCAGCGCGTCCTCTTGCTTCTGTGTCAAAATGCCTCTCGGTCGGTTATTACTGCGAACTACAGCTTTAAATAAGAGTAAGTACTGATATGTGAGGAGTGTTTGGGCTTGGTACATTTATACAAGATTGTTACCAAAGTAAAATGTTTGTAAATGTTTGCATTTGGTCATATGTAGCTAGCTAGGCCTGCATGGCTGACCTTAGTGTCTCCTGCACCTTATCTGTTAGCTTAGCTTAGCTTAGCTTAGCTTACTCTAGGTGTTTGTGTATAAAAGACAATAAAATGTTTGTATTGTTGAATTGTCGATTCTGATTGGTCAGAAAGTGTTGATTTATTGTCTGTAACAGCAGCTCTGTCAGTAGTGGCGGCTCTATGGCAAATCACAGGTTTATAATAACAAAGAAAATCACCTGATCATTAATATGATGACGTTTTCTGAAAGGAGACGTTTATTTAACATCTCTGGAAGGAGTCTCCACTGTCAGGGCTTTGTAGCAGCCAGTAAATTTTCAGATCACACGTTTATAATGACAGAGAAGATCACCTGATCATTAATATGATGACGTTTTCTGTAAGGAGACGTTTATTTAACATCTCTGGAAGGAGTCTCCAGTGTCAGGGCTTTGTAGATTTCAGCACAGGAGTTTATGCTGTGGACAAGCTGCAGTTTTTTGTTTTAGAGAGAGAAAAGCGAGGCTGGTGAAGGAACCGCTGTTTAAAGCCGCTGTTAGAAGAAAATAATCATCCTCAGGGTGGTGACAGGAAGTCTGCTTCTCATCCGAACCCAAACGTTGATTATTTTCCTATAACAGTACACCCCAAAGTGTTGTATTCCTCACATGTTCCTCATCTGTTGCAGATGTGCAGTCCTGCTATTTATTTACTTTATAATATCCAACATCATATTTGCTTGTCTTTTATTCACTCCTTTTTTACATTGTATTCTTCGTCTTTTTTTCCTAATTGTGCCCGACTGCTTTGCTGTAGGATTTCTCCATCATGCCTTTTATACTTTTCATCAAACTGTGATGTGACAGTAAATTTAAAATCAGATGTTTTTTTTTTCCAGCTGTGAGCAGAAATGCTTTCACTGCCACCAAGCCGGATCCTTCCAAACCGAACATGCTGCGAGTGGGTCTAGCCTTCGGGACCACAGCTGTCCTGTGGGCAATGGTAATCCTGACACAGTCACAGTTTCTCAGAGTGTAGGTTAGTTTAGGGTCAGGTTCAAGTTTATTGTCGTTGTCAGAGTACGAGTCCAGAGACAACGAAATGCAGTCAGCATCCAACCAGTAGTGCAAAGAGCAAGTACGTGAAAATGAAGTAACAAGGTTAATAAGTTAACTTGCAATAAGCTAACAGTGTACAGGTAAAGGTAAACAGTATGATGCATACCGTTAATGCAATGAAGTTAAACGGAATAAATAAGAATTATGGTGCAGTTAGTTGAGATAAACAGTATACAGGTAGAGGTAGCGTTTTCCTGATGGAAGACGCACAAACAGTCCATTGTGGGGACGGGACGTGTCCTTGACAATACCCCTCAGACATAGGAGTGTAATGTTCTGAATGTTACGTAATATTTCTGAAAAATTGTTCATATTACAAATTTCACTGATAGTCCTGTAAGTTATAAGCAGCTGAGAGTTCCTGAAGGACCACAATAAAACAATACTTGCTCTCTGTTTTTTTTTCATCAGCTCTTCAAAACACACTGGAGTGATGTGCAGGAATACAAAGCAAGAAACGGCCTGGAGTAATGAGTCGTGACGTGTAAGCACCAACTAGGCATAAGATCCTACCTTTAAGGATACATTCACATCACAAGTGGCACAATCTGAGCAATAAGAGCTGCATAAACACACAAATCGGATCTTTCCGGCACAGGTTTGAGTCTGTCCTGAATCTGACGCCCAATACAGCCTTGTTCACTCAGAACAAATCATCTGACTAGCTTTTTAAATCCACATTAATAATGACATCTTAAAGCATTTAAGACTAACACATGAAGATAATATTTACGTCTTCGAGTATGATGATGTGATATTTCCATCACCTAAAACATATGAATAGTTTTTAATAAAATGAAGAGTATTGGGCTGTAAAGACTTTGCGTCTCATCTTTGACTCATATCATGTACAGTATTTGCTCTATTTTGAGTAAATTTTCATTTAGAGCCACAAGAAATATTTTAATATTAAAATTGTCAGTTACTGATGATTGAGAGATGATAATAATAATAATAATAATAATAATAATAATAATAATAATAATGCAGCTGATCATTTTTTCTTTCTTCTTGCAGATTTTATTTTTCCTGTACCTGTGTGCTTCACTGCTTTGGTGTCATCTATAGTCATGTGTAATAAAGATGTAAATGTGTTCATTATTTCTTTGTCTTTTGCACGTCATTACAGATATTCGAACTTTGGTGTAAAGGATTAGTGTTGGCAATATACAGGAGGCTGACAAATTAAAGGGGAAAATGCTTGGGGGGGGGGGGCATTTACTAATTTTGCTCTCATGGTTTGGATCCACTTTTCCCTTTAGACTGAAATGTCACTGCAAATCAATACTGCAGTTCTCCTGACTGATCACCTTTATCCTGTGATGAAACATTTCTCTCCTCATGGGATAACTGAAAGATGAAAAATCTGTAAAATATTATCATATCTGCCATCTCTCTAATTTTTAACATCTTAGTGAGGTGTAAGTCTTGTAGTGCGGCTCAGGGGTAAAGCAGATCTGGTGTAGATCAGTCCCAGATGAGAGTCCAGTGCGATTTTGGTAATTAACCTGCTTAAAGTCGCCTTTTAGGCAGTTCCTGAAGTATACATACCCTGTATTTGTAGGGTGCAGAATGGAAAAGCTCATGGCACCCTGGAGGTTTTCCTATAAACACACGTGAAGTTCAAGTAAATATCATTACTATTATATTCAGTAAATTATAAAAAAATAAAAATAAAAAAAAAACTCCAAAGATGGTGCTTCTGCAATTTTTAATTTTCACACTACATTTGAGCATTTTTCTTTAAATGATGTCATTTTAAAAACTCAAATTTTAAATTCTAATGAACGAATAAGTATAAGCAAATAGAAAACTGTGTATTAAACTGAAAAGAGTTAGAAATTGATTTTTATTGGAACAATCTAATTCTGATTTTAATGGGAAGAGGCCAAAAATTGTATCACTTGAATTATGCACTTTGTGCACCATATATGGAAGTTTTCCACTTAACACTAGCACTGTCTGAATCTTTTATCAGAAGGCTTAATGCTGCTAAACACATTTAATAAAGCTCTTAAAGTTGCATTAGGATCTGAGCAGGTTTTCACTTTGCTTATTTAACTGCTATGGTGTAACATTTTGGTTGGTCTATGGTATTAATAATGATAAAACTATAATACAATATAAAAATCTGCACATTTTCAAGCTGCCTCGCGTGCAGCGAGAATCTCTGACCCTTTTGCTAATTAAATGAGGGGATAAAAAAAGGTGTGTATAAAAGCAGAAATGAAATATTCTGTAGTGCAGGAAGGTGTACAGAACTTGAAATAACCCTGTAGTGGTTTTAGCTGATGTGTGTTGTATGATTGAGCAGTCCGGTGTGGTGCAGAACACACAGCTCACACAGCTACAGGTCACACTGAGAAGAGAACGTCCCATACTGGAGTTATTTAAGAGCAACTGGTCAAAGGACAAGAGTCTCAAATGTCTATATGTAGTAAGCAGAAAGATAAATGAACGCCTGTGGCATGTCATATTGGACATTCTGTACTGGGGACTTTGCACCATTGCCATAAGCATGATTTTTTTAGTTTTATTTTTTTATGAAACTGATGTTTTAGAGACCAGGACAATGTTTTACACTGAGTTTTTAAGACATAAGAGCAGCATAAACACCGGTAACCGCACAAACTTCATCCTGATGCATTGTTCTGTCAAAGAGTGTAAGATTTGGGTGCCTCAGTATGCTGCTGAATTACAGAATGGCTTCTCATGCAACTTTAAGTATCTTAATAATAAGTATCTTAATTAGTATCATCAGCATATAAAGATTCAGGAGTAAAAATTTGAACAAGAACAAGAAAAAAAAAAAAATAATAAATTAATTATATAAAATTCTCTCTAAAATTGTATATCTATGTAATGTGTAAGAGCAGATTTGGACAGAAAAGACAGAATTTTGTCTGTTTCACTGAACAACTACATTAAATGAAAACTTTTCATAAGTCACGTGGGATCGTCTGGACAAATTAGACGCCGCCGTCTCATCCGGGTATTTTCTGTTGTAGCAAACCTTAAAGCTAGATAGCTGTCTAGCTAAAGGTGATTAGAACCATTAAACCGTATAAAACCTTTCTGTTTTCGTACAGTAAAACCAGAATATCGTCAAGGGGCATCGTGGCTGCCTGCTGCAGACGAGCTAACTTGTTATTTCGCAAAGATTAGCAGAGCAAATGTTTATGGGACGTGTAAAAAAAATCACGATACGATTCAGGAAAAAAAATAAAAATTTAGCAGGAATTATGGACACAACAAGAAAACTAATATATATATAAATATTTATTGAAAAAATTAAAGAATTGTTTAAAAAAAAAAAAAAAGACCGAAATGAATGAGGAATTCACTTCCGGAACGAGCGTGACGTCATGACGCCTTGCGTCAGACCATTTGGCTTGGTTCACGTGTAAGAGTCGACTCTTTCGTCTCCCAAACGGTTCATTGCCATTTTTTTATGTAACTCATATATAAAATACTATATTCTGACCAGTGCTTGTTCTTGTTTTTAAATTGTTTCATGCACCCCTACGTTTCGGTGGAAAGCTTTGACGCTAAGACTCTCAACGTTCACCTAAAAGATCCGGTTCAATGAGCCGACTCGTCAGTACTGCTCTCACACCCCCTTTTCTCTACAGCTCTGCTCTGTCCGGGTCAGTTCCATTTGATCTGCTGTGGTTGACTGTGTTTCCTCGCTGCATTCCTCCTCCTGTGGCACTGAAAAGAAGAAGCCATGTATCTGTGCAGGGCGGCTTTGCAGAGATTTTCTCCTCTGGCCAGACACTCCATCACACACCGTGCAATCCTGCACAGAGATGGTGAGGGATTACATGCCTTTATGCCTTATATAACACACCTGATCTCGAAATTTCGACTGTCTAACATTAGAAGGTCATCACCATACTATGATAACAGCTACAAAATCCTTAACACTGGATGCACTAAGAGAGGAAACTGGAGTGTGTGTGTGTGTGTGTGTGTGTGTGTGTGTGTGTTAGAATAAAAACAAGTGTGTGCATGTAAAGGGGAAGTGAAGGTCAGATCACTATATTCACAACATTTGCATGCTTATTAATGTATTAATCAAAGATTTTCATCATTGATTTGTTTAAGGGGGTTTAAATTGAACAACAGTCTGTAATGCAGTGTTTATCTGTAGTTGGAGTTCAAGCAGAAAGGCAGTGAGTGTCCTAAAGTACACAGTGTACTAACTGAGCACGAGGGGATTTATCTAGCAAAATACCTCCTGCCAAGTGCACATGGACACTGTTATTCACTTTAGGAGTGAATTTCTTACTCCAGCCTTTTTCTATTTTTACATTTTGTACCGTTTTGTAAGACTGTGAGCTGAGTCTTGTTTCTTACACAGTATGCATGCAAGATCAGGTGTGAGAACATGCCACAATACACCAAAGTTTTCTAGTTTCAGGGTTATTTTGGAGGTTTTTGTGCTTATAAGACATGTAGTGGTGAAATATTACATTTATGACCTTCGTTAGACCTGGGAGTGGGGGTTGGCTGGAAAAATGGCTCCGTGTGTGTGTGTGCGCGCGTGTGTGTTCACTCACGTGTGTGAAAGGTCTAAGTGTGTTCAAACTCAACAGTCCAAAAAAAAAAAAATCTTCTTAAAACTCAGTCAGCTTTCAAAATGTCTTCCTACAACTCAGTGCACAAGATGATGTTGTTATTATTTACTTAATTATTCATATATCAGAAAGTTGCCATTGATATGCAGATGAGCCATGTAACCACTCTGCACAATTCTTGATTCTGATTGGTCAGAATGTGTTGATTAATTTTCTTGACATTAGTTCTGGCTGTAATTCGGATCAGAGGTTTACATTTCTGCAATAACAGCTCATTTACAAGAACTTTACAAAGGCAGCTTTCTGTACGGAGACTTTTATTTAACATTTATGGAAGGAGTCTCCAGTGTCAGCGATTTGTGAAATAAGTTGTCCACCACAGGAAAGTCTTCAGAACAGATGATTTTATGCTTTTTCAGTTTCTCAGTAAAGTGACAATTTTTGTTTTTGTCTTATTAACTTCAAGAGAGACAAAAAGAGTCTGGTGAAGGAGCGATTGTTTATAGCTGCTATAACGTGAGCGATAACTTATTTTGCGGATCTTCAACAACATTAAATGTAACTATAAACAGATTAAAAAGTGTGACTTTCTTTAAGAAATAAAAAAAATGTAAATATTGGTGAATTTCTGTGGTATAAGAGGAATAGACACTTTAGAACTTGAGAAGTTTCAGCACAGCCCGTTACGTTTCATTCCTTACATATAGCTTAGATGGTGTAATTAAGTTCGTAGTGAATTTTGGAGGGTTGTTTAAATTACATTAACCTTCTGATAAATTACCTCGTCACCTCTCATTAATGACTAACAGCAGAACATCCTCAAAAAACAGCTTCCCCCAGTTTAAAACCCAAAATGGGAGAACTGGTATAAAGCAACAGAACTTTGGAAAGCGCTGATTGCAGGATTCGGTCTTTCCTCCGAAAACTGTGTTGGTTTAATCTGTTACCACATGCCATCTCTTAGACAAACACACACACACACACTGTGTGTGTGTGTGTGTGTGTGTGTGTGTGTGTGTGTGTGGTACCCTTTGACTCCTGAAAGATTGCCAGAATAACCTGTAGAAATAAATCTTATGCTGAGATGCGTTTAATATCGAGCTGTAATGATAGATTATGTTACAATACACTTTCCTGTGATATTGTATGTATAGATTAGATTAAATTAGATCAATATCTTTTTTTAAAAAAACAACAATTTGGGTTTAAGACCTTTTATCTCTGAGGAGTGTGTTTATGTCTGATCACAGAATGGCTGTGTTTCAAATGTCATGTTGTGTACCTGATGTTTGTAGTGTAGTAACGTCTCAAAATGAGCACTTTGAACATTTTGCTCTAAACAGTCCAAACTGTCCAGAGCAAAAGTCTCCGCCCTTTCTGTTACAAAGCGCAAGCTGTGACCGTTGTAAGGAATTTATTTTTTTGGGAAAAAAGTACTTTGTATTTCATGGACAAGCAAAAAAACAAAAAAAACAAGAAGCAGCTCAGGACTTGCTTCTGAAAGAGCTTTGTACCTGGGGGTGGGACAACGTGAGCTAGTTTTAACCTCTGAGGTCAACCCTATCGTCGTCAGAGCTGGAAACACAAAGCATGCAGGCTGTATTCGAGGGTTGCGTTTTGTTTTTAACTCAGTAGTTTGTATAATCCACCCGTAAAGTTTCCAGTAATATTCTTCACATTTTTATTTCTTACACAGTCGTAACATTAACCAATCAATCAGCTCCACTGACTCGCCCATTGTTATGCCTGAAGGTATGATTCAGCAAAAAAAGGACATTTTTAGCACAGTTTTACTCTTGAAACCAAATATAATCGATCACCCAAGACATATTTGGTGTCTGATGTGTGTTTCTTTGCCGTGATGCTAATGTAGCTAACTTGGATTCAGTTTTACTTCATTTTTCCTGTTACTACCTGCCTCAAAACACATCCACTTCTGTGAACATGAACAAAACCTGACCATGTACCTGAAGGCTGTAACTTGAATAATAATTTGGGATAAGGAATAAATGTTTTTCTTCAGCTCAGTTTGGTATCGTTCCACCCTCTCGATCCCACCTCCTGAAATCTCCTGAAAGGAAGTGGGGAAAATATTGCTGTGCTGGACAAATATTTTTAAAATGCGATGACTGAGATTACGGATGATGTAATTTGTAGGAAGTATATGAAGATTTAGGCAAGAATTTATGGACAAAAATATTCCAGTAGTCCAGCGCAAAAATAAAGAAGCAAACGTCAGACACCACACATGTCTTGGGCATTGTTTGATATATTATATACAGGCGTGAGTGGATATTATTTGGCAGAATAGCTCAATTTTGGGCTGTTTTGTTGTATAATGTAGCCATAATGACATCTGATGGGTTTTCTGGACCGCCTCACATACAGAGATTGCTGCACTGTACCTTTAATGCAGTCTCAGGGTAGTGACACTGTCGTGCTGATGATACAGACGACATCTTTGTGATTATTGGCAAATTATTATGAGTACTTATGTATTCATTTAAGGATCATCAGATGAGCCTTTGTTTTTGGTACAAATGATTTTTTTTTTTCATCCTTTAAAAATACATAGAAAAGCCTCAGTTGATCTTTCGCAGGAGCTGACATGACTCATTCAACTTACGAGAACATTAAATCGCCGATAACCGTAGGTCTGTACAGCAAAGCACAAGCAGCACATGTTTATATTCTCATTAAAAAAAAATTTCTCTCTCTGCAGTCGTTCCTCGGAGGCTCATGTCATCGGTTCCTGGTGGCTCAGGAGAGAACCTGGTTTACGTAGTACTGTGTGGGGGAGCCTTAGCTGCTGCCGGGACTTACGTAAGTTCTTCAGCATTTCTGGCCTATGAGTATGAAAAGCAGCTTTACTTGATTATGTAATGTGTTTTGATTCACAGGTATACTGGACGCTATCTACAGACAGCGCTCGTTTTACCGACCGCATTACAGAGATCGGGGCACGGCCCAAGAACGAGTGGAAGCCCAAAGCATGGCCGCCAAAGAGTAAGTCCTCAGAGCGTAGCATTCGTCAACAAACCGGTCAGCTTACTCACGGTTTAACGTGAGGGACAGTAGTAGAGAGGTCACGTTTCTCTCCAGCAATACGTGTATTTTTAGCCCTGAAGGAAGATTCCTACTAAAATAGCCCTAGGTCTGAAACCACGACACCCTGTTCACTATATCGTGCACTATTTTGAGAACCAGTCTTTTTAAAGTGATATTAAGACGTACAAGTGCTGTATGACAGGAGCGGACATATCAGTAGATTTCGTGTCCTGGATATTAGATTTAAATTTACAGTTGCCCAGACAAGTAGATTCAAAAACCAGAAAGAAAAACACTCTTGCTGACTTTCGCAAAACATATTTTTTTAATTTGGAGTTTTACTATAATGTGCGAATATAGTGAGAAAACCTCAATACTGTCATTATAGTGTTTATTGAACATTCATGGAAGGAGTCTCCAGCGTCAGCGCTTTGTAAAATTGGAAAGTCTTCAGGAATTTCAGGTTTCTCTGTAACATGACAAACTATTTTATTATTATTATTATTATTAATTTAAAGAGAGGCTGATGAAGGAATGACTGTTTATAGCTGCTATAACGTAAGCGAGAGCAGGAACTGACTTGTCTCCTGGACGTTCCGCAATATTAAATGTAACTATAAACGGGTAAAAAAAAAAAAGCATGACGTTTTAATAAAATAAAAATTGTAATAAAAGAGGAATAAAAGACTGTGCTGTTATAGGAAAATAATCCAGTTTGGCGCGGTAACTGTAACTCTGCTTTGTGTCAGGGCTACATCACACCACCCAAATAATCGTTGATTATTTTCCTATAACAGCACGACTCTGGTATGTTTTATTCTGTACATAAGGCACGGTTTGATGACACACGTGCTGTTGTTTCAAACACCTCTTAGATACAGCAATCTCCCGAACATGGCCTTATCCGGTCCCTTCATTCCTCTGTTATGGTTTTCTCAGGGTTCAGACAGCAGTTAGGTCTCAGTCACAGCTCATTTCACTTCATTACCCTATTCCATTCCACTGACAAACATCTCTAAATACGCCGGATCTCCGCCAAACTACAATTACACCCTCTAATCTCCATTACAGTGAATATAGATCAGTGATGGTGTAGATAAGGAAGCCATTTAGCAGAGCCAGCGGTTTTGATGCAGGACCATAAACTCTTTACGAGGATCAGGGATTTGTTCTGTAGGTTGTTATTTAAGACTCGCACCTTAAACACCTGAATAACATCGTGTACGTAGCTTATTCCTTACACAGGGCCTTAAACTATATATATAACTGCATAAAATTAGTTCAGATGTACTAAATCACTGTTTATTAGTGGTTTGCTTTATGATTTGTGTTACACAGGGTTGTTTTAGAAATTGTGCATCACCTGGCTTTAAGGTAACACACCTGGGTTAGTAACAAAATATGCTTAAAATATTAAAATTTTAATTGGATTGATTTGCTCTGCATCCTCACACACTTGATCATTACTTCTCAGAGTGGGGTGCGCTTTTTTTTTTACTTTTCTTTTTTTTCACTTTTTGTCACAGTTGTGAAAATCACAACCCAGCAATATTAAATGTATTAAACCGCTAAATAACGTCAACTGGATTCTTTTTTTTTAATGTTAAATATGTCCCCGGATGCAGAAGGTTCGAGAGCCCCTGTAATTTCTGCGCTGTCTGAATTCTGTTTGTTTTTCCACATTCTGAATGAGAAGTTGGATTAAAACACACCCAGAGTCGACCACATTTGGTGTCCTTCCAAGCTGGCAGCATTCCTTACCCTTTCAGCGCAGGGCTGTGGTTCAATAACACGACAGCTCACATTTATTAGATGTCTGAATAGAAGTGTCATGCTTGTGTAGACTAGATGAATTAAAACGTCACTTTCGAGATCCATCACGGCAGTTCACTTTGCTAACGACTCTGAGAGAGAAATGTGCTGATATGATCAACGTAGACTCGTACTTTTTTCTGTGAATTTTATTATTTTGTGTCTTGCATTAGCACTTGAACTTCTGCGCTGTTGAATTCTCAATTCGGATTGGCCAGAGGGGATTGATTAATTTTCTATAACAGCAGCTCTAATGGCTACAAGGCAAATCACAGGTTTCTATTAATGCGCTCGTTCTAACACATTATCATATAAACAGATTTTTTAAAAAAAATCAACATCTGTAATTGTTGATACACTGAAGTTTTCAGTGAGGACACATTTATTTAACAGTTTTGGAAGGAGTCTCCAGTGTCAAAGGTTTTCCGCTCAGGAAGTTCTTTAGGATTCCTTCGGGAATTTGAGCTCTGAGGTTTCTCCTTTTTGTCTTGTTAACTTAGAGAGAGAAAAAAAAGAGAGGCTAGTGAGGAAACGACTGCTACAGCGTAAGTGATAACTTGTTTGTAATGACTAATGACTTGCGGCAGTTTCACAATGTTAAGTGTAACTATAAACAGATAAAATGTACGAAGTGTGTTTCTTTAATAAATTCAATCGTTGACAAATTGCTGTGGTGTAAAGGGATTCAAACAGCTGCTGTTAGAGAAAAATAATCAACTTTGGGGCGGCAGTAGGAACTCCGATCTCAGGAACGTTTTGCCAGACTGCACCGTTGTTAATGATTTTCCTGTAACAGTACGCCCCCAAGTGTTTTATTCCTTACACATCTATACACATTATTATGTGCCACTTTAGGGTACAGCTTTATATCCAATGCTGAAGTGTTGGTCTGTGTTTCTGAATTAATAACAAGTACAGAAGTCCAACTTGGTATGAAAAACTAAGTCACATGCACAAGTAGTTTCTGTCCTTTCTTTTCTAACTGTCTCTTTTCTGACTCTTTCCAGAAGATTAACTAACTGGGGCAGTCGAGACGCTGTGCTTGTAGCCGTCGGCTCTTTGGATCTGTCTCTCTTCCCTCTGCTGCACTGCTGCTACTAACTCCGAGTCCTGCTCTCCGTCCTGCTCTGTAATCTCCCTCGCCCAAACCCCCTGTCTCTCTTCTCACTCTGTCTCGACTGACTGCTCGTAACTTGTTTCACTGGCTGTGCTTTTGAATTTCTTGTCGGGAAGCCGTGGAAAGTCACGTTTCCCATTTTCGTTTCATTAAAACTTGCAACAACAAAAAAAAGCGCCTCTGGTTCTGTCTGTGTGGTGTTGGACTTTTACAGACACGCTGATAGCTTTGAACGGATGGTACGGGTTAGCCAGACTACTGTTCCTGTCCTCTTTAACTTCCTCATGTCTCTTTCCACTTCTCGTTGCATCTTGCTTTATTTTCTCTTTCATTCCTTTTCTTCTATTTTATTCCCTTTTTTTTTTTTTTGCATGCCATCATTTCCTGTATGCTGTGTATAGTAACTGGTTTTCAGTTTAAATAATGGATTTGCCTTGTGAGAAGACAAAGTGTGTATGAGAGCATGAGAGGTGAGAGGTTTGGGGAATTTGCAGTTAAGGGAAAATCATTCAGAGCATGTTCAGATACGCAATAAACATTAACTTATATATACTTATACATATATACACATACACACACGAACATGCACACATTAACAACACACACACACACACACATTGACGTGCCAGTTTATTGAATATACCCAGTATATGTGTAGTATGTACATTAATGGTACAGTTGAGTACAAAAGTTTGCATCCCCCATAGATTGTGGGTGAATTGGTGGCTCAGTGGTTAAGGCTGTGGGCTAATCGTGAGTTCTAATCCAACCACGGCCGAGCTGCCCCTGTTGGGTTCTTGAGCAATATATTTCCCCATTTTCTCCCCCAGCCAGCTCTCCCCTATCACACAACAGGGCAGAGTGACACAGAAAGCGCCGTCTGCCCTCTTCCGCATAAACAAGCTCATAGACACCCATGATTGGCTAGTGTCACTGTGATTGACAGGGGATTCCCAGTTTTCTTCCCATAGCTCCCAGCTGTGGCAGTAGCTGCTATCGAACTCACGATCTTCTGACGACAGGGTGCACACTTTCCTGTTCTGCCGCTTGGGACAGCAAATTTTGCCTGAATTTTATCGAATAATTATAGATCAAATGTTTGTTACTGCAGAAAATTCCCTCACATTTGTCAAGCATTTGCACAGTATAACAAGATACATGTATATTGAAATGCTTTTGGCAGGGATAAGGTAAGTTTCATACATGTATTAATTAGAGAATATACAAAAACACACAGCACCATCATACCGACCAGCATAATCAGAATAAAATTTACGCACAATCACCAATTCACCCACAATCTATGGGGGATGCAAACTTTTGCACTCAACTGTACCATTAATGTACATACTACACATATACTGGGTATATTCAATATACTCGGTAAGAATACAATATACTGTATAAGTAAGTTGGAAAACAATGAGTAAATAAAGACAAAGTATTGCGCCGTAAAAATCTTATAAGCTAAAAATGAAATGTTGCTATATGGGATAAATATTATATTAAATGCAAAGGATTTAAAATTTTAATATTGCAATTTGGAGGACTTGAAAGCTGCTCAGATGATAAGAAATAGGTCAGGGGCGGTTGAAGAATAGGTGCTGGAGTTGTTAGCTAATATTTATATCACATTCAGAAAGGGGGTGCAAACTTTTGAAATTATTTTTAAAAAAATTTTTATACACGATTTGACCATTTTGTTGCTGAAGGAATCGGTAAAACCAGCATGTCCTGATGATTAAAATGAATTTGCCCAAAGGGTGTGCAAACTTTTGCACTCAACCATAATTATTTTATTTCTGTAGTCCTGTAACATTTAAGGTGCGGACTGGACAGAACGTTCCCATGTAATCTTGGAACTTTTACTCCCTTCTCTGTCTTCCTGCATGTGAAGATGCTGAGGAAGCAGAGGAAGTCGTCGAGGTAGCAGCCGAGGCTCCAGCTGAGGCAGACGCTGAAGAGGCAGCACCTGCGCCTGTAGAGCTCGTCGCTGAAGCTAAAAAGGAAGAGCCGGCCTCTGCGGTGGAGACGGCTGCCGAGGCGGTTGCCGAGGCGGCAGAGGTGGTTGCCGAGGTGGCCGCAGTCGTCGAGGAGACGGCCGAAGAGGTGGCGGCAGTGGCTCACGAGGTGGAGAAGATAGCGGAGGAGGTGGAGGCTGCAGCCAAGGAGCTGGAAACTCCCGCACTTCCTGTTGTGGAAGAAGCAACCGCTGAGAGCAACGGTACGGAAGCAGCCTCACAGGAAGAGGCAATTGGCTAATACAGAGGCATGAGAGGTGTTAGGGTACACGCACACACACACACACACACACACACACACACACACACACACAGAGAGTAAAAAAGATATATAACAAGGACCTGGAGAAGAAGCAGAGTGACAACTTGCCTCCTAAATACACAAAAAGACAAAATAAATACGTAACAAGACACATTGCAATACAAGCACTAGATGCATCTATGAGATGCAGTCAGCACAGATTTCAGCGTTTTGCAGTTATTTATTAGAGCTGGAGAGAAATCGGCTGTCTTTAAACAGAGTAGTGTATTATAGTTATATTCTGACTTAAAGGGAAACTCTACCATGAACGACTACCGTATTACACTTTATAATTAACCTAATTTATTTTCTAATGAAATTCTGAGTTTAAATTTCTTTCATCGACATATTGGTCTGTTTTCACTTCACGGCTGCGTGCGTTACCCACAATGCCATATGACTACCCGCTGTTAGTGCTGCCAGCAGGATTTAGCCCTCGCTTTGTCTCTTTAAGTAGAGAGCGATACAGCGGTGCTTTAGTCCTTTAGTCTGTCCAACTGTCTCACCTCTTCTTCTATCTACACACTCTGCTCAAACAGATCAGCCTCTAAAGCTTCAACTTTCGTGCTAATACTGCAATTAACACCATCGCGCTCCTTGTCTCATAGATCATAGCTAACTAGCTGAGCTCTCGCTTAAGAACTCAGTGTCGTATAACTGCATTGCATTATGGGACTTTGAGTCCAGTATTTGCACCAACGTCTCCACTACTTCTGTGCTGGATTCTTCTTTCTTACTACTGTGATGCTGAACGTCGGTAGAAAATGTTTCTTTTTCTGAAAACAACAGTGAAATCTGATCTGTTATCTGTTATGTTTGAGAATGGGTTGGGTTTCCCTTTACGTTTCGCACGTTAATAAAGTTAACATGTTATGTACAGTTCAGTTGACAGTCTTGAGATATTGCTGGAAATATTCTTTAAACAACAAAAATCAATATTTTCTATTCTCCTACTGTTCAAACGAGAAGGTACTTCATTATTGACTGTGTTAAGCCACTTCAGGGACAATACCTCTAATTAATGAACTTACATTAATGAGTATGCTAATATCAGGAACCTTAGAAACCACTGTAGCCTTTGTGGTACCTGTGAAATGTGACCAAAAATCTCACCAGCAGTCTTTCCCCTCCTCTTCCTTGCCTCATCTGAGCCTGTTCTGTCCTTCGCCCTTCCAAATGCACGCTTAAACTCAACATTTGACTAGTTCACTGTTTACAAACCTGATCCAGGATCTTAAAAGTGCTAACGTTTAGCCTGCCTTACCTTCTTCACTTCTCTTAAAATGCATGCAGAAACTACACACTTGCTACGTAAATTATGTTTTCATGTTGTATTGTAAAATCTTGTCATACTTTGTCTAAAATGTGTTAAGGCTTTTCTGCCAGATATCACTCAGTTGTACACGCCGCTATAATGTGAAAATTTAAATGCCCTAAAATCTGACTTTTTGCTCTCATGAGCCATAAATATAAACCAAAGGCTGTCAGCTGTGTGTCTGTGATCGTGTGCTTTGTTTTTTTTTTTTTTGCTTTTGCTTTTCTCTGAAAATATATACATGTAGTTATTACACTGTTACAATATAAACTGAATGCAAGTCATAAGATCAACAACAAGCCAGAGTATTTCTGTTTTTCAAACTGCTATAGTCATGTACTCAGAGTGGTCAAGGGAATTCAAACGATTAATAAAGTGTTCCTAACTCAACGCTATGTTTTGTGTTCATTTCTGTTTCGGTTTCTGAAAACAAAGAACCCAACTTCCTGTGAGTGAATCCATGTGTTTTATACAGCAAGATTACAGTTTCATATACTATACTGTTGGGCCTTTTTTTTCCTCAATGGTGTGTGCATTTCTTAGTGATATTTGGCAGTAAAGTCTGGTATGTTGTGATATGTACTGTATGTTGAAGTATTAGTCTGTTTTGCATGCTTGGGGGAATCTTTAAGCCGTTTGTGCATTTACTTACCACAAATAATCACTAGTTTGGGTTTTTTTTCCTTTTAAGTTTTTCCCTCTGCTTTGTTCGTCCTCTAAACTGCTCCTCAGATCTGTTGTAGGCTTTGTGCTATTGACGTCCGACAAAGGCCCTTCACACAGTCTTTACAGCAAAGTTTACAAGTTTGATAACTTCTACATTAGTTGCCTGTTCTTTGGCTTTTATAAAGTAAATGTCACTTTGAGTAACAAAATTATTTGATAAGACAGGTGACCAACTAGTGCATTCTCTCCAGGTTTGGCTCCAGTTGTCCCCTTAGTTGCTGCAAGTTCTTCTCACTAATCACCTTTATCCCATGATCAGGATGACCCCACCACCATTAAAAGTGCATGAGGACCCATTGAATCGTTTAATGAGGATGAAAATTAGGTACAGTGTATGTTATGGCCTTCACACTCACGAGATCTCAACCCAAATTGGGAGATTTTGGGGTGACGTGTTACACAGTGCTCTCTACCAACACTATCAAAACACCAGCTAAAGGGAATATTCTTTGGAAGTGTTAATCACTCCAGTTCCAGAGAGACTTGTAGAATCGTTGCCAAGACATACAGAAGCTGTTCTGATAGCATTTGGTGGGCCAAAACCTTACTGAGACACGTTATGTTGGTTTTTCATTTAATTGGTCATCCACTTCTAGGTTTAATTAACAAGAAACTACAGCAGTTTTAGTCATTTTAATCAGATATTCATCTTCCGAAACTCTCACTGCCTTACAAACACAGATGGTTGCTATTATAGTTTCTGAAACTCTGGTAGTGGTATTACAGTTTCTTATAGAGTTTTCAGAATGAATAATGGAACAAAGCTGCAACTTACTCTGTTAGATACATGAGTTTACACTGTTTGGCAAACAGTACAAGCTCAGCTTGTCATTTTGTTTTGCAGTGACCCAGGATCATACAGAATTGGCTGCTGTTTCGATTGTGGATAAGACAGTGGTGGTTCCTGTCACAGAGACTACAGCTGAAGTTGAGTTAGAAAAGCCAGTGGAAGCCCTTGTTGCACCTGTTGCTGAAGAAGCACCATTTGCCCTTGTAGTAGAAGTGACACCAGTAGTCAAGGATGAGCCAGTTGCCTCCGCAGTCGAGGAAGCTGCTGTTGCCCCAGTAGTCGAGGAGGTACCACCTGCAGCAGAAGTAGAGGAAGTTGATGTTGCTCCAGTAGTCGAGGAGGTACCAGTTACCCCTGTGGTAGAGGAAGCTGCCGTTGCCCCAAAGGTTGAGGAGGTACCAGTTGCAGAGGAAGAAACATCAGTTGCCACAGCAGCAACTGAAGAGGTACCAGTCCCCTCAATAACAGAAGTTGTGGTAATGGCCTCAGAAATTCCCGCTGTCCCAGAAGCTACTGAGGTCCCAGTGGTCACAGGAAGTTCAGAAGTGGTTGCAGAAAGTGTTGTTGAAGATGCAGCAAATCCGGTTGTGGCAGCAAGTGAGGATGAGCTCTCAGTAGAAGGTCAGGTGGTGGAAGAGGTGACTACTTCAGCTGAAATCACAGCACCCCCTGCTGCTCTGGAGGAGCCAGAGCCAGAGTCTAAGCATGAATATGTGGTAGTCGTGTTGGAGGGAGCCCCCAAAACAGACAAGAAGCTTAAGGTTCTGGGCGTTTCCCCTATGAGTGGTAGGATCATCCCAGCTCCAGAGGATGAGGAGCCAGCAGAACAGGTATCAGGTAATCAGCTTTAACATCACAATGTTCTCATTCACTTTATAGCCCAGGCAATGATAAAGTTTTGTTTTAAATGTATATGCAACATCGGCAAGAAAGGTACGAAACTGTAATGTATTCAATTATTAATGTTTCATTGGATTATTAAAAAAAAAAAAAAAACTACACACATGTACTCACATGTATGATGGTGTATATTTCACCAGAAAAAAATCTAAATATTAAGAAAAATTGATGTCACTATCTGGCTTTAAGACCTATGGACCAGTGTGTGAAATAATGGACATACCTCCTTCAAGTGCTGAGAAAAAGTCAGTTAATGCAAATAAGAAAAATAAGTCATATGCTGTGCAAATAACATCAGTAACCAACAGAATCTCAGGAAATATTTTTAACAATATAAGATTCAGTATAATGTGGTTTAAATGTACCTACCTAAAAAATAAAATATTTATGTAAATAATTCTCAATTTGTTTTCATGTGTTGAAGTGTGAAAATTATAGATGTAAAATATCCAGAATTGTGACATACATAAAGTCAAGTTTTAGTGTAAAACTGTACTGTTTGGAAAGTCAGAAGTCTGATGATAAATTCATTTCTCCCCCAACAGGGCAAGCGCCGCCTGCTTAAGATGCAGATGCTCTGATATGAGGGTTAATAAGGTAAAACTTTATCATTTTTAATCATTTTGTTTTCAATTTGTTTTTTTATCCAGAAGGAGTTAAATATATACACCCTACTCTGGTGCCTTTTCCTATTTCACCAAAATTGGTGTACCATAGAGAATGGTGTATTGTGCAGATGTGGTACAGTCTGATATCAGTATGTTATCAGTTTATTTCAGTCTTTGAGGTTGTTTGTGTCCTTTGAGGCTAATGTAACTAACAACTAATGGAAGTTTGTTATCACGCAGATTTTTTTTATTTAAATATCGAGCCACGTCCAGTACTTCAGTGACCTAAAACGCTTACTCACATGTTTTAAGACCTAGCATGACTAAGACCGGGCTTATACTCCCACTCCTCACATACTCGTCTGCGGACCTTTTGTACATCTGAATAATTAAAAGCTCTATCTGCTAGATGGCAGTTCAGCGACGAAACGTTGCAGTCCGACAGGTTTGCTGTAAAATGTTTAGCGATTTCATGACAACTATTCTGAGACACATTAGTGCAGTGACATAGAAGTGTTAAACACAATGACATGCTCTGTTCATTACTCTGTCGTTGTGATTGTTGTCATGAGCTCCATATCAAATCACACACTATGACCTTACATTTTAAAGTATTTGCTGATCTAGAAGATCCAGAAAATTAGTACATTTAGAACGTAGCTTGAGTTTGGTTAGTCATTTGTGCCCAATGCATTACTTCATACCACCTATTGTTTACGTTAGTACTGAACCGTGAGCATGTGTCGCATTGATTATATATTTAGGGTAAGATAGTATTTCAGTTCTTGTCAGTTTCATCGTCTTTGTAGCTCCAGTGCTAAACTAAATAAGCAAACGTCGGACACCATATATGTCTTGTTGATGAGCTACGTTTCTGTAAAGTGAGATATGTGAATGTCTCTCTCTCTCTCTTTCTCTCTTTCTCTCTGTCACACACCAGAAGTCCTGTTATAGTTCACCTGTTCCTTGATGAAGACTAAGAGATGTGCCTGCCTCCATTTTAACCCCCATCTGTCATTTAGACCTCGCTTTCAGTTCGGATGGATTCACCTGCATGGATTTGGCTGTGACAGAGACATCAGAACCTCTTCATATGATACGACTTTATTCTGTTTGCTTACACAAACCATTTCATGAGCCGTTACTGAAACATGTTTACTTCTATACATACACTGCTTTCTTACAACACACCTTCTTTACAATACACAGTAGAGCACAGGTTTCCAACGCTAATCCTGGAGGACGTCCTGTGCTGCACACACCTGATTCAACTAATCAGCTAATTAACAGCCCTTCCTGAGTTGAAGTGTGTGTGTGTGTGCGCGCGCGTGTGTGTGTGTGCGTGTGCGCGCGCGTGTGTGTGCACGCGCGTGTGTGTGTGCGCGTGTGTTAGAGCAGGGAAAACATTACAGTGTGAAGGACCAGGGTTAAGAACCTGCAGTAGAAGATAGATGTTTGATATTTATCCTCTTACCTATTATTTCATCAGTTTTCACACGGTGTAACTTTATACCTCCTGGATAAACATGGCTTTCTTGATACGTACGATGTGAGATGCTGTGAAGGATCAGGTATATGTAGCTTATTCTCAATTTCTTCAAGTCTTTTCCTAACCACTGCACTGTGGATGGAGTTTATTTTCTACCTCAAGCCTCACTAAAGCTAGCTGCTGCCATGGTAACGTTTTCAAGCCAACCCACGGGCACGCTTACAACTTTCAAACATATATCTTTGGCAGCTATCTTCTATATCAATCAAAGATTTTCCTTACTGCTCAGGTCCTGATTTTTATACGAAACTCAACCTGTATAGTGTTAAGGAAAATCTGTAAGCGTGGCTGGAATTGGTGACCGATCCTTACCGGCATTCGTGCGTTACGACTTGTTTCTACCTCACCTCAAAGGAAACCTCCACCCTGAAACACATTAAATATGTTTATATTAAAGGATCTTGTGATATGTTAAACATTTCTGGTGCTGATTTGTTGGTTGGTGCTGTTTTTTTCCATTATCCTTGGCTGCGTGTTGCTCTGACGTCACAGGGCGACATTGTTATTGCTTGCGCAATACAAGCTGATCTGTTTGAGCAGAGTGTACAGACGAGGAGGTGAGAGAGCTGGACAGACTGAAGGACTAAAGCGCCGCTGCATCGCTCTCTTTAAATAGAGATGAAGCGAGGGCTAAATCCCACTGCCACCTCAATCAGCGGGTAGACAGAAGGCATTGTGGGTAATGTAGGAAACCGTGAAGTGGAAATAGACCAACTTGTCAGTGAACGAAGTTTGAATCCAAAAAAAAAAAAAAAAGTCAATTCAGAATTTTATTACAAAATAGATCTTGGATGATGTTGAAGATCACATAATTATTAAAGATTAATATGCAACTCGTTCAGGGCGGAGTTTTCCTTTAGTCCTTCACTTTTACAAGTTTCTCCTAAGTACAAAACTACTTTTAGTATTCTTTTTTTTTTTTGCAACCAGCACAACTATCCTCTGTACTACGTGAACATAATCTGTGACATTTCCTCTGTTTCTGTATTTTTATAGTATGGATTGAGCTTGTATTATCTCCAATCTGTGAAAATCCTCCCAGGAATACAAAATCATTATTTTTTTACCATTTTACACAGAAGTCTAGCTGGTGAAGTATGTGGCTAAGTGGCTACATGTGGGTTTATTACTCATTTACCAAGGATTCAGCTTTACAGAGTTATGGATATGAGATTTTATAGATAGCTCATTAATAATAAAGTCTGTCATAGCCAAATTACAGCTGTTTAAAGACTTATAGTAAAGCTTTTCTAATTAACACAGATCTGTTTCATTAGTTTCATTAGTTTTTTTTAAATTTATTTCTGTATCTGTTTAAAAAGGGGCTAGTAAACTGAATGTAACCTTTACGTATGCAGAGGGAGGTTTTGTTTTTTTTCAATGTTTCTCACATAAGGTTTTTTTTTTTTTTTTTTTTTTTTTTTTTTTTTTTTTTTTTTTTTTTTTTTTTTTTTTTTTTTTTTTTTTTTTTTTTTTTTTTTTTTTTTTTTTTTTTTTTTTTTAAATGTTTGAGGGTTTCATATGTTGTGTTGATTCCTTGCTGTCCTGAAGTGCAGCGTGTGTGCATCACTGGTGATTATTTGTAAATGTGACCTTCACCTGATGTCAGAAATAAAAAAAGGAATCAAATGAAAAATCGTGGTGTTAATATACTTTAGTGTGATTTATTCCTCACATCAATTTTTCCTTATAAATCGAATCGTGTCGTAGCAGATTCTGTTGTATCGTCAAATATCGATTTGTTTCCTTATAAACCAAAAATGAATGTACTGTAGTGGATTCGGTGGTGTTGTCAAAGATCGTATCGTTTCCGTATGAATCGAATCGTACTGTAGCAGATTCGAAACTAATGTATTGTCGTGGATTCAGAGGTTTCGTCAAATATCAGCTCGTTTCGTAGCAGATGCCGTGATCGTAGCAGATCAAATATCCATTTGTTTCCTTATGAATAAATAAATGAATCTTATCGTAGCAGATTCTGTTGTATCGTCAAATATTGACTCGTTTGCCTTATGAATCAAAAATGAATCATACCGTAGCAGATTCAGGTGTATGTTCAAATATTGACTCGTCGTTCAAATCTAATCGTATCGTAGCAGATTCTGTTGTATCGTCAAATATCGACTTGTTGCTTTATGGATCAAAAATGAATCATATCCTGGCAGATTCAGTTGTATCGCCAAATATCGAGTTGCCTTATGAATCAAAAACGAATGTATTGTAGTGGATTCGGTGGTATTGTCAAATATCATATCGTAGCAGACTCATTTGTATCGTCAAATCTCGACTCGCGTTATGGTTTGAAATCGCATCGCTTCGATGAAAGTCAGCGGTGTCGCCGAATACCAGATCATTTTTATTATGAATCGAAATTGCGCCGTATCCCGTCGCAGCAGCTTCAGTGGTATCGTCAGATACAGAATCGTTGCCTTACGGATCGAAATCGCGTCTCGGCGTGAGGGAGTCTGAGGTTTACGCCTCTCTCTGCGTGCGCCGTGATCTCTGTAGGAGAAATGATAGGAGAAAAGCCTCTGATGTCTGTTCATCAATGCGCTAAATATTCATTACGACGTCCCGACCAGTCGTGTGAATTTATCCTGAGGTCGTCATGCGCGTCGTGGGTGACGTCAGGGATCGCGGTGACGTCACGCGCGGTGTTTGTCAGCGGCTCAGAGGGGCTTCACTTCACTTCACTTCTCATCAGCAGAGAGAGAGAGAGAGAGAGAGAGAAACCGGGGATTAAAGACAAACAAACAAACAAACGCGGTACCACAGTGTGCTGTAACAGTACTGGATTTATTTAAGCGGAGTTCTGCTGCCTTTGTTTCGTCGCACGTCCTAAATTTGGGACGAGTGTAAACTTTTAACTACGACAGTCTGATCGTAGTGAGCGGTTAGCAACGCTGCTAGCAGGGCTAACTGTTTATTTACGTAGCCGCGTCGCTGTTAGCGGGGTTTTTGCTAAGAGCTTGACATGTCTGTGAAAGCTAGCAAAGCATTTTAAACTGGAACAACAAATTAAAAAGGAGCTGCTGGATTAAACCCAATAAGAGGTGAGAACCTGGAGTGTGTGAGAGTGTGTGTGTGAGACACAAAACAAGTCATTTATTGCTAAAGAGCTCCATGTTTTCTGCTGAACTGACAGCAGGGCATTAAGTTGTAGCTTAGCTGCTTAGCATTAGCCGCTGGCCTGCTAATGCTGTTTGTATGCTAGCTGCTTAGTTCGGCTTTCATTCCGTTTCTGCAACCTCACCTTCTCCTGAATTCCTTATAATTAAAAAAATACACGTATATATACATATGTATGCATGTATCATAAATATTAATATATATACCTTGCAAGCTAGCTAGCACGTTTGTACCATTTCACAGCGTTTAATAGGAAAGCTAGCTCGATGTTTGATTGCTAGCAACTTCATAAAGCTGTCACGATTCAGCAAACTTTCAGCACAAGCTCTTAAATTTCTCACGATTATTTTTCATTCAAATAAACAATAAAATCACATGAAAGCAGGTAATATAACAATAAGAAGAATGTTAATGTTAAACAAAAACAAAATATAATGAAAAGTGTTCCATAATCCTGAGCAGAGATTGTATAAACACTGTGCAAGGAATTATAATAATGTTAATAATAATAATAATAATTTCTTAAAACATTTATAGAGCACTTTTCATGCACATGGCATCTTTTAGCAAATTTACACAATGAAAGTAAAATCGTAGAATAAAACTGGTGTGAAAATACAAGCACAAAAACTTAAATTTAAGAGATTTATATGATTAAAAAAAAGTAATGTTGTGGAATACACAAGGATAAAATAAATACTAAATAATACCAAAAAACAAAGGAATTAAATTAAACACTGGGTCTCATTTATCAAGCTGGATACGAACAGATTTAGTACGATTTACACAAGAAATTTGGTATTCTTGAAAATCTTGTAAATTCGATAAAACATTCATATTTTAGCTACTTGTTCTCCTGAGTGTGTGAAAATTTACGCATAAGAAGAGTGACTAATGTAAACCTCGACCTGATCGACTTCAGATCATATCATTCGCATGGATTACTGCATTTTTATATCTGGAATATACCGTGGAGTTTAAACTGCTTGTTTTTATTACGTTTACAGCGTTTAGCAGAAGCCCGTATCCAGAGCGACTTACAGAAGAGCTTTGGAGTCTCGATCAGAAACACATCCTCATGCTAGTTCACTCAAGTCAGGATCGTTTATATTATTGAACAGTAATAAAGGAATATAAAAAAAAAAGAAAGCAAGCCGACACAAACCCATAAAATAAGACAAATAAAACGAATCATTCAGTTATGACAAAAGAAATGGCGCCAGATTAACGGAGGACATAATCTGTAAACAAATACCTCGGATGAAGAAAGTTTTATCACTCACTCGTTGTTGTTGTTGTTATTAAATATTTTTATTGGCATAGAAGTGAGTCAAAATAACTTCCGCTTCTGTCTTTCAGCTTTTACCCTGACCGTTCATTTCGTGCTCCCAGCTGTCTGTGCACACGCCCTTTTATGGAGTTTTGTGGGCGTCGCTATATGCAAATGAGCTGTGTGGGGAATGGGGAAAAATCAGCATAAATTCTTAGTTTAATTTTGATTATACAAAACATTTACACACAACTTTACTAAAAGATTGCTAATCGAGGCTGTTTTCTGTAATATTTTTGGAGCAGTCTGTCAGTGAGCTCTGATCCTCTGGCTCATGCCTCACGGACCCCTAGGGATCTTTTTATGGTTTTTAAAACCGTTAAAAACTATACTTCTTACATAAATCACAGTCGTGCTACAATAGTTATTAGTATTACAGTTGATTTTAGAGCTGCACTTGGGTATATTTGTTCACAGACTCGCGTGTACCTCGTTCCCCAGAACCCTGTAAGTGAACATGAATGTGTTTCTCAGACCGGTTTCAGGAAATTGTGGAATCGAGCCAGCATTCGATCCAGGACAAACAAAGCCTGCGTAAACAAGCTGGGCAGGAAATGAAGTCGAAATATGCCCCCCCCCACCACAACCCACCTCCCCACCTCTCTTCTCATATTTCTCCACCCTTACGTTTTATCCTTTTCACTTCCTCGTCGTTTTATCAGACACACATCTCAGAGACTGATACGTATATATATATATAAACACACACACACACACACACACATACATGAAGATTCGGTCACCTGATCTTCACCGTTCGTTTGTCTCTGCGTGGTTTAATTGTGCTTATTTATATTCGGGTGTAATTACTCCACAGAACTGGCAATTAAGTGTTGAGTGAAGAGAGAAGGAGGTTATTTTTTATTTATTTTATTTATTTATTTATTTTTACTACTTTTAACATCATAAAAGATTCAGAGTTTAGGGTGAAAACAGCACGAGTGCAGCCCATGTGACCCGACTGAGAGGAAACTGAGCTCTTCCTCTTTTTTTCTGTGTATTGTGTTCATATGGCTCTGTGAACACACACACACACACACACACACACACACACTTTTATTCTGGAGGGAAATGATGTTTTCATGAATGGATCGTCATTAGTCTGAAACGCTGTAGATGTTTGAGATGTATTCAGGAAATGCATCGAAGTTGTAGAACTTTATAGACATAAGCAAAAAATAATTTTAACAAAAGTAGCACAGTGTTGCCGCATCACAGCTCCAGGGTTTCCGGGTCGATCCTGAGCTCTTGTACTGTCTTTGCCGAGTCTTCCCCGAGTCCGTGTGGGTTTGTTCCAGGTTCTCCTGGTTCTCCGGTTTCCTCCAGCCTCCCAGAAACATGCAGTAGGTGGATTAGTGACTTGCTGCTCTTTCGCACCTTTTAATCCAAAGTCTGAATCAGAGTGAAATTTAGACTTTTTTGCTTGTTTGCTGGTTTTGTTTGGTTTGTTTCTCACTGCATATAACAGTTAAATGAACCAAAAAGCAAAAAAAGGATTAGCTGAGGAGTGTGTAGCGCTGAAAAGGCGTGCGTAAAACTCCTTCATTTGTTCGTCAGAAATACGAAGGCAGGAAAAGATTTATACCGTTGCCAAGTGTCAGTAAACATCACCTGAGCGCGGAGAACACACACACGTGCTCAGTATATTACTAGATAATTACAGAAATGATTAGTTTCAACATTTTTGTATCGGATCTTTTTGCTCATGAGTCCAAATCTCCGGAACACATCAGTCGCGTTCCTGCAGCACTACAGCTCTGTCCTTTGGCTCGGTTTAGCAGCTCACAGCTACAGAAAAACGTCGTCCGCGAACCAAATCACACGGCATGTTTGGTTCACTTCCCGTATTTGGGTCGATTCAGGATCTAATCACTTTCTTGGGGGAAAAAACAATAATCTCATCTGCACCAAGAAACCGCACCAAAGAGGAAAACACACCAGGGTTCGGTGCATATTGCCTGTGGTCGTGTGTGTGCATGAGTGCGTGTGTGTGTGTGTGTGTGCGTGTGCATGAGTGCGTGTGTGCGTGCGTGACTTACTGAAGACGAATGAATGATTTTAACAGGAAAAAAATTCCTGAAATCTCTTTTTTGTTATCATTCTGATTTAAGGCATGCTTATGTGTACTTTCAGATCTGATTAAATTTTAATTTCCTGAAACGTGATCCTGTCAGATTTCATCACACAACTTAGACGTGACCTGGCTCCTGTCCTTCACTGTGTTCGAGACTTTCAGGACCGTGCCTGGACATTGCCCTTATGGGGGAAAAAACACAATCTGCTGCGGAAATGTCCGTGTTTGTATCTAGCTAACTAGGTTACAATGTTGTTGCTATAGCAGCTGTTGTTGATATGCAGTAAAACACGAGTCCTAATAAACGGATCTGGTGCCATCACTTTTTTTTTTTTTTAAATGAAATATATTTATAGTTACAGAAGTGCATTCACAGATAAATATTTTAACAAATTTTATAACAAATTATACTTGTGTGTGTTTGTGTAGGAAGCTTAGCTTTGAGAACCAGTGTTAGTTCACGCTCTCAACCCAACACAGTTTAAAAGTTTTGTGGCCAACATGAAGGGCCCGAAGAGTTTTCTGTTTAAAACATGAGTCACAGCTCTGCTTTCTGCCCCACCTCACTCTGTCTTTCTCTTTCTCCCCCATCTCTCACACACACACACACACACTAAACACACACACACACTAAACACCACAGCGTTCTGTCTCTCAAGAGTTCCCATTTTACGCCAACACTCAGTGAGTCACGGTGTGGAGTTCATGTTTGTGCAAAAAAAAATATAATAGTCAAATGAATGAGAAGAGTTTAAGTAATGAATTTAGTTTAAAATCGGGTACGAGAGTGGATTTTCGAAACAGGAATGAACTCGCTGAAACTGATTAACCTGCATTTTAACAGATCTTCGTCGTCCTGTTAGGTTTGCTGGGTAACAGAGTGGACCTACAGGACTGTGTGGCACAGAGGAATGAGTCATGACCTCTGTGGTGGTAATAGACGGTGGAGGGAACGTTCTGGAGTACGTCACCGGGGACGAGGAGGCGCAGCAGGTACGGAACATGTTCGCACCACACAAAGGCTCTCAGTAGAAGCTCCTACATCCTCCTCAGGACGTATAAAATGCTGCATTCGACTAAATCTCAACCTATGACTTTAGTCCTACAGCAGGACATCTGTAATTAATTTATTTACACGTCTGCTCAGTGAGAAAACTCTCGCATCTGGGCAGCAGTAAAATGACCACACGGGGAATGAGTTTCTGGTGCGCTGGATTTTCTACGAATCCAGACGTTAGCGTCACGCGGTCATATGATCACGGTTCGTTCACAACATGGCGTCCAAGCGGTCAAACTGGAGTAGAGAAAAGATGCTGGCTCAGATGCTGACCAAGTTTTTATCAATGATTTTAAAACACAATAAAATACAATTGGGGCAGTCGGACTTGCAACCTGAAGGTGAACCCGAAGGTCGTGAGTTCGAGTCTCAGGCCGGCAGAGATTGTAGGTGGGGGGAGTGAATGACCAGCGCTCTCCTCCACCCTCAATACCACGACTGAGGTGAGACCCTTGAGCAAGGAACCGAACCCCCAACTGCTCCCCGGGCGCAACAGCAAAAAAAAAAAAAAGCTGCCCACTGCTCCGGGTGTGTGTTCGCGTGTGTTCACTACTGTGTGTGCGTGTGTTCACTACTCTGTGTGTGTGTGTGTGTGTTCACTACTCTGTGTGTGTGTGTGTGTGTTCACTACTCTGTGTGTGTGTGTGTGTTCACTACTCTGTGTGTGTGTGTTCACTACTCTGTGTGTGTGTGTTCACTACTCTGTGTGTGTGTGTGTGTTCACTACTCTGTGTGTGTGTGTGTGTTCACTACTCTTGCACTTGGATGGGTTAAATGCAGAGCACAATTTCTGAGTATGGGTCACCGTACTTGGCCACACGTCACTTCACTTTAAAATAATAATCACAACATATCAATGAAGCATCCATGTTTCGTTTTGAAATTCAGGAAGTGTTTAATATCTGAGGGAGGGACAATGATGCGTGCACAGATAATCACGGACGGGACTAAAATCATCAGACGAGTGCTGAGTTTGGCGAAAAATGAGTAGGCCTGTAATTTTCTCAAAGGAGGACGGAGAAAAACACCAACATGGCTGATCAGGACGGAAATAAAATCACAGAGGAGCAGCTGTAAAATAGGAAATGACTCCAGGACCCAGTGTAAATTTAATCTTGTCCGGATAGTGCTTAGGAGAAACCTAAGCAAACACCTTTTTCGGGATGGTCTCCTCCTCGTCCCGGAGTTCAGCAAGTGATGCCAAATCAAAATGGCCAAATCAAAATCCCCCCATTCCCTCGCCAACCACTCTTTTTTTTTTCTCTCTCTCTATCTCGAATAATACAAAAATTCAGCTTTTCAAGTTACCGAGAAAGTGCAGAGTCATTAGTCCTGTAGCGGAAAGCTTTACAAAATAAGTTACAGCTTCACTTCTGAAGTGTAACAAAGCTCTGACACTGGAGACTCCTTCCACAAAATGTTAAATAAACATCTCCTTACAGAAAACATCTCCATTTCAATGAGTATATGTTTCATTTGTATTTGATTAGGCTTAGATTATGCGTAACATTCGTCATACGAGTCCCCATGAATTAGCCGTTACTATAGAAACGAGCTCATTGATGTAACTGATATATGCTCTGCTACAGTGAAGTCAGAACTGAACACACATTGTTGCTGGTCGGAGAATTGTGAGTGAGTGAGAATCGTGATGTCAGTTCTTGTGTGTCTGCGTTTTTTGTGTGTCGTTAGGAGGTGTGTTGTGATGACACGGTGATCCACGAGGACGAAGCCGAGTGTCCCGCGGTGATCGTGGAGCAGGTGAACAGCGCAGAAGTGGAGCAGTGCTACGCCGCTCAGGTGCTCGTCTGCGACGACGAGAACACCTACCTGATGCAGGACGTGGTGGAGGAGCAGGTGGTGGAGACGGAGGTGCAAGACGCAGGCATAGGTAAGCGGTTTCGGATACGCATCACGAGACTCGCTAACACACGTCACGATCGTCCGCCTGCAGTGTAGACGTGATCATCAGGATAGTCCTGAGATCAGCACGGGTGAATCTGGAGCATGGACTGTAGATAGATTGGTTTTTTTTTTTCGGCTGGAGGACAGAGTAGATCTGTTGCTATAACAACAAGGAGTGTCTAAGTCCAGTGAGTGTGTTCAGAAACCTCATCCACGTGTGATTAGTGAACAGACAGCAAGAAGAGGGGTTTGTGACTGTAGCAGAGTTTCTGAATATTTCACATCTGACTAAAATTCAGGCGCAAACTTGCTCTCGTTGTTGAAAATAACACAAAATGCACATATTATCTAATCGGTATCATCCCTTTAGTCATCTTCTGATGTTACGAAGCCACTACCTGGGAATAACCAACTGAATGTCCAGCAAGCACCCTGTCAAACCCTGAGTGAGGTCAACTCGTGTCCCACATCTGCCTCAAAATATTAGTTTCATGTCCATCCCATCAGCCATCCTTAAAAATAAAAAATATTTTTAAAAATCTGGAGCATTAACTGTTTTCTTACAGGACGATTTTATCGCACAAGGAGCACATAGTCACTGAGAGATTCTGAGCAAGAGCCAGTCTGTTATTCCACTAGGGGGAAAATAAAGCAATAAACTTCATTTCATTAGCAAGTAGAACATGTGCTCCCTCTGAGACACGTGAAGCCAACGGCATCTTTCCGAACTTCTGCTCATGCTGCGTCACGGGGCGACATTAAACGAGACGGAGGAAAGCGCTATCCACCCTCTTCCGCATACATGCGCTCACAGACACTCATGATTGGCTAGTGTTGCTGTGATTGACAGGGGAGAGAGAGTAAGCCCCTCCCACAGGCCAGTTTAGGCTCCTGGTTGGGGATGACTGTGTACTGCATCGTCAGGATTCGAACTCGTGATGGGTCACGCGCTGCTCTGTAGTTATGGAGTTAGAATCATGCCGTTAGAAATTTCACTTTAAATACAAACATCTGAATATTTTTATTTTGAAATTGTATTATTAATCACTAAACAGGTTTTTACTCACTTGACATTGACGTAAGAGTTATCTGGCCTGTTTATTTTTACTGGTTGTAATACATTGATGGCTAAAGAGAGACCTCTGCTGGTGCTTTCACAGACATTCAGAAAACTAAAACTTGTTACTTCCTTTGTAAAGAGAGGTGGGAAAGTCAAAGGATTGTGATTGTTGTTATAAGTATTAGAGATTGTTGTGTGTGTTTTATTATTATTATTAAAGATTAGAGAAGAGCGACGCTCCTGTGTGTGTGTGTGTGTATATAGTCCTGCACCGGAAGTATGGCGTCGCGCCTGTGGTGTTTCCTCTGGCCGGCGGAGGGATACACAGCGATACGCGGCGTGAAATGGTGCCGTAGTGCGGAAAGTAGTTCCTGCTCGCGTTCCGCGGCTCTGCTCGCAGACAGAGGGGGGGAACATGGCGGCTCAAATTCACGAGGAACCCGAAAACCAGTTGGACTTACTTCTGAAAGCGGGTAAAGGCTACCGAGTTCAGCGATCAGCGCGTCGTTATACAGCGTCGTTGCTGCACGAGTTTGTGAGCTCGTTTCCGTGCGTGTCTGCGCGCGCGGATGCGTCCCTTTCGGAAGTGCAGGATGCAACGGTGCTCGCTTTTTTAACCAGGAAGTGCATCTGTGCAAAGAAAAGCAGAGGAAAGAAAAGAAAAGCTGTGCTGCTCATATCTCAGCCTGATCTGTAGATACGCGCGCGCGTGTGTATAGATGTGTGTGTGTGTGTGTGTGGATTGTATACAGCAGTCCTGGACGTGTGTGTGCGCGCGTGTGTATGTTGTAATGTTTTCGAGCTGTGTGTGTGTGTGTGTGTGTGTGTGGGGTATTCTCTTCCTGTAACGGGACAGATGTGAGTTGTGGTGGGAAAGCAGGAAGTTCAGATGGATGTTGTTTTGTTTATTTTGTTTTCCTCCTCTCTCGAGTTAACTGCGCTCTCTGACTCCTAACTTTAACATTAATCTAAATCTGATCATTTTCTGGTTTTGTACAAATTCATGTCACTCGTTCGCTTTTTGAGCTTCTGTGTGTGTGTGTGTGTGTGTGTTTTTTTGTGAACGTAACGAATGTTTTATTCTTCAAAATAATTTTTTAAATTTTTTTATTCATTAAAACAGCGCCAGTCGTTGTTTTTAGTTGCATTTTGAAATTTATTAAATGATATTTAACGCCGTTAATTGTATCGTGAAGAAGTGGTTAGACTATTCCTCCTCTTTTGATGTTGATGGCGGAAGTGTTTTGGAGTTAGTGGGTGTGTTTATCTGAAGACTGACGCACAGTTTTTTCAAAAATTCTCTCCCAGCCAATCAGAAAGCCAGAATGCAGATATTGTGCCGTCAGCCAGCCAATCAGAGCCAGGGGCGGGTCCTGCTACACCCTGACGTTAGCTCGTGTCCAGAGAGAGAGAGAGAGAGAGAGAGAGATTGTAAACACGGAAGTTTATCTTTTGTTTATCTCCGACGGAAGTTCGAGCCTCGTAAAGGTTTTAATTCAACACCAAATCACTTCTTCGTCAGCAGGAAAAGGAACAAAAATATTACAGTGTTGTCTTCATGCTGGAAAATGGTTTAGGTTTGCGTTTTGTTTGACTCCTTTTGATTTAAAAAAAAAATTAAGATCATTTGACAGCATATATAAGTGTGTGTTTGTGAGATATTTTAACTCTTTAACACATTCATTATTATTAATACCATATATAACATTATAACATATCCAGATTGTTTTCTGTATATTTGTTTAACTTAAAATTGTATGCTGCTATGCTTGAATTTTTATTCTGTATAAATATTACTTATATTAAAAAGTAAACAGACTGTCAGAGTTTAACAGAAGGGCTAAACAGTGTGCCTGAAATAATAATAATAATAATAATAATAATAATAATAATAATATTTGAATGTCCAAAATGTTTAGGTCTGAAATATGTAAGTTTGAAGACAAAAAATTTAGACCATATTTACAAAAGTATTTTAGGACTGTTAAAAAAAAAAAAAAACTAAAAACATCTTTCCAAAAACAACACTAGTTTAAAAACAAACAAAACCAAAAATCTAATTTAAGAAAATAAAAAATGTAGTATTTATTTGTGAGAATGATGAACAGTCTGGAGAGTTTCAGAGGTTTACGAAAATGTAAAAAAAAAAAAAAGAGCCGAAAATTGACGGTCTATAAGTGTGGACTCTAAAATGAACAAAACTGAAAACGTGTTATTACTATTATGTTTTGTGAGGATTTTTTTTTTGTTGTTGTTGTTGTTTATGCCAGGAAGTAGAATCGTTCCTGGAAATGTGGTACGCTCTCCTGTACACCCTCTACAAGCGATATTGGATTTTGCAATCCTGAGACAGTTTACTTATTTATTTTATTTACCAGCTGTATTTGTTAATTATTTAAAGGGGCAATAGTCCATAGTCTTTATTTCTTACTACTACTTAAGCCAACCTGGGCAAAAAAATAAGTAGAAAATAATAAAATGTAAAGTGCAGCTGAGAGAAACCGGTTTGGAAAACTGTCCTCCTGCTCCGTAGCGCTCGACTGTGCGTGTTTTTGGATGTGCCGCGTGTCGGTCAGTTTATCGACTCGTCGTCTCCGTGTGAAATCATGAAGCTCATCCAGGGAGATTCTCCTGCGAGCAAAAAAATCACTCGAAAAAAACCTTTGGAACGTAGTTAGTCCAGAATAAACACTTGGCCGGTGTTGACAATCTCACCTCTAAATGCAAGGTTTAGAAAACAAGTAGATAAGTTTACGTTACATTATTACATCTTTGTTCAGTGCAAACGAGTCGCTTCCTATTTAGAGTGAAGAGGATGAAGTAAGAATAATAATAAGATCTGACCGGAGGTTTACGTCTGATTCCTTTCTTTTCCAGTGGAGGTATCAGTTCATGACAAAACCATCGAGGCGGCTGAGGCTCTGCTGCACATGGACTCTCCAGCCAGTCTTCATGGTGACCACAGCCCAGGTACACACACACACACACACACACACACACACACACACACACTCACGCACACAGACACACACATGCAACAATGTGTAACAGAGCTCAGGGTTAACCCGAGTTCAGATGTTCAGCTTGTGGAGATGCAGAGCTTCACTAAGGACACGGCGAACGCTCCTGATGTTCTTTCCTGAGACAGGAAGATGAGATTTTTTTTTTTTTTTTTTTAAATAACCTGTGTAATGTATTACTATTAATAACATCCTGTAGTGTTTCATATATACATAATGTAATCTTATTCAAGTATTCATTTATCTGTCTAAATTAGACAGCTGTGATATTTAAATAAACATGTAGAACCAATTAAATTAACCCTTTACCAATTAACCCTTACTGGAGCTGTCCTCTCCGAGATAGTGGCTGGCTGTCTGTCTATCTCTATCTCTCTCTCTCTCTCTCTCTCTCTCTCTATCTATCTATCTATCTATCTTATTGGATGACTGTGATATTTAAATAATATATAAATGAATACAACCAATTAGATTATTTTGAACCCCTACTGGAGCTGTCCATTTTTTTTAATGTCTTATTTGTCCGTGTCTGTGTGTCTGTGTCTGTGTGTCTGTGTCTGTGTGTCTGTGTCTGTGTGTGTGTGTGTGTGTGTGTGTGTAGAGGAGTTCTTGTCTGAGATGGAGGTGGAAGTGAGCACCGAGGACATGGGGCAAGTTGTGGAAGATTCTCACAGCACGCTGCAGCAAACAGATCTGCAGAAAAAGAAAAGAGGTAGCACAATGAGACTGATAACACACACACACACAGATAGATAAATTTGGAGCAAAAATCAGAATTATTTATGAATGTTCATTACTTGTTGCTCTCACTATAACTCCATGAGCACTGTGTGCAGCTGTATGTTGCTAATATCAAAGGGTGCTGTTTTTGTGCAGGACGGAAATCCAAACTGCCGCGGGCTTGCTGCGATGGCTCCCTGGATCTTATTTATAAGCGGAAATCAAGAGAGAGCAAGGGTAAGAACGTGTCTGGCTTTTTATATTATAAAATAAATTATTTATAGGAGAAACAGAAGACATGAAACAGCTGTCACAGTACTTTCACACCAGTAAGCGATAAGGTGCTTAATTACTAGCTTCATTGGCAGATTAAACAAAACAATATAACTGTACTAGAAATAAAGTGTGTCATTGCTACAAGTCTGATATTTTCTTTTAAAAGCTGTTGTGATCAGACTGTGTATACACAATGTCACAAAAGTCATTCGGGACTTACACATGTGGCAAAAGGCACCATTTTGTCAGTCATGTAGGATTCCTCTGTTGTTGAAGCACATTTTATTGAACTGCTTTTGATGTCAACAGACAACGCTGTTATTCAGTAGGGTCTTTAAAGGAGGTATTTGCTAAAATATCACCAGAAAGAATTAAAAAAATCTTTTTATCCCAAATTAATTAGAAACCACTTACAGATTTTTAACTCGGTCAGTATGGAATATTTTATACGTGTAAATTTCTGTACACGTTTAACGAGAGGTCGGATATGACGGGTTAAGATAAAACTACGCACATGGGAACTAATTGCAGGTAGGAACTGAAGTTGTGAGTTGAGAACTGAAGAAATGTCAGACCACATGCACCATAGGATTGGATTTGTCGCTGTATCACGCCGTACCTAATTTGCATAGAATTAAAAAAAAAAACCTCTCAGTCCACACCTTGCTTGCTGCAGCTCCGTGTCGTGCACGTACATAGAAAATGGCCGCCTGATGCTTTGTTGCTTACAAAAACCTTTAGACAAAAGATTTCACCATCCAAGCAGTGGAGCTGGTTATTGTCTGTAGTGCTGATGATCCTAGTAAATCACTCACGGCTTACATTTTCCACAAGGTGGCACTGTTAACACTGATTCTGATTTTTGCGTGCAGATCTGTGCACATGTTCAGGAGTGATGTATAACCTAACTATGATGGTGTGTGTGTGTGTGTGTGTGTTTAATGTTTGTGTGTGTAATCTGTGTTCTGCAGGCACCACCACGTACCTCTGGGAGTTTCTGCTGGATCTGCTTCAGGATAAAGAAACCTGCCCTAAGTACATCAAATGGACGGAGAAGGAGAAGGGCATCTTTAAGCTGGTAGACTCCAAAGCCGTGTCCAAGCTGTGGGGCAAACATAAGAACAAACCAGACATGAACTACGAGACTATGGGACGAGCGCTCAGGCAAGAGCCCAGAAATGCTTCAGAATGTGCTTCTCAGAGAGTCTGTGTGTTGCTAATGAAGTGTGTGTGTGTGCAGGTATTACTACCAGCGAGGAATTCTCTCCAAGGTGGAAGGCCAGAGACTGGTGTACCAGTTCAAGGAGATGCCCAAAGACATTGTGTTCATCGACGACGATATGGAGGACGGAATGGATAAGGGCAAAGCGCAGAGTCCCACAGCAGCCGACTGCACCACTCCCAGGCGGAGGAAGGAGAGGCTCTCTCCGGTCTCGTCCTCAGCGCCCGTCATCAGCATCGCCTCAGGACCTGAAGGACTCGTGTCTGTGCAACAGACTCCGGTCACCACGACAGCGGGCCCCAGGTACCACACGTGACGTGACTGACGTGGAAGCGCCTTAACACCTTTTTCAGATAAACTTTTAATCCTTCACAGTTTCTTAGCTTACACCTCTCCCTCTTTCTGCCGCTTTCTTTTTCTTTCTTTCTAACTATCTCTTTCCATCTCTCTCCCTCCCTGAATGCCCCTCTCTTGCTCACTGGCTCCTTTTCTCTGTGTCTCTCTGCCTCTTTCTGTCTGTGTCTCTCTGAATGACACACGTTCCTACTGACTCACTCTCTCTCATACACACTACCTCTTTCTCCCTGTCTCCTCCTCCTCTGCCTCTTTTTCTCTCTTTTATTGACTGCTTCTTTTTTCTCTTTTTCTTTCCCTTCTCTTTGTCTCTCTCTCTTCAGTTGCCTTTCTTTCTCTCCTATTCTCTCTCTCTCTCTCTCTCTCTCTCTCTCTCTGCGTCTCTCATGGCCTTTTTCCCTGCCTCTCTCTTGCTGACTGCTGCTTTTCTCTGTTTTTTTCCTTTTCTGTCTCTTTCATTCCTCTCTCTGTCTCTCTCTTACATTGCCTTTTTCTCTCTCTCATCCCTCTCTCGCTCTTTCTATGTCTTTGCGTCTCTTTCTCTCTCTGCCTCTTTTTCTCCCTCTCTTTCTCTGACTGCCTGTTTTCTCTGTAATTATTTCCCCTCTCTCCCCCTCTCAGTTTCTTTATACCTGCTCTCTTTCCTGCTCTCTTTCTCTGTCACTCTTTGATTTACTTGCTCTCTTTCACTCAGTATCTTTTATTCTGGTTGCCTTTCTTTCTCTTCCTCTTCGTCCCACTCTATTATTTCCTCTGTCCCGTTATCACCCTCTCTCTTTGTCTGTCTCACCATCACTTTCTCTCACTTGTTTTCATCTCTCACACTCTATATATCTCTCTCTCCCTCTCTCAGGACGGTGAGGCTGGCCATGCAGGTGCCTGTTGTCATGACAACGCCCCAGGGTCAAAAGGTCTCCACGGTGACCCTCAACTCTCCCACGAGCTCCTCTCCGGTCCTGACGGCAGGCAGCGTCCTGGGCGGGGGGAACAGCACGGGTAAAGTGGTGCTGCAGGCCGTGCCCACGCTGGTGCCCACGCAGGGGCAGAACGGCGAGCGGATCACGCTGCAGCTCATCACGCTCCCCGCCACCACCCCGACCAAAGCGGGCACGCCCATCACGCTGCGCACGCTCGCGCCGCTCACGGGGGCCCAGGTGCTGCAGCTCGCCGTGCATTCCTCCACGAACACCCCCACCACCGTCACAGTGCCAGTGGAGACAACGCTGAACACACAGGACGTCAAGATCATCAAGGTGGACCCTCTGGAGCAAAGCGCACACGCAGACCAGGCCACCACGCAAAGCTGAGACGCTGTTCACACGAACACACCAACCGCAGCGCTTGTTTCAAATCAAGATGCGAACCACGTCGATTGCTTTAACAATAGCGACTGTGCTCATGAGGACTTCAGTGATGAAAGCAGCACTACAGCTAAATCCCCCACGTTCACCTTCACGTCCCAACACTATGACTGACTTCTGAAACCGGTCTCCAGCCTGCCGGAGTCGTGAGGTTATGGCACTGAGCCGTAGCCGGTGCTAAAGACCTGAGAGACTGAGACGCTTTGGACAAACGAGTGAGGGGAAAGAAAAGCTTCCACCAGCATCAACGGGCGTGGAAAGGACGCTGTAAATAACCGAACTCAATACAAGTAGTGAACAAAATGTAAAGCAGCTTCTGACCGTTTTTTTTGTTTTCCTTAAAGTTAAACTTTTTTCCCCCACAGTGTAAATATGAAATATAAATTTTTTGATATTTTGTATTCGGCAGTGTTTTTTTTACAATCTAAAAAGCATCTTAAAACTTTGCAAAACTTTCCTTAATCATTTCACCTTATATAATATATATATATATATATGTGTGTGTATAATTTTAAAAAACAATTTTTTTTTTTTTGCATTTATATCCATCATACCTGTTATCCACACTTCATTGTCTCATTTACAGTTGTGTACAAAAAAAGGGAAAGTGTGTGTGTGTGTGTCTCTCTTTGGACTGAACTTTATTGAATGTTCAATATTTGAAGCATATATTTTGTTGTACTCCTATCCAAGCTTGTATCCAAGTAGATTTAAATATACAGGAAATAATTATGCAAACAAACGTGCTTCTCTTGGCGTTTTGCTTATTCTCGGGGTGTCACGAAAATGTAACTTTTTACTCATCTCATCGGTAGCAATTTAGCGAACGAGTCATTTTAATGGAAAGAACCCTAAGTGTTGGTCATTTATCTTTAACATAGAGACATGTATGCGTTTTTATTCTTCTTATAACTTTATATACGAAGTCACTGGCTTTCTCTGCATTTCAAGAGTTTGTGATGTAAAGCCTTAGCAGCAGAGTTTGTTCTCATCTTGTGCTTAAATCTACTAGTTCTTACACCACTTTCATTTTCACGTTTATTGCTCATGCGTGTATGCTGGGAAATCATCTGCATGGACCTGCATGGAGTTGATAGACAGGAACAGAATCACATACCAGTCACGGTATTTAGCACTTGGTACATCTGGGGACGCTGGCTAGAAGTCAAAGGGTCTCATGTTTCCACCATTTTGTCACTCAAGGACACTCAGCTCAGATTTCTTTCTTTATTTTGACTGTAGTTAACTCACAAGGTTCAGTAGGTAAACCCAAAGAACCAAAACTGACACTGAAACGATTCTAACGTTTATAAGGTTCTGACATGAATTAATGTAAGTGAACGTGTGATGATGGGACAAATCAAGGCAGATATTCGTGTCACTCTTCACGCATGAGATGAGATGACCTGTGTGCGAATTTGAATTGGGAGGATGTCTTTGTATGTTTTATTTCTTTTTCCTTTTGATGAATTCAAATGCTAGTTAGTTGCTTGATACTGAAGAGCAGGGTGCGACTTTCCTGCTCTCTAACCGAGCACGCAGTTGCTCTGTTAATGTTACATCCGCTAATACATCTGTGTTTTCTACACATATCCTAACTGGAGCAGTCCAGGCTTATCTCTGATCGAGACTGTTTACCAGACAGTGTTTGAAGAGCAGCTGCATCGATCGTATTAAAAAGGTAATCTTTTTTTTTTCCTTCCTCCTAACAACAACAACAACAAGGTATGGTTAACTATGGCAGTAGTAGAAATTTTGGAGAACATGATTCAACACCTTCTGACCAATCCCATTCAAGAATTCAACAGCGCTCTGGTATAAATGTCTTTAATGGTGCAGGCTTGAGTGTTAATTTTGTCACTGTGTGGGATTGGAACAGAATTAAATTGATGCGATTTGAATGGTGCAATAAATATTTTACTCGCTGTTTGAGGAGAGAGAGAGAGAGCGCAAGTAAGTCGCAGTAAAATGTTCCCTCGTACACTGTTTAATAAATTAAATAATTTTATTAAGGTCATTGTTTTAACTGTATTACATATGCATAAAAAAAATACATTCTTTTTTTTCTGACCAGCCAATGACAAATTATGGCTTACTATTAAAGAAACAGAACTGTCATCATCATCATCTGGAACATCTGTCCTGAAACCATCTCAACAAAATAATAAATTAAGTAATATTGCACAGAACAGAAATGAACTAAAGCAGATGAGCCGTTTTAATCAACTAGGAGTCTTTATTTGTGAAACTCGTGTGCGTTGAGGTACTTCCTGTTTCAGTGGAGCAGGAACAGGTTTGGGAATGTTCAGAGTTGCGCTGTCTACAGTTTGATTGACAGTCACATGAGCCTGTGGGGGTCCTGGATGAAGCTGAAATCGCAGACGAGCGAGAGATGATCGGAAGGATAGTGGTACGAGGGTAGGCGGTCTGGGCCGATCTGCTCCTCACTGGGCATGCTCAGAACGGCGTCGACGCTGAATCCGTTGCGCGAGTACCACACGTAGTCGAGTGTTGAGCAGCTCTCTCCGCTCGGACGGATCTTCCAGGTGGTGTAGGACGGCTCGGTGGTGCCGTCGGTGCTCAGTGTCCTGTACGCGCTGTCGAGGCCGAGCGGAGAGTTCATAAAGCGGCGGTACACCTCCTCACCCGGCTCGGCGTTGAAATCTCCGCACACGAACAGGGGAACGGCTTCCTCCTGCTGCGTGCTCAAGATGGCCTTCAGCTGCTGGAGGAGATTGGCACCCTGGGCTCCACGGAAGGTTTCCCAGCCGCTCCTCGCTTTCAGGTGCGTCACAGCGACGCAGAAGACTCGCCCTGTTACCTGGCACTGCAGCGTAGCCACGACGGCCACCTGGTTGGTCTTGAGCGACATGGCTGAGAGACGCAGGTGATGGATGTGGAGCAAATGGAAGCGCTCTCGACTGAAGAACAGGGCGCAGCCGTCGGGGCCGTTGTTGCCGCACACGTCCAGGCACGGAGAGCACGGCTTGGGGCAGAAGCTGCTCTGGTAGCCCAGGCTGGACATCACAGGCTGAAAGGTGTCGTAGTAGTGGTCCACCTCCTGCAGACACACGATGTCTGGTCTGTAGGTCAGGATCTCCTCCAGGATCAGGTACTTCCTCTCAGCCCAGTTTAACGCCTCCATTGGGCAGCGCACGAAGCCGTCCTTCCCCTCACCCAGAGCTGCAGGTCAAACACAAATGAGATGGCTAAAGCATCTTAAAACTCTACATACTAAAACTATTTTATCTATCTATTATTGTGTAAAAAATAAGCTTGGCTTGAGGGAATAATCCTGCCAAAAATACACCCAATTTTCCTCCTATATTCCACACGGTGCCTCTCCTCACATCTCACATAAAAGATATTCAAGTCTGGCTAGCGTCTTTATTTTCTCTAAACGTGTCGTGACTGTGTGTTGTGCTAGCAGGAGAGTGCATGCTAATTAATCCACCTAGTGAAAGTATAGGGTTTGGCTGTTCATGTACATTTCATACAATAAAGTTCATACAATACATACGATAGCATTAAAAATATACACATATAATATCTGAAACACTTCTAATGTATAATTGCATCTGAGAAATCTGCAAAATCATGTTGTCTTTGACTGATGAGGAAATTCCTTTAAATGAGGAAATTGCTTTAAATCTGTCTGAATCAAAACTTTTCCTCCATGTGACCTAAACTGTGCTACTTTATCTGTATATCTGCTACGTTATTGATCACTGATCACATATAAATAAAATAAACTTTAATTTCACTCATTAAGGTGAGATCATTTAGTAGTAGGATTTTACTGGATGGTGATTTGTGTTTTTAAAGAGTAAGCTTAGATAGCACTTACGGATTCAAAATGTTATCAAAAATTGAAAAAAGGTTTTAATCAGAGGTAATGGCACTGCACCTTGTGCTAGAATGTTCCACTGCATGACGCGGATCTGCGGGTTGTGTGCGGCGCTGGCTCTGGTCCTGATGAAGTCGCGATGTGGCCGCGGCGGTCGCTTCCTCAGAACCTCCTCACACTCACGCAGGAGCATCTCAGGGTCGGCCTGATCGAGCTCACACTCCTCAGCGTCAGTGTGTGTGTGCTCCAGCGGCGCTCTGCTCAGAGACTGAGCCAGAGAACTGAAGAATC
>CM040981.1:3576258-3598499 GCA_022985145.1 Pangasius djambal | reverse complement strand
ACTCGTCTACACCCTGTACACTCATCCCCTACATCACATAGACTCATCTATGCCCTGTACACTCATCCCCTACATCAAATAGGTTATAGATGAGACTACACACTCATCCCCTACATCACTTAGGCTCGTCTATACCCTGTATACTCTAAAAATAACAGCTTTACCTCTAACTGTTACAAAGCTCTGACACTGGAGACTCCTTCCAAAAAACTTCATCATGGCAATTATTACACACAATTATTTATGTGGAGCGTCTGCCTTCTGACCAATCAGAACTGAGAATGTAACAGTGGTGTGGTATTGTTACATAACGTGTGTGTGTTCACACAGAAAAGGCTAATCTGAGTACTGTTTTGCAACATTCTAATCGCCACCACGTTAACCTTTGTACTTACCTACTGGATCTGTAGGTGCTCTTTCACTCACTTTCTATCGACCCGTTTTAAAACACACAAACAATAGAGAGGGGTGTGTGTGTGTGTGTGTGTGTGTGTGTGTGTGTTGTCCTCAGAGGTTTTTCTGAATAGCCCACTGTGTGCGAGTGTCTATAAGCACACAATGGTTCACTTTGAAAATCACGAGATGGATATAGCAAGACACAATTGGTTCAACTATTGGTGTCTACACACACACACAGACACAGACACACACACACAGACACACACACACACACACACAGGAGAAAAGAACTGTCGTAATGTCCTAATAGCATCCATGAGGAGGAATGTGTGCCTCATTGGTTTGGAATGTAATTCATTAGAATTCAATAAGATTAAATTACTTATGTTTAAAACTGTAAAATTAAAGAGTCAGAAAACCGTGAGAAATAAAGAAAATGTTTGAAAATATTTCTAACAAAACATAAAAGAACCTGAAGAACCGATTACCATAACACTCAATTTGTCACTGCATTTCTGTGAATGTCGAGTTAGACGGATTATCATCTGCCCTACTTCAACAAATATTAATCAATATAATCATATTCAGTGTGTGTTTAAGGTGGACATTTCGAGCAGTGTAGAAAAATACTTGCGTATGTTCTTCATAACAAAGCTCTTTGGCTTTAGGAAGAAACTGGTCATCGCATTACTCAGTCCAGTGAACGAAAGGAATGAGACGACAAAATGAACAGAAATGCTCCTTCTGCTGAACTTACATAACTTCCTGTTAAGACCAGTTTCTAAATTCGGTAAGTCGTGTCACGCCTGTACTGCGTGATCAGTGTGGCGAGGTGTCTCGTGTATCTGTATCAGGACCAGAGACGAACATTCACTTGGCTGCTGAAGGGTGAAAGGCTAAGTATTTTCTGTAAATATTTATTTATACTGCATTGTGATTGGTCAGGTGGTGTTGGTTAACTTTCTGTAACAGAAGCTCTGACAGTAGCGCAGCTGCAAATCACAGGTTTATATTAATGCGCTCTTTCTAATACGTTAACGTTTCTATAGTAACAACTTACACAGGGAGACTTCTATAGCGGGCAGTGTACATAATCTAAGGCTAATAATAAACAAATAAAAAAACGTATTTTTTTTAACAAAGAAAACTGTATTTTTGATATGGTGACGTTTATTTAACATTTTTGGAAGGAGTCTCCAGTGTCAGCGCTTTGTAACGTCATTATATCGTCAAAGGACGTCATCATATCATCAAAGGACGTCATTTTTGACCTCGACTCATTCAACATACGAGGCAGGAAAAACACAGACGCCTCTGTGTCTGTTTTTTGTTAGCAACAAGCTAGCTAGCTAACTGATGTAACTGATGTACAGTCAATGTTATAGATTTAACAAGCGAATATGTCTGTATGCTGATCGATCTAAATACTGTATATACACAGTATCTCTCATTTAAAGGTAAGAAGTGGTTCTTCGTTTGCTTCTGATGCCGTGAGAGGCCATTTTGTTTTGACGTCACTCCGTAAACTGGAACTCGAAGTTGAAGAGACTATCTCAAGTTGACGAGTAGGAAGTTCAAGTTGAGGAGGCGTTTACTGGTTGGAGGTTAGGAATTACAAATTGCGACCTTGAGTCGAACGCACATGGCAACGTCTTTGTGGTGTAACATGACAAGCTTTGTTTTTGTCTTATTAACTTCGAACGAGAGAGAGAGAGAGAGAGAGAGAGAGAGAGAGAGAGAGAGAGATAGAAAGAGAGGCTGGTGAGGGAACGACTGTTCATAGCTAGTATAACATAAGTGAGAACTTTTTCACGGATGTTCCACAGCAATAAACGCAATGCTAGATTCTGATTTTACCTTAGTGTCGTGAAGCAGGAAGTTTAATAACCAGGATGTTATGTGACGAGTTTAACCTCACACCTGCTGATTGTAACAATTCACACTTAGGTGGAGGCATTTCTCCACTGTCTCTGACGAATCTACATCCAACCTTAAATCACCTAGCCTGTCTACTTCGCACCAAAAGACTTCTGTACGCAGTTGAACCTCTTGTCATGTGACCAGTCAGCCTATTGTTTCTGTCGCTCCAATGGCCAGCACAGTATCTCAAATAAATAAACTATAACTTCCATAAAGTGACGTGTAGCTCATCTTAACTGTAAAGTTCCCGGGGAATCTCTACAGACAGAAATCTGCAACCTACCAGCAACTACAAATGGATAAAAATGTACGACGTGACATTCTTTCATAAATAAATCATCGTAATCGTTAGCAAATTGCTGTGCTTTAAGAGGAATAAAACACTTCAAGATATTGGAAAATAATCAGTATACAGATAAGAGTAACTCCACTCTGTGTCATCACTCTTCAGGTCACCCTGTTGTTGATTAGTTTCCTATAACAACGTGCACGCAAACAGTATCTAGTATCTCTCATAGCATCCAAATGTTAAACCAATAAGCACCTACGAGCAAACACAAACTCACAGACCGCCGTAAATACAGCTCTAAACTGATACCTGCTGTATATTTACGTCTCTGCTGGCTTGTAGACCTTCACTGATGTTTGTTTTCTGATAAAGGCCAATGTACAGCCACTGCCTGGTCCTATCTGACAGTGTATGCTCGGTCATTTTGGCTCCTTTAACATCAACGCACAAACCTTTGTGTACTGTGGTTCCTATAATCTCAAATCAGACAACGTGGCCTGACATTTTAACACTGAATGCAGAAGGAGATGACGTGCAGTTATGGCTACACAGATAAATGTCTTGCAAGCATGACACATTCATCCGAGGTCTGTTTGGTCATAAACATTTACAGCTAATCTGGCTGTTATGGGAAGCTGGTGAGCTACACACTTATTCAAGCGAATGTGTTTGAAAATAAATCTGAAAGGATCTAAAAGTGACAGGGGGTCTTCTGAACTCCTCAGTGCAACTTATGGACAAAAGGTCAAAGGTCAAAGGTTTCACTTTCAGACTGCATGTTCTCCAGAGACTGCCTTCACGCTAAACTTGTCTTGGTTGTATAAGTACACTGCTCATATTCCAAGCCAGTGAAGAACACAGAGAACTCGCACGTGACATGGGTTTAAAAATACACACAGACACATTTCTATACAGTGGATGTAGTACAAAAAAAAAAAAAATGAAGCTTGGTACACAAAGTGAGAGAAACAGGACATTTATCAAAAATGAAGGAGAAAAGTCCTTCATCAGCTGCACAAGAAAAGTGCTTGTGTCCTGAAAACATGCTGCTTCTCTGGAAACTGTGTGCACACCTACTGCAATACATCCACTGCAGACACACACACACACACACACACACACACACACAGAGAGAGAGAGAGAGAGAGAGAGAGAGAGAGAGAGAGAGAAAGACTGATAGCTATAAGCAGCACTGAGCACTGGCTTCATAAAGAAAATGCGTTAACAAGTTTAAATGAAGGAAAGTACACCAGATCACGTGACCAGAAAGGTTCATGGAAAAAAAAATGGTGACGCGAGAACGCGCAACTGTCGGTCACGCGCACCGGCGTTTCCATTACCATGAGTCACTTTGGCACAACGTGTGATGTCTAATATCGTCTAATATCGTCTACTATCATCATCATCATCATCATCATCTCGCCTCAGTGAGCTAACTCCCGGGGTAAAGCTGATCTGACTGATCGCCACCTGCTATGGGTGCAGAGTAGCACATCACCCACCCTGTGCTGATGGAGACCGGCTGGTTTTCAGCTGCCTCGGGCCGGAGGAGGCCACTCCACAGCGGGACACACCGCGCAGGGAAGGCGGGGAGAGCGAGGGCTTCACGCCGGCGGCTGGTTTCCGAGCAGATCCCAGTGATGAGCGGCAAAGCGCGGCCAGATCCCTCTGTATGAGCGAAGAGCAGCACCTTACCGGATACATTCTAACTCAGCTATCATACAACACACAACACCAGCTAACCATACAGCCTAATATCCGCTAATCAAGACCCCGACTGCCTATAATCACTAAAACACCGTTTAAGCGGAAATACCTAAGCTCAAACCGCAGCGAGCACTGATGCAATATACCGGCACTCCACTGCCCTGTCATCAGGTCTCACAGACACTCCATTCACCCGATAGGGGAGTCTCATCGACTTTTCCGAAGAAATCCGATTAAAACACGGGTTACCCTTTATAAATATTGTTATAAATTCTACACAGTAATTAACTGAGTAGACTCATTTTAGCCAACATACAATCGCATATAAAGTTTAAAAAGAAAAGTGACGTTTTTAAGAATTCCCCCTACACACAGTGGCAAAATGGTTCAGTCCGGATCCGAGGCGAAACCGTGTGCTTTCTGGGTGAAGGGAGTGGAGGGAAGTGGTCGCGTCACTGATGACGTAGGACGACGTCCTCTTCTGTTCCCCCTTTTTTTTCCGGATGATTTCACCACAGGAAACCAATAAATATTTATTAATTAAATAAATAAATAAATAAATACTATTACTACAACTAGTACTACTACTACTAATAACAACAACAATAATAATAATAATAATAATGATAATAGTTGTTGCTGTTATTTTTGTTGTTGTAATTATTATTATTATTATTATTATTATTAAAAAACAAGTAATATATAACTATTATAGAACAATTGTGTGTGCGTGTGTGTGTCTTCTGTCTATGATAAATATATAAATGAAATTATTTATCTTGAGGCCCCCACATCACATCACTGTCATGTCATAAACACTGACTGCACCTTATTACACACGCTTATTTTGTTAGTCATCTCGTATGTGTGCAGTTCTAGACTAAAGTCCATCTGTTTCCATGTACACTGGGTATTAATCAACCTCTACCCTTTATCAGTGTCATTTTCTGACCACAGCACCGGGTGGTAGATGGTTTCTCAACTTAGCTGTGACATTGACATTTTTAAAAACCCAGCAACTCTGAGTCACAACATCTATCAACATCAGTGAGTTCACAGAACCCACACAAAATCTGGAATAAAGGAGGCACAACTTACGACCCCACCCCTGCATACTCTGTGTTTAGTAATAAAGTCACTGGAAACAAAATGTGTCTTGGTCCTGATAGTGAAAACGTCACTGTTCCACTGTATGTGTGGGGAAAAGTTGTGGAAAAATGCTGCTTTCTAGAAATGTAGCACTTCTCTGTGAAACAACTTCAAAGAACTTTCAAAGGGCAATGATATGGTTTTTATTTCAGGAAATGGAAATAGGGCATGTCAGAGCAAGCTGTCAGCCATTTCACCCCACACATCACAAGGAGAGTGTGTACAGTGTAATTAGTCGACTGTTCAACTGCAGCATGAAATGATCGCCAATTTTGTGTATTTGCACAAGTCTGTTTACAAACTGAGCATTTCGGACACATGCCTTGTACAGATGTGCTGCAATGGCCAGTTAGTTTTGTTATTATTATTATAATTTTTTAAATCAGAGACGAATAATTTTCATTTTAGCAGTCCTTTTAACAAAGTGGCAAGAAATTGCAAAATGTACATTGATAAATCCAAAGCTATGTGTACACAGTAAGGTTGTATCTAATGATAAAACTAGGTAATCATACTCCATTTAAATAGCTATGTTACAGTTTTTTTTGACATGAGTTACAACTTTATTGTGGCTCAACAATAACTTGAATTCATGACAAAAGAAACTTCAACAGACACCTTTTTCTCACCATGTTGCTCTCTGTAGTCCACAAATCCCATCCCCTGCATTCTCCATCATTCCCCCTGCATCACCATCATCCTCTACCATTCTCCATCATATCCCATCATCCACTATCATTCTCTATCATTCCCCATCATCCTCTATCATTTTCTATCATCCCCCATCATTTCCCATCATCCACTATCATTCTCTATCATTTCCCATCATCCTCTATCATCCTCTATCATTCTTTACCAGGGGCTTTGGGTCAGTCACCTCTACATTAATGCAGGATTCACCAATAATGCATTAATGGAGTGTAGAGAGCACTAATAAGATCCCCAACATAAGAAATAGCACACCATACCACAGTTTTCTCCTTTGTTCATGCTGACTCCAAGGGCTCATCTAATAATATCCACTTACACTCATAAAGTATTGAACAGCCTTTAAAATAGTAACAGGAAATGTACAAGGGCAATAAAACAGTATTGGAACACAGCCATGGCTTGCCACCAACTCCTCAGTTATACCGTCTATCTCTAAAGTGATGTATTTGTACTAAATTTTTATGATGATGCTAATATAATTTATAGTATATGTCATGGTGAATATAGTAGGCATTAATGGGGCAGCATTATAGTATCATAGTACAGCTATGTTACATATTATAGTACAGTATATGTGTACTGTATATGTGTTTCAGCCGTGCTGTCGTAGGTGGACAGGATTTAAAATAAACATCACAGCGTTACTGCAGTCAGTTCAGAGCTGTGATCCATGACCTTTAACTGAAAACCCCTATCCTACGCAGTTTGTTGAAACTTAGACCAAAGCTTGTGTGTATGTGTGTGTATGTATGTGTGTGTGTGTGGCTGCATGCACATGATCATGTTTGTGACTGTCATTAGGAAAGCATCCACATATGACCACATATTTATACTGGAAAGTGGTAAGGAGGGGAAAAAACATAGTCTGTGTATACTGAGCTTTTATATCGGTCATTATCGATAAAAATACTAATGAGCTCAGTGCATTAAGAGCTTAATATGCATTAAGATGATCAAGTTTATCAAGTTTCTTGACATGATGACTCAGTATTACCACGTGCATTCACACCTCTGATTTGAATAGAAACTGAAAATAAATTAGCAAAAGGAATTTGTAGAAATCTTCCCAATAATCTAATAATGAAAAATATTGAATGGATTTGCTTATACTGAAGATATTTTCACTTGCCAAGCTGTGATGTTTTGCAGAGTTTTGTATTTCATTTATATTTGCATTTTCCTTTTTTTTCATTTTAGACATTGTTAAAGACACATACACATAAGAAGCACAGCTCGGCTTGACTTGTTGAAGGGAGAGAGAGAGAGAGAGAGAGAGAGAGAGAGAGAATGAAATGGTGTAAAACAGCTGCAACAAAACTCATTTACAGATCTTGAGAGTTCAATTTCCTGTTGAGTCATTTACAGCTCCAACAGAAGGGAAAGCATCTGCCAGATTGAAACAGAAATGTGCTCTGTGTTCTTTCTTAAACACTCTGGACCGCTTCAGAAATGGAGTCGTGAAAGGAGTTCAGAATTATGGCAACTTTTCACAACTTTTTATAATTCATAGTTAAGGCCACCACCACACATGTTGGCATTGCAGGGTGACTTTAATAATGACATCGTCTCAAATAAAATGAAATTGAAAGGCTATCACATTTAACTTATGCTACAGGTTACTCTCTCATGAATTTTTAGAGCAACCACGAGATTGAGAGTCAACAACATGCTGTAACACAGTGTACAGTCTAACAGCTTGTTTTTTTGAGCTCTTTTTTGAACGTAAACATTTGTCGATACAGCAAGTGCGTTTCCCATCATACCCGGAAGAGCTAATAATCATTAACCAGGGTTGCCAGGTTTCATCAAAATTTCCAGCCCAACTACATCTCAAAAACCACGCAAAAGACCTGAAACTAGCTCAGAAAATCAGGCATTGAAGAAGAGAGAGAGAGAGAGAGATCTTTCTTCTCTATTTTTCCACTCTTTGATGGGAAACAAGGTCTCTGTGGTGCGCACACATTTCTCATGTACGGACATTATCCACTCCTTTCCCTCTCTGAATCTTAATAATATATCTTATAATAGAAATGGTTCTGTACATCATAGACACACTGTGTGCACTTATACTGCCTTTGTTTGCGGAAATGTATTAGATTTAATGAAGATTATTTGCTATAAAGCAAGATCTTGTCAGCCACAGAGTATTTTTTTAAACTAGCCCACTCTAGCAAAACTGTCCTGTCCGCTGCTCCTCCTCCACTGAATATTCACAGAGTGAGCATGGGGCAGCATGGGTCCTGCCCCAGTGAAGCATCTACTAAAGCTTGTTGTTCCCATTTTTGACCACTAGGTGCAATAATAACTCTATGGATCTAAATCGGTCAGTGAGGATGCTGCAGCACGCTTGTGCAACATCTAGAAAGTCTTATGTATATCTGTCAAATATCAACATTTTTAGATTAGTATTTCAATGGAATTGAAAACATAGCTGTGAATGAGGACTTTATGAAGATTAACATTTGTTGCTGATGGCTGATATGGTTGGGTTCTGCCCCACTTGCCCCTATGGGAGGCTAATGTTTCTAACATGTAAGGGAAACTTATGGCCCCCAGTTTTAGCATCATGAGGTCTGCAAGTCTAAAGACCTTTGGACACCACCAGGGAAGCATTTCATTTGTGTAGTGCATGACAATAACTGCATAGAATTTAGTGTGAAAAGGTGTTTGTAATCAATAACAAAAATGGGATAATAATATAACAGAATAAAGATAAGTAGTAATAAAGTAAAAGAATAATAATTTTACATCACACATCCCTGAAAATGGTGAATAGTTGCTCTCTGAAGATAACATTTAAACTATAATGTTATAAAGAAAGTAGCGTGCATAAAAATTGTGGTGAATTTCGAGAGCGTAAACTTGACCAGGTGCAGATGTATTTGTGTTTGTCAGTAAAACGTCCATCAGGAGGACCCAGAGCTAGCAGCAGATATATTCCTCTTAGGAAAATGGTCTGCATAGATAAGAAATCCCGTGAACAGACTGTCAGTCCAGAACGGATCGAAGAACAGGCCGTTCTGCTCAGAGTAGAAGATCTGAAGCCACACCTGGTCTCCTTTCTTGAGCCGGAGCACGGTCGAGCCTGACGCTACATCATGGTTCCCTGTGTTGGCGTCAAAAGTCTTGATCTTGTACTGCCCGTTGTGGACGAGCCCGATCGCCAGGTGCTTGTTAGCCAGCGTGATGTCGTAGCTGAAGTAGTACACACCTGGGACAGCGCAGGTGAACTTGCCGCTGCTGGCGTTGTAATGGCCGCCTTCGTTCATCAGGATGCGGTCGAAGCGGATGGGCGTGCGCTCCTTGGGATAACTCTTGCTAATTGCGACTGAGAAGGCTGAGCGTGCCTGCTTCCCACAATCACATCCACCAGGGATGCCAGCTTCACCCAAATCTCCCGTTTCACCCTTCAGCCCTCCCAGTCCACGCACACCAGGTGCCCCCTGCGCCCCCTTCAGACCTCTCGGCCCCGCCCTCCCTACAACTCCTTGGCGACCCTTCAGTCCTGGTTTTCCAGGGTTCCCAGTGCGACCTGGTTCCCCTGAAATTAGAAGTGAAAAGAAAACTAGGCAAGGAATTCTGTTTTGTTTTTATCACCACCCCACCGCCACCATCCCTCTTCAGAGAGGTCAAGCACAGCATTATGTGTTTACTTTGATACGTACAAAATTTTTAAATACAGTTCTTCTCAGCCACTTCAAATCATCGTGACAATAACAAAGAGAACGAACCTGAGTTAGTATTAAACACGGTGCAGTCAGCTGTTTACATATAACCGCCAATCATGGGGTAGGCCACAGCAAAACCCCCGCAGCAACATTGCCTCTTTGCGGATAAGCTCGCCTCGCCCTTACTCATCCTCTTCTAACAAACAAACATCACGTCCCATTATGCGAATAACATGCAGCCTTTGTCTTCTGCCAGCTTCTTCTGTCTTTTTCTCTTCTATAAATTCTGCAGCAAGCAATTTCCTTCAATCGAGAAAGAAATCTTAATCTCAATGTTGAATTCTTGAATCTGATTGGTCGGAAGGTGTTGATTCATTTTCTATAGCAGCAGCTCCTGTAGTAGTGCATAAATGTAACTATAAATGGTTAAAAGTATGATGTGATATTCTTTAATGAATTGAAAAATTGTAATTGTTTGCAAATTGCTGTGGGATAAGAGGAATAATAATCAACTTCAGGGTGGCAACAGTGACTCCGCTTCACGCCGCGCTGCATCTCAGCACCTTGTCGTTGATTATTTTCCTATAACAGCATGCCTTGAAGTGTTTTATTCTAATTTATCAGGTAACAAAATCAATGGCATAAAAAACTTTTTTTTTTTTAAACATTCATTCAGGACCCAAGTGAGATTCTGGCAGTCTGGGATTCTGGGAGTTTTAGCTACTAAGAAACCCACCAAAAATTCTCATGAAGTAAAAAATGAATTTCAGATCTCATTAGGTAATAAACATTACCGTAAGTAAACAGACATTATTATGCAGTTCATTTAAATGACATGGGCCTGAGTCACCTTTCTCTCCTTTATCACCCTTGTCTCCATCCTTGCCATCCTGTCCATCAGAGCCTGGTGAACCCATCCGTCCTGCCTCACCGCCGGGCCCCGCAGGCCCCGGGCTGCCTGGTGCTCCTGGAGGCCCGGGCAAACTGCATGTGAGCTGAGACGAGTGAATGGTGAAGTTGTGCTCTTTCTTCATACCAGATTTCACGGTTACGACAAAAGAGAGAGAGAGCAGGCAAGTGGCCAGGAAGAGTGGATGCACGACGCAGCTGTGACTGCAAAACATCACACGAGCTTAAAGTTTTCTGTTGCATTACTCTGCATTGTGTGTTATTCTCCTGGGTGTTAAATGATTTTCAATTACTCTTTATTTATGGTTCACTGCTCATCATTCTTTTTGGTGAGAACGTCACACGTTTGCAAACATGTTAGTTGTTCGTTCCATTTTGTTTTGCCAAGTTACACTCTGACTAAATCGTGCATGACATGCATTTGCAGAAGAACTCACCGCAGGTCTCGTTCACGTGCGATGCCAGACCCCATCTGCCCTCAGCAAATGTGTGCAAACGTGAAAAGTGCTCAAAACAAGCTCTCTAGCCGATATCCTCGGTCTCCTCCACACAGCAGCAGCAGCATCCACCCTGTTTTGACGCACTCGCTCCAGATGCTTTGGACATGATGTAACAGATTGGACTCGGGGGAGGGGACTTTTGGAGGAATCATGAAATTCAGCTGGAGATCAGACTCTCATATAGAGTCATGTAGCAATGCTCAGTGTGAGATTTTATGCAAAACAAAATGGCAAAAACTATTTATACAGTTCTGTTGTATTCTTGATTCTGATTGGTCAGAAGGTGTTGATTCATTTTTAACAGCAGCAGCTCTGGTTGTAATTCAAATCACAGGTTTACATTAATGTGCTTTTTCTAATAATAAAAGACGTGTATTCATCATTTGTGGTCTCGGATGTGGGCGTGTTTCTGCGTTTGTCTCTTATTAACTTCACGAGAAAGAAAATAAGAGGCTGGTCAGGGAAAGACTGTTTATAGATGCTATGATGTAAGTGATAACAGCAAGTGACATATTTCGTGTACGTTCCACATTAAATCTAACTATAAATGGTTAAAAGGATGATGTGTAGTTCTTTAATAAATAAAAAAAAATGTAATTGGTGAGAAATTGCTGCAGTATAACTGGAAAATAATCAACTTCAGGGTGCTAAGAGTAACTATGCTTCACATCAGGCTGCATCACATTACTCCATCGCTGATTATTTTCCTATTACAGCACACCTGGAGTGTTTTATTCCTCACATAATTAGCAGCTGTAGTTACTGTTATTACCATTTTGTCTGATACTCTGGTACTCTGATAGACACACAATCAAAACCAGCTGTTACCTCTCAGAATAAGAGATTACCCATAAGCGTTTAATTCGAATCTTTACATTGTTGCAAAAATAATCAATGATGGAGGACAGACGATCAATATATCAAGATAACATGGTGCGTTTTGCCACACACGCTATATTTACAGCTTTCTGATCACATTCTGATCATCTAAAACAAAAACCAAATGCTTGGAAAAACTAAGCTATCCCAGTCTGATATGTGTAATGACAGGACTCACTGGTTAACCTACATAACATGTGAAGAAAAGAGTGGGGAAAAAAGCGAGAGAGACTTCCAGGATGATTCCGGATCACTGATTAAGGAAGGAGGCCATGGGGTCGTCGGGTCGGGCGCGTTTCATTCGGAAGGCCTCCATCTCCTCCTCGGTGGGTTCGCGTACCTCCTTCAGACTGTTGTATGGTCTCTTCCTCTCGTCCATCTGCATCATCTCAGCTACCTGCTTCAGTCGCTGCTCCTCTGCGCTCAGTGCCTTCCACACAACAAACAACTTTCAGCACTTACCCAAGAGTTTGTCAGGGCAAATGTAACACACGCAGTTAGTGTAAACCTTATTTGGATGGTATTCGTTTCCTTTGGGTTTACCTTTGTCATAAAAATGTTGCACTCAAAGCTGTGAATTTACATACTGCATATACACTTAAAGTAAGTGCAGCTAAAACTGTTCACCTTTTTCAGCTTCTCTTTCTTTTTGGCTTCGTCTTCCTCATCACTGCTGTCTTCATTTTTCTTCTTGTGCTTCTTCCTGTGCTTCTTCTTCTTTTCCTTCATCTTTTCTTGGTGCAGCTAGAAAAACATTACAAAGACCGAATACAGCACATCAGACTCTCACATCTCTAAAAATGTATCCAAGATCAAACAGAGCTTGAATTATATAAGGCTGCTTTCTATTAGCCTTTTTTCCATTATATTACATTTTTTTTGTGCTGATACGAATTGAAAAGCAGCTCATGCGCTGTATACACTGTATTAACACTCTTACTGGTCCTAGCTGCTATCAGCTAGCTTGTTGTCTAAATTAGATGTATTATAATCAGTAATAAAGATGAAATAAAGATTAGTGTAACTCTGGTGATGAAGTTGCTGTAACATTTGAGGCAGAAAAACCCCAAGAATTTGATCTGCTTGTGGTATTGACGGTATTCACTCACAGTTAAAGTGGAACATCACATCACATCACATCACATCACATACCCGTCCCAAACAAGACAAGTTGTTATTTTTACAATGTTGTAATATTGCCAGTGAAATATCTTCTATCCGATGTGTCGTAAATCATTTCATATTCGCTCACTAATAAAGACACATTTTTCGCTAGCACTTGTCATGTTTGCGTCTCTCACTTTGTCCAAAGTTGCACCCTGATTGGTCGGGAGGTAAAAAAACAAACAAACAAAAAAAAAAACCCTCCCTCAACACTCGAGTCACTCAACACTCTGCGTTTCTTAAAAAACAGACGAATTTCGCTGCCTTGCACCCACTTCCTGTTGCATTACATGTAAAAAAGTGTGTTAGCAGTTGAGATGAAGACAGCAAGTGTGAAAAGAGCATAAAAAGGGAAAATCCACAGAAGCACACTGAGAGGAAATGCAGTTAGCCGAACTGTCAGTACCTCTAAAAGTGTCTTTGGAGCCTCCTCATTTTCATCATCGACCCCTTCGTCAAACGGGACGCATGATGTGTTCTGCAAAGGAACGCACGGTTAACGGTTCGGCATGCACTGACCGGTGTCGTCATTACTCCACATGAGCAGTAACGAGACGATTCACTGCATCGCTTTGCGTATAAAAGCGATAACTCACTGTGGTTTTCTTGCCGGTGTCTCCGGTGCAGTAGCTCTGTTTGACCAGCGAGTGGCAGCACTTGTAACCCCAGTTGCCATCTTTCCAATACGAGCCCCAGATACACTGCAAAATGAAATAATCTAGTCACATTTTCAATGATATACCGCACACATTATATCCCGACGCCTGTCAGCTGTACTCACGGTGTGGTTATTAATAAGGACGTCCTCTTCATATTTGGAACGCGCTATGGCTTTCTCCTGGCCTTTGATGACGGCTCCGTGTCGAGAGTACTCGACGTAATCCTCGGTCTGAGCGAGCAGCAGCTCCTGTGGAGGAGCGTCGAGGTGCTCCTGCCCCCCGTACTGCAGACGAGATGCACACAAACAGCACTCACACTCTGACACTGTAGCTCGAAAAAAGAAAGAAAGAGCCGCGAGCACAGTGTTTGCCGTACCTTTTCCAGAATGCTCTCTTTCTGTTTGTCTTTGAAGTCTTCCTTCTTAACCTTGAAGGACTGATGGAGCAGCTCCAGCTTGGTCGGGTCAGCCTGCAGGTGGACCTCCGTTCCCTTCTCGTACGCCTCCCACGCAAAGACTGATCGAGAGAGCGGTTAGCACATGAAGCAAGCGCGTTAACAGGAAGGAGAAATGATTGTATTGATGTCACGGTGGTCCCTTAAGTTATTACAAATACGTCTGTTTTTATAAATGAACATATCTTACAGAAGAAGATGTGAGGTTTCTAATCAACGACACGGCTAACATAAGAATATTCAGATTTTTACAGGAGATAGAATTTCTTACGCAGAAATTAAACAATGTCCTCTTTAGTTTTATCTATTTATTACAAATATCTCTCTAACCACATAGACGGGTTTTGCGCTCTACTATTTTGAAACAAGCGAAGTTTAGATTAAGAGTGTTCACACTGTTTTAGTCTTTTTCGCTCTCAGGATACACTGCACTAGTTTAGGATTTCACCAACCACCATCCATCATCTATAGTGTATAATATAGTGTATAACAGTGCACTTTAATTACTTACGCTGCGTCTGTGCCATGCTGATTGTATCTCCACTGTAACGTACAAAGTTGTCTCCAGCGTACCCCACCCTGCAAAAAACAAAAAAAGGCAGGGATTATTAGTTTCGTCTTCTCTCACGTGTGTCTGTATCTACCGGAGTAGGACTGACACGTTAGCATAAGAATCATCATCTGCTTCAGATCAAATTCACTAAATTCACTGAGAAATCAGTGTACGCATCTGTACATATACGGACTGCTCACTTTATTGGGTTTAATTTATTAGGATCAGTTGTATTAACTAAGGCACTTAACTGAAACGTGTTACTGAAATTATTAGACAGAAACGTACTCTTCTGGATTCTTGCCGGTGTTGGAGTACGGGTTTTCCCTCATGGCTCGGGTCTTCGGGTCGTAGTAAGCCGAGTTTGGATCCAGGTTTCTCAGGTACTGTTATATAATTAATGTGTTAGAATGGACACATGGCAAAAAATTACTTAATAATCACATAGGGGTTAGACCTGTTGATACAATACACGTTTTACAATATTTCACGTCTTAATCAAAAATATGAATATGAATTGAGGAACAATGCATACTGATAACTTGAATGAGACAAGATGCAAATGTAAACCTGATCATGGAAATATAGTTTCATATAGTATGTGATTTCTACGGTTGATTTTTTGATCATTTAAGTCTCCGTCAAACTGAGTATAATAGTATAAGCGATGCTTTTTATAACTGTGGAGTCTCCAAAAAAAATAAAAAACCCTCTCTCTATGAGATGTTACATCCATGACACAGAAAACGGCTATATGTGTACGTAAATATTATTCTATGCATACAGACTCGCCGAAGATAATCCTGTCAGTGTGTGAGCTCATGTCAGTCGCAATGCTAGGACTGCTCAGAACACTAAACTAACTGAAGTACGAGATTTCTAAAAACAAACAAACAAACAAACCAGTAGTGCATTATATGAAGATGTTACCTTAGCCGTGTCCTCTCTGATCCTCAGGTTCCTCACTGTGATTCGTCTCTTGGAGTCAAAGTTCTGGCCGGGCATGTCGATATCATCTGCGTATTTGTCCTCGTCCTCGTCCTCGCTGTTGTGTTCTCGTTCCTGTGGGAGAAAAGAGAGGAATGAGTTCTATTCTAGGGAAAATACAGATAATACTATATAATATATATAAGATATATAATTAGATATATAATGCTTAACACACAGTACTGCGCAAAAGTCTTAGGCACCCTATTTCTTTGGTACAAACTTTGTTAAAGATTTTCATTTTATGACAATTTTTGCACAGTACTGTATATAAATATTAAAACATTGTAGATGTAATTGATTTTCTGCAGCATCCTCAGTGGTTGTTAACAGAGAAAACAATAGAAAACTATTTTAAAAGCTTGGCAGGAAATTCTAACAAGCTAGTTTATCAGCGGTTAAAGAGACGTGGCTTAGTCACATGTTCTAACATAGAAACCCTTTTGCATATGATGATGCTGTTTTATTATCTCTTTGAATTTGAGATTTTACATCCAGTTTATATAACAAATCACATTTCTCTCATTTATTCAATACGTGATCATTATCAGTCACTATAAACAAATAAAAATGCTATGTTTATAACATAAATTGTGAATTAGTGAAAGCAGCTATTTTTTTTTTTTAAACGCTTTAGTTAAACTGTCTTTACGTAGCTTCTATTAACCCTCAGAGCTCTAAGCCTAATTTTTGATACTCAAGTTCTTCATTTTAGAAAAATGCCCCTATTTCAAATACGCATGTGGTGTTTTAGAACATTCATCAGCACCGACGGGAACTATAGTCTTAAGTGTAATCAAGTGTAAATAAGCTAAATGAATTAAAAAACTGCAGTAGTAGAAATCCTGCTATTTATAAAACAACTTAACTTCTATCTTGAAAATAAATTGAATAAATATGAATCTTTGTTTATAATAACAAAAAATGTGGATTTGCAGTCGGCTAAAAGTGTGTTTTAAACTCTCTACGTTACATGATTGTGTAAGATGTAAGATATTGCAGATCTCAGCGGGTTAAAAGAAAGACTCTGACGAAACAAAAAACAGGAAATTAGGAAACGTCTGTGCGTCTGTGGAGGGAGAGATCATCTGCCTCTTTCTACTATTTTGCTCGTAATCGAGAAGCCCTTACAAATAAGTTGGCGATAAATGGAAAAGAATAAAAAAAAAAAAAAAAAAACGATTACAGTGGAAAAGTATATACTGTAAAGTAAGTATAAAGTATAAAGAATCTTATTACAGTGGAGTTACTGACATCGATCCATTTAATGGAATTAATAGCAGAGAGATTTGACTTGCTCCTAAAGCGTGTTTACATCATTTTATTTGTGCGTCTTTAGAGGAATGGGGTTTCTGTAGACAGAAGCGCTGCTGGAGCACAGAGCATTTATTTCATGTTTCATTCACGAATATCTGTGCTGACAGATTCATATAAACACGCATTACCACTATTATTACGTAAAAAGTCCTTTAATCCAGTGAGACTTTCACTCCTAAACTCTGCGACAGTGAACTGTAACCCGCTACAGTAATACTGAGGAGCTGATGTTCAGTAAAGCTTTTGCTGTGTGTTTAATATTTCTGTGTCGTGTCTGTGAAAGATGCGGAAATGTTATACGTGATTATACCACACCCTTTTCCTTAGAGGATAATCACATTCTTAGAGGTATTCGAATCAAAATTAGGCAGGAGGAGCATCCCTAGCTCCAAAAGGAAGTCTATAATCAGAAAATAAATCCATAACGCCAATAGAAATGTCTCTCAGGTGTAAGTACGTACTCCGTGATCCAGTTTCCCGGTGGCCAGCTCCTCCTGTAACCTCTGGGCTTTTAATGCGCGCTTTGCCTGTGACACAGAAACGTACAACATCGTCTCTACTCAATGACTATTAAATAAATTATTATTATTTTCCGCTGCAGGATCTATTCAGTGAACTTTACCAAGTCGACTTTTGAGTACTCCTCCACAATGCGCATGTGTTCCTCGGGGTCGTAGCCGTTCCAGCGGTCTCGCTTCCCATCGTAATCCAGACTGACCTGAATCTGTTGGTGCTCATCCGGGGCAAAGCCTGTACCCGAGAACTTCGCTCCGACCTTTCTGGGCCGCTGTGAGAAGGAAAACAAGAAACATCAGACGAAAAAAAAAAAAAAAAAGATTCTAAAACTTCTTTTTGAGGACTACATAACAGAATGATTCATTTTATTTGTCTTTGTGTTTGCTCACTTTCTTTTCTCAACATTCTTTAATTAATGCCAATAATATAAACAACTGGTTTTCAAAATGTTCTCGATGGTGCTCTTAGTGCCTGACTTGAGTGAACTAGCATGAGGATGTGTTTCTGATCGAGACTCCAAAGCTCTTCTGTAAGTCGCTCTGGATACGGGCGTCTGCTAAACGCTGTAAACGTAATAAAAACAAGCAGTTTAAACTCCACGGTATATTCCAGATATAAAAATGGCAGTAATCCACGCGAATGATATGATTTGAAGTCGATCAGGTCGAGGTTTACATTAGTCACTCTTCTTATGTGCAAATTTTCACACACTCGGGAGAACAAGTAGCTAAAATACAAACTTTTTACTGAATTTTACAGGATTTTCATGAACACCAAATTTCTTGTGTAAACACTCGTACGAATGATTTACGAATATCAAATAGCTTGATTTTAGCACCACGGCAAAATAAAAGAAGCTAAATTTGAATATCAATCACGTTTAACCTGACAGACACCATAAATAAACTAAAGTTTGAATTCCTCTTGAAGGATAATAAGGTGACATCCATGTTACCTCAAGACAGTCCTTCTTCTTGTGTGTCAAGGCACCGCAATTCTCACACGCCCCTTTCCTGTACTTTGTGCTGATGGATTTCTGCAGGCAACAATTTTTATTTTCAGTATTAATCATCATCCAAGCACTTAAATCGATTTAAACTAGATTTAAACTGCTTACCTCCTGTACGCCTCTCTTGTACCACTCTCCTATAGCCGAGTACTCCCTCTGTTTCTCCGTCTGAGGTCTCTGGTGCTTCAGCGTGGGTCTCTTTGAGGGGTCGATGTACCACGGCACGGAGGAAATATACTGGGGAATGTGAGGGTTGATGTCCCTAAAGAAAAAAAAAAAACCAACACAACGGCATGAAGAGGAATCGAAAGCTTTGAAATCTCAATGATAATAAATAGCTATCAGTCAGAGTGTGTGTGTGTGTGTGTGAGATCGTAAGAGCTTGTTCTGCCGCTCATCAACGTACTTTCCCTCCTCATCAACCTCAGCAGGAGCATTTCCCAGCTTCCTTTGTTCCTCCAGCTCCTTCTTCTTCCTCCAGTCTTCTCGGGTCATTTTCTTGGGTTCTTCCAGGTCTATGACGCCTTCCTGACCCGAGCTGGTCTCCGTTTCTTGCTGCATGGCGTTCCAGGCACCGGTGCAGCCACAAAACCGTGAACTTCACTCCGACCTTTCTGGGCCGCTGTGAGAAGGAAAACAAGAAACATCAGAGAGAAAAAAAAGATTCTAAAACTTCTTTTTGAGGACAAAAAAACAGATGTGTTTCACTGAACCAGGGCAGTGACTGAGGGGGAATAACTCTGGCACACCATCGTAATCATCGTCACACTGGGCCTTATTTAAAGTTGTGCATTAAACGTTTTGCATAATCCAAACTGAATTAAAATTTCACGAGTTTCAGAAACGCTGATTTTCTTTGTACTCGTGTGTAAATATTGATCACCAAAAGTGCAAAACGCATTCCTGACACAGCTCATTTGCATATAGCGACGCCCACAAAACTCCATAAAAGGGCGAGTGCACAGACAGCTGGGAGCACGAAATGAACAATCAGGGTAAAAGCTGAAAGACAGAAGCGGAAGTTATTTTGACTCACTTCTATGCCAATAAAAATATTTAATAATAATAATAATAATAATAATAACAACAATAATAATAAGCTGTCAACCGTGATCAGGAATTCTGCCTGCATGACAAGTAATAGGTTTTACACAGAAATCTATCATTCGGACGCTCTACATCACCTAACACTAATAATAAACGGATTTAAAAATGCGTTATTTAACAACAAAAAACACGATCGCTGACAATGTTAAGTTTTCTGTAAGGAGGCGTTTATACAACATTTATGGAAGGAGTCTCCAGTGTCGGCGCTTTGTAACAGTCAATATTTTCCACCACAGGAAAATCTTCATTATGTCTGGGGTTTTTTTTAGCTGCTACGATGTGAGCGATAACAGGAAATAACCTGCCTCATGGACGCTGAGGAACATTAAATGCAACAAAAAATGGATAAAAAGAACAATGTGTTGTTCACTAATAAATAACAAATTACAATCACTGACAAATTGCTGCAGTTTAAGAGGAATAGAAATACTTCATGACGTGCTGTTATAGGAAAAAAACCACTCTATCGTTGATTATTTTCCTACAACAGCACGAGACTGAGTGTTTTATTCCATATATAAAGTATAACTAAGCTAAAATATATAACAACTGGATTTGTACGATTAAGGCCAAGGTTGTACAAAATATAAAACATAAAATTATTAAATACCAACAAATACACAACTTAATATTCACCTAAAACTGAAGTACGTATCTGGTAAAGTTACTTTAAATCACATTATATGAAGCTACTGTTGGCTGGCTAGTTAGCAAGTTAGCTAACATTACAAAAACTAGTCTTTTTCGTAGAAAAGAAAAAAGTTCAGATTTCGGAGTTGTTCTCAAGCCACACATTTACCTGTAAACGCGATGGCTGGCAGAATTAAAAATCTGTGTTTACAAGTAATCTACTTTATACTGCAGCTAAACTCCAGCTAGCTAGTTGTTTACAAGCGTGTCACACGCAGACACCGGAACCGGATGTATACATTACAAAATAAAAGTAGCGACAGCTATAATAATAATAATAATAATAATAATAATAATAATAATAATAATAATAATAATAATAATAAAACAAAAGAATCCTTGTAGTAAGCCCATGTAATGCCTTACTTTATGTGTATGAGTACTATGGAATTGTTCTATATAGAGTGAAATTTAAAAAATATGTAGATTAATACATTTTTTCTACCCTATGTACTATAAACACAGTATTCTGATTATTGAGATTTGTTATAGCCGTATCTTTATCAGCATCTCTTTATCAATATGCATAATATTTATCCATTTGACATGTATAGGACAAGTATGGACCTGCTTAGACTGTGCAAGGACAAAAGAATTGGACACTAGATGGCGTTTTAAAATTTAATAACAACTGCATCTTTTATCTGTGTGGAGTTTCTGTGCGTGTATTTACTGTATCTGCGTGGGTTTCCTCCTGGGTCTCTGGCTTCCTCCCTCCTCTGTGTGTGTGTGTGAATGATGCACTAAGATGGCGTCCCACCCAGGGTTGCCAGGATAGGCTTCGACCCTGACCACCATGACCCTGACCACGATAAAGACCTTACTGAAGATGAATGAATGAATCTTCAATCTGAGAGACAAACAGAGTTCATATTACACTCTCTTTCTGATCATCTTTTTAAAACTTTACTTTTAATAATAGAAAATTGCATCAAAAATACTTTTTAATCTACTCTAGATTTTCATCTAACTTTCCAGAAAAAAAAAAAAAAAAAAAAAAAAAAAAAAAAAAAAAAAAAAAAAAAAAAAAATATATATATATATATATATATATATATATATATATATAAAAATTCTATAATAATTATATAATTTATATCAGTTATAATTATATAAATTATTTAGTTGTAAAAATGGTGTTTGTCTGACAACTAGCTAAAATACAAAGCTAATTTCAAAAAAGTTAAAACAAAAATATATAAATTATATAATGCATATGTATAATAATATGTATAAGATTGCTTGGGGGTTTCCTTCAGCGTTGTAGGCTGACTGGTGTCTCTAAATTGTCCGGAGTGTGTGAATATGTGTGTGTGTGTGTGTGTGTGTGATTGTGAACTGCGATGGGTTGGCACCCCGTCTAGGGTGTCCCCCACCTTGTGCCCCGAGTCCCCTGGGATAGGATCCAGGCTCCCCATGAACCTGTGTAGGACAAGCGGTACAAAGAATGGATGGATATATACACTATATTACCAAAAGTATTCGGTCACCTGCCTTGACTCACATATGAACTTAAGTGCCATCCCATTCCTAACCCATAGGGTTCAATATGATGTTGGTCCACCTTTTGCAGCTATTACAGCTTCAACTCTTCTGGGAAGGCTGTCCACAAGGTTGAGGAGTGTGTTTATAGGAATTTTTGACCATTCTTCCA
>CM040981.1:3520140-3576158 GCA_022985145.1 Pangasius djambal | reverse complement strand
GAGAGCGGCCCATTCTTTCACAAATGTTTGTAAAAACAGTCTGCATGCCTAAGTGCTTGATTTTATACACCTGTGGCCAGGCCAAGTGATTAGGACACCTGATTCTGATCATTTGGATGGGTGACCGAATACTTTTGGTAATATAGTGTATATATATATATATATATATATATATATATATATATATATATATATATTTAAAGTAAAGCATCATTGATGCTCCCTAACAGATGAACAATTTTGCCAGTAAATTGTTTTCTCTAGACGTTGCAGAAAACTGAGCAGCCTTATTTGTAACTATTCTTTAAGAGTCTGCAGAGAGAATTCTCTAACTGATGCTATAGCAGTAATTGCAATTTAGCTGTAGAACCTGTTCAGAATTTTAATTTGAAAACACACAAGACAATATTTTATTAATACAGACCAGCATTCCAGCTGAGGATGAATATTTCATTAAAAAAATTTTAGTATCTACATTATAATTCAGTCATACACTAGTTGTTAAATATTAATATAGCCACTTCTTACTTGTGTCAGTGGTAATCAAAGCGTGATTTATTTTCAAGGCTTTTATTTTTTAAATTTTTTTTATTTTTTTATACCTCTGGAGACCTGTCCAAAATAGAATCTAAGTTTTAGAATAGACATGACCCCGGCCTCATGTGTCTGTCTCGGGGATTTCCTGTTTCCATCTTTGTCCACTTCGCTCCATATAGCCATTAAGATCTAATAATGTAGTAGGTTTAATAATTAATAGCTCATATTTGTTTTAATATTTTACCTTTGCACTGTGTGAGAGACCATCCAGAACTATGTGAACAAGCACAATCAGCTTTTGGTGATCACATCATTCAGTGATTCATCACTGCACTGTACATGAATAGAGCACAGTAGAATCACAAGACGTCAACATCGTTAAAGGTTTTTACTGCCAAGACATTTTAGAGTCGGGTTTAAGACTCTTCTATAGAAAGCTCATCTACTGCCTTACTTGTTCCCCAAGCAAGAAAACAGTAGAAGTACTGAACATTTCCTAAACACTGTGAAATTTTAAAACCACCATAATTATAAAATAAGAAATTCAAACAACAGCTTGGAAACATACCTGTTCTCATAAAAAAAAAAAAAAAGTACATCATGAATGTACATGATGTAAAATGCCCCCTTGCCATCCTCCCTACTAAATAGTTAGCTTGTTAGCTAACTGCTAGTAAACTAACTCAAATTAACTAGACACAGCTAGACACAACTTGGTTTAACTTATTTTTTCTCTGTAACCAAATTCACCTAAATGTGCCATAGCAACCAATATTTTGTTCACAAGTAACATTAGCTAAGTTAGGTAGCTAGCTAGCTACCTTAGCCTGGAGGATCTGTGGCTAAAAGATTCAGAGTACCAATCTGTGGGCTTTATTTCAGGATATCATAAACTGAACATACATATAACACTCACTTTGCTAAGTATTTTTTTTTTTTCAGAAGTATTTTAAGAGAGACAGAGAGAGACCGAGAGAGAGAGAGAGAGAGAGAGAGAGTCTCTGATTTAAGTGGAAAAGTTTGACTTTAGCTAGTTTCAGACAAATAATCTGAATCAGCCATCCAAGTGGAGTTAACCATTTAAAATCACATATTTGGGTGAAGGGCCTAAAGGATTGTTCAGTTGCTCATCAGATTTATTTATAGAGCTATTGTTCAGCTATGGTTTTGGATTTGAGTCATAACCGTAGGCTGCATTTTACAAGTGCTAAGCATTCCTTCCCGATAAGACGATAGCATTCATTACAATGCTGTGATCATGAGGTGAGGGAAAAACTATAGATCTTAATAGATCACAGATCCATATGCTATCTAAATTGTACACTATATAAGCCTAAAACTGAAAGAACTTTGCAGCCAATATGATTTCCAATATATAATCTGTACCATAGCTCAAAACGAGTGGTGATGATAATGCTAGCACAGACTTAAGATGCTAAGTTGCTGGTTTCTGACTTTGGCTGCATCTACATTGCCAACCCATTTCGATTGTTTTCACTGACGTCTGACACAGATTGGAACAGCTAGAATCAGATTTATTTTAGTTTTTCATGGGCCACATTCAAATGAGATTGTAAATCTGAAAATCTGATACATAATCATTTGATTCACATTCAGATCCTTACATCTGATTTTCCTGTTAATTCTGAAATTATCATTATTGTTTTGTGACCATAGGCTAGGTCAAATAATCATAATAATAAATAGGTGGGTAGTCATTAGAGTCCCTAAGAAATAAACTGTCCTATAAATCTGTTTCAGGGAAACAATCATTTCACAAACAATCAAAAAAGCCGTTTGTGAGGACATTTGTGGGGCCACAGCAGAGTGAGGATACAGCCTGCCCTTGCTCCAAGACCAACGGAAAAAGTTTTAAGGTAAAATACAAAGAGGCTAAAGACCACAACAGAATGACGTGTTCTTTATACAGACAAATGAAGGTGATCCTGGGGGATAAACACAGATATCATCCACCTAAAGTATTCAATAGCTCTGTGTTGCCATGGAATTGATTGGAGAACGATGACTGTGAGTTTGGTCGTGTCTAACTTAAGCTAACTTAAGCGTTTTGGCTAGCAGCATTTATGCAGCATGTGTGATCTCGAGAGTGTACTAAATATGACGTTAGAACACCTTCTGTGCTGAAACTGCCAATCAGTTCTTTATTTACATGTTACTCAGGCCTATTTCCATTTGCTGTAAAGCTAGCAACCATTTGCATTGGGCTAACTAACGTTTTGCTGATATTCACTGTAGCCTACAGTGTATGGGCAGGCTACCCTTTAACTACTATAAACTTCTCTCTGGCACTTAAATAAGAAAGTGACAAAAATCATATCTGTGTCAAAATACCAGAATCAAGGATCACAATGTAAATACAGCCTCTGTGTCACCTTCTAGTATGTGCTTTCTTGCTAGGATGGAGCTATAATTAGGTGAGGCCCTGTGACTGTTAGCCCTGCGTGTCAGATTGCAGCTTGCTCTATCTGGGCTGGTGTAGCACCTGCTGCTAGCTGTAACACTCTCTTAAGCTTAGCACAGGGTACAGAGATACAGTACAGCAAAACTGTATTTAAAAAAAAAGCAAAGTCCAGTCCATGTACATGTTTTATAATAATAAAAAAAACACTTGTTTTTAGTGGCAACAGTTCACGTTGGAACTACATGGAAGCACACTGAAGTTTAGGTGGATATTCCTTTACAGGTTTATGGTGTTAGTTGAGGGGGCTGGACTCATCACAGTGCTGAGTGACCTGACTGGACGAAGGATCAGTGTAGCACACAGAAACGCAGACGCCCTGTTGGAGCCTCATCTTCAGCTCTGTGGTACAGTACATGTCTTCTCTCTGTTCTGTTGCTTTGAGCAGTGGGTGTGCTATTCCATTCAAAATGGCCTGATACAGTATGGCACTAAACGGCAAGTACATATCGAACAAATCATGATCAGTGATTTAAAATTAGATGGTAAATATGAATTCTGAATTATGAAATATGAAATATGGTCTGAATCAGCCAGTTTAAAGGTAGTCTACGTTCTGCACTGGAAACATTGCATGATCAATAGGATTTGATTAATGTGATCCTTTAGCCACTGTTGCTAAGAACCTTACCACTTTTATATACGTACACCTTACTAAATAAAAAAAAATGGAATAAAGTTCAAGTGGGTTATTCAGAAAAGCTCCTAATTTTCTGTATGTTAATATTAAAAAGTGTAAACTGTTGGAAATGTAATATGATCTCTTATAATAATATAGAGTTAGCATACCTGTAGACTTGTAGCATAGTAGTAGTTCACTTCATACAGAAACGCCCACAATAGATTTTAGCAAAGTGATAGTAGAAATAGCACTTCCTTTCATGCTTTTCTTTACATTTGTTTTTCATCTTTTCAGCTCCAAAACTGCCTGTGGTTTTTGGATAGCAAAGATGGAGCGATGCTGCGTTTCTAAAACACAAAGGAAGTCCAACCCAAGTTAAGAAACAGTGCCCTGTGCTTGGAGCAAAACAATGGAAAGCTGGGTTCTTGAAGGAGACAGCTACTCATTCCTCCGCAGTGCACCACGTAACTTCAACCTGCAGCACCTGGATGGGCCCAATCGTGTGGAGATATTCGACATCACTAGTATTCCCAGCCATCGTAGTGCCATATCTGAAACGACTTGCCTTTGTGACATTTTTGGGGATGACTGTGAGTCTCCATCTGTCTCCAGCAGCCCGGCTTCTGCCTCTTTTCTGAAAAAGGATGTGGATGAGCACTTACCAGTAGAAGATGTCAACGATTCATCAGGTTCTTACCATACAGCTAGTGGTTCGGAGCATCTGAGTGATGGGAGTGACACATTTGAGGACTCAAAAGACACAAAAGATTTACTTTTATCTGACACTGGGGAATCAAAAACACCAGCAAGTGATTTAACCTTGCCAAATGACAAAAGTGAAGTTACCTCTGTAAATGGCTCACCCAAGCCAACAGGAAACTGGCAAGAATCTCGTTTGTCTCAGGACACCAGCCTAGTGCAAGTTGAAAATTTATCTGACCAGCAGCAAGTAACGTCAACGTCTGAATTTAGAGACACTAATATTAGAGTAACTGGTTCCTCACAGGACTTAATCTCTGCTGACCTCTTATCAGAAAACAAGGGTATTAGAGACCAGAGTCATGCTACCTCGTCTTCAACAGAGGAAATAATTATTCCTGAATTCTCACCTGAAAATGGGGGTTTAACAGAGCAGAGGCACACTACGACATCTGAGGTAAGGGAAACTGATTCAACACAAGAGAATAAACATTATAAACAGAGAGAAAGCACATTTTCAGAAAACCGAGAATCAGCTGAGTCTTTTAGTAGCTTGGCATCAGAAGATTCTCCTAAGGAGAATAATGATCTAGGCTGCTCTGGTGAGGAAGAAGGAAAAATCTCTTTGCCTGATATTTTACCTATAGAAAACATCTCATTTGTTTGTGAAACAGTAAAAAGTGACCCTTCTGTTGCTCTGACTAACTTTTCAAATGATGGCAGTGACGTTACTCCTGTCCAGAAGACAGCTTCTGATCCTTATGCAAAAGAGGGAACACATGACCTGAGAGAAATGTCAGCTCCACTGGAACATGAAGTTGTAGCAAATAAATCATCATACATAGGTACATTTCAAGCAGGACTGTCAGATTTGGAAGACCCTAACACTGTGCCTCCGCCTAATTACGTTGAGGATAACACAGAAATAGATGTAGCATCTATGCCTCAACACTTCAATATTTCTTCTGAAACAAGAGAAACAGTAATCTTACGTGAGCATAGGACTTTGTCATCCTTTTCAGATACAACAGAAGGACTGATACCATGTGCGATTAGTGAGTTATGCTCACCCTCTGGTTCTTCAGTGGATGTAAACTCCTCAGAGCCACCAATAACAATACACTCACCTGTGGGTTTTACTATCTGCCCTTCACCGGATCCCGAGAACAAGATTTGGTCAGCTGGACCAGAAGATTTAGCGTTCACACCTGAGAGCCCAGAAAGTGATTTCAGACTTACACCTACAGACAAATTTTCTGTTTCTTCATTTGATTCCAAACTATGCCCTACACCTGAGCCAAGAAGCATTACTTCTACACCAGAAAACAGACAAAATGTCTTTATATGTGAATTGAGTCCTGCAGCTTCTTCACTTGAACTGAGGTCTGCAAGTTGTTCTCCTGAATGTAAAATAATGACTTGTAGCTCCCTGACGCAACACTCAAAGTCACCTCAAATTGAGAAAAAAGCACCCCAAAATGACTTTTCATCTCAAAATGAGATCCTAGCACAAACCCATGATGCAGAGGGAATAATACATGCAGAAAGTTTTATGTCAACTACACTTCCTACACAGGAAGTTGCAGACGTGACTATTCCAACTACCTACAACCTTTCGTCAGCACAGAGAGGCATATCTAGTCCATCAACAACTTTTCCAAGAGATAACATGTCCCCTGATCAAAAGGGAACAAGATATACTGAAAGCCCTACATCAGATATACTTCCCACAAATAAGATTACAAATATGGCTATCTTCTCTAACTTTTCATCAACGGACACGTGCATAATTAGTCCACATTCAACTATGAGTATACTGAGAGGTACAGAGTCTCCTGATGTACACGAAATAAGATCTGTAGAAAGTTCTATTTCAACCATACCTCCCGTAAATGAGACAACAGGCATGGCCATCTCACCTGTCTCCAACCTTTCATCAACAGAAGGAGGCATATCTAGATCACCATCAACTTTAAGTATACCAAGAGACACAGCATCTCCTGATGTAGTGGGAACAAGATCCACTGAAAGCTCTACGTCAACTACACTTCCCAGAAAGGATATTGAAAATGCGGTCAGCTCACCCATTTTACAGCCTTCATCAACAGAGAGAGTCATATCTAGACCACCATCAAATTTAAGTGCACCTAGAGACACAGCATCTCCTGACGTAGATGGAATAAGATGTGTGAAAAGTCCCGCATCAACTACAATTCTCACAAATGAGATTACAATTATGGCTATCTCACCCCTCCCCAACCATTCACCTACAGCATCAAATTTAAGTATACCAAGAAATACAGTGTCCCCTGATGTAGAGGGAATAAGATATGCTCAAAGCTCTATATCAACTATGCTTCCCATAAATGAGATTGAAAATGTGATCACACCAATTACACAACTTTCATCAACAGTGGGAGGTATATCTAGATCAACATCAACTTTAAGTATACCAAGAGATACTATGTCTCCTGATGTAGTGGAAACAAGTTGTGTGGAAAGGTCTATGTCGACCATACCTGATGAGACTACAAATATAGCCATTTCACCCATCTCCAACTGTTCTTCAACAGAGGGAGGCATATCTAGACCATCATCAACATTAAGTATACCAAGAAATACAGTATCTCCTGATATAGATGGAATAAGATGTGTGGAAATTCCTAAATCAACTACAGTTCTCACAAATGAGATGACAAACATGGCCAACTCATCCATCAACCTTTCATTAACAGAAGGCATATCTAGACCACCATCAAATTTAAGTATACCAAGAGATACAATATGCCTTGATGTAGAGGAAACAAAATACATAGAACAATCAAATGAGATTCCCACAAATGAGACTACAAAAATGGAAATTTTGCCCATCTCCAGCCATTCAACAACAGAGGGAGGCATATCTAGACCACCATCAACTTCAGGTATATCAAGAAATACAGCTTCTGCTTATGTGGATGGATTAAGATGCGTAGAAAGTCCTACATCAACCATGCTTCCAACAAATGAAGCTCCAAATATGGGCATCTCACCTGTCTTCAATATTTCACCAACTGAGGGAGGCCTATCTAACCCACTATCAACTTTAAGTATACCAAGAGTTACCATGTCCCCTGATGTAGTGGGGATTCCCACAAATGAGATTACAAATATGGCCAATTCATTCATCTCCAACCTTTCATCAATGGAGGGAGGCATATCTAGACCATCATCAGCTTTAAGTATACCAAGAGATACTATGTCCTCTGATGTAGAAGGAGCAAGATACGCTGAAAGATCAAATGCGATTCCCACAAATGAGAATAAAAATATGGCTTTATCCATCTCCAACCTTTCAACACCCTCAAATATAATAACAGATAAAGTGCCTTCCCCTAAAGTGAGCTATCAAAGATCAGCTGACAGATTTAATGATAATATACCAGCACCAGAAATGTGCATACCTCTGAAATACACAGATAATCACCTTTCAACCACAGTCAGTGAGAAGGTGGATCTTCCATTAATGGTACCAGTTGATGTAGATCACATAGATGATACTAGCTACAAAATGTCAATTAAAAGCTGCAGTCTACCTCAGAATGATTGCACGGACATTGTTTCAGTACCTTGCAGCCAAACTGATAAAATAAGTGATTCATCACCTGAGCCACCTGCTCCCAAATTATCTGTAAAACAAATAAAAGAAAGTTGGGAAAGAATGAGTGAGAGCATTTTAAATTCTCTGAATCCATGGCAAACATCCAAAAAGATTTTAACAGTGCCTATTGCAAAGGAAGCAAAGGAAGGTAAAGACAGTGGAAGAGAAATGTTGGAAAGAGAATCAGCAGGTAGTGAGAAAGCATTTGGACAGATGTCTATGAGACCTGGGGAAAGCCCCAGTGTTTTACATAGTAACAGTCATAGCATGTATGAAGGACAGTCATGCAGGAACAAGGGGTGGAGTGGGGAAAGGGTGATACAGGAGGAGCATACATTAGGAAAAGGGGTGGGGAATATAGCAGAGGGTAGTTACAGAGGGGAACAGGTTGAGCTGTCATTCAGTACCAGGAATAGAAAAGGGCCTGCAATCCACAGCCCTGCTCCCTCAAGCCGAGACCCAAAGTCTGGAATTCCACCTCGCTATTTTGAGTCTCCCCTGGCAACTCGGCGGCAACAGAGTCTTCTCAGAGCACAGAACTTACAAAAAGAGAACAAGACTGGTGCCAGGAGGGTCCAATTGACTTCTCAAAGCAAATACAGTGGTGCTGGTCGTCTTTCTTCAGAATGTATTAGCGACACTTCCAGTATGGGAAGTGAATTTGATGACGCAGACAGTGAGGTGAAGTGGTTCACAGACCAGGCCTTCAGGAGCCTATCTAGCCCTCAGGTGGACTACTTGGATGTCTACAACTCAAGCTGTGGGTCATCTGCAAATGTTTCACAGCCTTCTACAGTCGACAGTCCAGGTTCTGCTACATGGATTTCCTATGCAGATTTGCATGACTCGTTACATGAAAATGATGATGTCTTATGCCGTACTTCTTCTTTTTTACCTCACGGTACACTAGACCCAGCAAAGCGTTTTGAGATGGGTAGTTTTGAATGTGTGGATGTAGCAGTGGAGAGCAAGGAGGAAACCAGGAGAGGAAAAAGGACTGTCCCAAAACGACAAATCCAATTTAAGAGACGCAACTTTGATGAACTAAAGTCTTCTGAGAATGAAGGAAAAGCTATGGATTCACTGTCCACACAGACCTGTTCAAGGGACACATTTGTTCGTCAACATAGCACCCCAGCATCAATGCAGGAAGATCTGGTTCAAGGTGAACATGAAATTCAAACTGGTAAGAAGGTGCTCCAGAAGTCTGCATCTTTAGATGAAAGTTCACACAAGAGTAAAATGGCTTGCAGCGTTATCAAGAGTGTTCTTTCAAAGAAAATGGACACTGCTACCAAAGAATCTTCAAAAAGTGAACCATGTGAGAATAAAAAGAAACACATTGATACTTTCTCTGCAGGAGAATCAAGTAATGCAGAGGGGCAGAGTTCCAGCCTACCCTCTGAATGCAGTTTGTCCTCTGAGGACTTTGCAGACAAAGAGGAAAGAAGCCCTCATCCTCAGAAGAGAAGCTGCAGGCCCAAGGTTCCCCCCAAGCCAGTCTTCAAAGCTAACTGTTTACCTCCTAACAACAACGCTGCAGGTGTTGCATTTCAGGGCAGAACCTTAGTGAAGGATCACATAAGACCCATAATGGTTGATGCCTTTGAAAGCAAAATATCTAAGAAACAAACCTTTGGGAACAGTGAGAAGGAGGCAAGTAATTTGGGAGAGGAATACAGCAGTGACTCAGGAAGTGCCATTAACTGGACCCCAAGCTGTACTGCAATTTGTGTTGCAAGCACACGGAGCAGAATGACAAACAGTGACAGTGAACACCCCATGACATCGGAAACCCATAAACAACAGGAGGGCAGCAGCAGTATGTTCTTGTCAAAAACCCCTGAAATCACTCTCAAGCCTTGTACCATCAAGGATAAAAATAAGTCTTCCTTGAAGGCATCTCATTGTCCTGAACTGGAAATATCCAAAGACACCATATGTGAACCTCAATTAAAGGAAAAACGTGAAGAGCGAATGGGATTGAAAACAGGAGTTGAGGCAGACGCTGAAGAGGATAATGAAAAAAACAAAGCAAAATCTGTTATACATAAAGTAAGGGATGTCAGAAAGCTGGTAAAGAACACCTACAACCTGTCCTTCAAAGCCTCAAATACCACTCACCATGTAGAGGATGTAGTGCCTGAAAAACAGAATGAAATGAAACCAGAATATCCTCATCATTTGCATATTGAATGCAGAGCTATCAGCTTGAAAGACAAGACAGCATCTTGCAATAAATCTACCACCCAACAAGATGGAGCACATACTGGTGACAAATCAAAGATGCCACAAACGGATTCACCATTAAAAAGTGATGTAGGTATTACAAAAATAACAACCAAGGCATCCTTGCCAAACATTCAACATTCTGATGTGGATTTGTTTGTTGGTTTGGATAAATGCAACAACATATCAAAATCTGGTAACTGTGAACAGAGTACAAAACTAGAAATGCCTTCTAGGCCATCAAGTAAGGAAATATCAACATTAGTATTTCTGCAGGATGGCACACCGAAGTCTATGCAGAAGCCAACAAGCCCTGCTTCCCCCGATGTAAAAACTGCTAACAGTAGCCATTCTGTATCGATGCTACGGAAAGAAAAGGGGATGCAAGCTGACATTGGGGTTTGTGATGTCCTGAGTGAAGGAGTGGATGCTAAACCTAAGCATATCAACAGGCTAGAGGTACCCTTGCAGACATATGCATCAGAGGGAACCTCAAGTGAATTCCGGAAAGTGAAAAAAGAAGATGCTGATTTTCCTCCTGAACAGAAGACATCCCTAAACAGTGGTCTACAGACAAATGAAGGTTCCTTGCAGGTTAGGAGTTCTCCAAAGCCTATGGAAGTGAGAGTACTTCCCAGTGGAAAAGGAGGAGACAACCAGAGTCAAAGAGATTTGTTACATCCTCCAAAAGAACAAGAGATCACAGTTGCAGCATCAAGCAAGGCAGAGGTAAGAGCATTTTCTAGCAACACAAAAATTCATGCGATGCCAGTAGCAACATCTAAAGAGATCGAGTTACCCATTCAAGTGAGGTCGATATCCAGTGACAGACCCAAACCATCTGTGCTGCCTAAACCAAGCTTTAAACAGCCATTTGCAGAAATTAGGTCAACATCAACCGACTTTCCTAAAACAGACATCACACCAACAACATCTATTTTAAAAGAGCAAACACACATAAAGAGTGATATTAAAATAATTGAGACATCAGCAACAGTGATACACAATGAGCAATCCACCAACACTGCATCAAGCAATACCAAAACATTAGCTGTGTCAGCTGTGTCCACCCACAAACCTCAAACTATCCCAGGTACAACAATGTCAAGTTCTGCACAGAAATCAACAGCCGCTACAGGCAGGCAAGAGGTATCTTTCCCTTCGATGCCAAACTCCAGCAACCGGCAACAGCAGAACATTCAAGAACAGGTGATACCAGCAACTTCTTATGCATCTGATCATCAAACCTTACCAGTAGTTTCACAAGCCAATACCTACATGCAGCCTACTACGACAACATCGTCTAACAACCAGTTACATACGGACGACTTTCGTTTCCCTACATCAGATGATCCACCCAGTTATGATGAACGAGAAAGTTTTAGCCCATTGCAGCTTTCTGATTTGCCCCCAAGGAGGCAGAACAGATACCATCCTACCACCAAACATTCTCTTTGCTCCTGTACATCATGCACCCACCCTCAATTTGGTCAGCCCTACCATGGCTCGCAAAACCAGACACCGCCAGCCCCTCGTTCACCAGGTCAGGTGATTTCATACCCAGGAGCACCACCACAGGCCCAGGTCCGTCCTCATCAGTGCAGACCAGATGGCCAACCCTCAAATTACCCATCTGTCTCACCGAAAACTACAGTACAACAGACTCCAGCCATGATTCAGCCCATGCACCACTCCCATACCTACCCTGCGCCAGCCATACAACCCTATGGTAATGAGCAACAGCAACCCTCTACTCAGCACATGGACAGACGTTCAGGTAATCAACGTTCACCGCAAGCTCCAGGTGGGGCAGCTTATCGGGAACACAGTCGTTCACCTAATGTAGCTGCTCTGGACCCTAGATCCCAGTTTTTTAATCCACAAGAGCTACCACCAGCTTTTGGTCATGAATATGGAAATGATGGTCCTGGGGGTGGAGGTGTGTTGTACCCAGAAAATGCAAGTGGGCTAGGGTTTGGTCAAGGGCCCCGTCGTGTACTTCTAGATCCTGAAACTGGGAAGTATTTCTACATTGAAGTGCCAATGCAGCCACTGAGAAAAATGCTGTTTGATCCAGAAATTGGCCAATATGTGGAGGTTCTCATACCACAGCAGGCTATGTCCAATTCTAGTATGTATCCTCCAACTGCTGCTCCATACCAGGGTCCATACCATGGTCAAGGGTTATATGCATCCCAGTACCTTCCCTATGCAATGCCACCCCATCCTCAGTCTGCCCAGCAACCACGACATCCAGAGCCCTCTGTCCCGACATCACTCCATCAAACCACCATGGGATATGGAAGCTCAGCAAGCCAGGTGCCAAAATCAGATGTAAAAGGACATCCATCGCTGGATCAGAGCTATTTAGAGAGCATGTATTACATTCCTACCGGGATGAATGCAAGCCCAAATTCTACCCCTTCAGACTGCTACCACAAACCAGCAACAAATATGCCTGCTGCTGGTGGCAGGAGGGCATGACATAGTCCTAGATTTTGGATTTGTAGTGTGTGGTGCTATGCAAACTTTTAGAGTAAGGAGCTTGCGATAGATTACACCCAGTAAAACTATTCCAAAGTCAAGGCCAATGTAAAAATACCAACAGTACTGTAAAACAATGTACACTGTTCAAGAATATTAGCATGTCCTTCTTTCTAGCCCAAAAATCCTTCTCAATCTATACATCAAAATTAGCCCAGCTGTGAAAGAATAAAAAAAAAGAAATTTGTTATATGATCCTTACAGAGGTGCTTTGGGTTTTTGAAGAGCTAATGCTAAAAAGAAATATTTGGTAAGCCTATTTCCAATGCTTGTCATCACTCCATTTGACTGAGCTGGTGACATGCCTATGTTGTGTTTCTTTCCAAACATTATATGTCAGTATGTTTCATCATAGTAATGACCCCGTTAAAAAGAGTTTTGTTGCATGTCAATATCTGGTATATTTGCATTTTAGTGCACTATGAGCCCATAGAAAACATTTTACTGACCTTGGGGAATTATAATAACTTCATTAGCACTATTATTAGCACCTATTTCACACTAACTATCCCAGGTCTAGTCCAGGCATGTTTCTGAATTTGTATATATCAATTCCAAATTTAAATATATATACTAAAACATAATTCACTGTAAGTGAACCGTTAAAGCAGTTGGATATGAAAATATGTAGGCCAATTGATAAAAAGATTAAATGTTATACAAAGTACAGACACTTTTCTAATGATAAAAGCTTACCAAATGCTATTTTTTCACACAGTTTTACCAAATTAAAGGTATTTGTTCACCACTACAATTTACGCATCCTGTGTTTTCTTTCTGATTGATATTGTGTCTTTGCTCTTATCATAAAGTGGCACATGAATTTTTCAATCCAGTTACCTTGAAAATGTGTGAACAAGCCTATTTGCAAGAATTCAAACAGTTTCAATAAGGTAACTGTATTCACAAAAAACTGAACATAAATTAAAGTGTGAAACTGTGAGTTGGTTAATAGTGATACATCTGGTGTGATTCAGGAAGTCATGAATAGACTCAGACTACCACCTAGTGGTGACTGTTCTAAAAAATATGCAGAAAAGATTGAAGCAGTATTTTAGTATTATTTTACATAATAGGTGCAGTAAGTGTAAACAATATATTTCACTCTTTAAAAAGTTCAAAGTACTATAAAAGAAAAATGGCGCTGGACATTTAATGATATGGAGCCAGAATAGTTTGCATTGAATAAACTGATAACTCAAGTGGCACATTGGCAGGGAGTGTCCCAAGTTTAACATTCACTTAGTACAACTAAGTACATACTCTTAAGCAAGTAGGTGTAAGCAAGTATGTCTCTGATTACACTGCTGGTGAAATGAAATGTGGTTGAAACAAACAGCTTCATTAATTATCTGTGTTAGTACTGTCTTCCTAATATTGATTAAGTAAGGAATAAATTGCGGCGGGGCATGCTGTTATAGGAAAATAATTACTGATGGAGGGGTGTGATGCCCAGTGCAAATGAAAGACCCATTACCAACCCACAGCTGATTATTTTCCAATGATATTGAAGTGAAATTATTCCTTTTATATGACAGCAATTGGCCAACAATTACAATTTATTTGTTAATGTACGACACATCATACTTTGTAACCATTTCTAGTTTAATGTTGTGAAATGTCCATGAAACAAGTTAGTTCCTGTTATCACTTGTCACCAGCTCTTTTTTCCCTCTACCTCGTTCCATAAATGTTAAATAAACATCTCCTTACAGAAAAGTTCACCATATGAACGATTATACATTTTTCTTTGTTAAATAACAAAATGATTTTAATTCATTTATCATTAGGTTTAGATTATGTGGAGCGTCTGCGATACAAGTCCCTGCAAATGAGCTGTTACTATAGAAATTATTAATTATAGAAATAATAATTATAATTATAGAAATGATAACATAAAAGAACGAGCACATGAATATAAACCTGTGATTGTCAGAGCTGCTGAAAATTAATTAACACCATCAGGTTTAAGAATTCAGCAGTGCTGTGGTATAATAGCTGTGTATTCTACCATCAAACTGCCATAATAAATTGCTAAAACTGTTTTTGGGGAAACAGAACCATCAAATCAGACAGAATGACATCATGTAACAAGGCAGGCATGATCACAGGGTGGTCCAGTAGTGTTGTGGAAATGTTTGCATTTTATTCCACCAAACAGGCCTCAGAGTCAGTCCCGTGCCCACCCGCATGCTGCAGCCGCACCCTCGGATGACTGCATTCAGTTTCCTGGCTTGTCTGATTGCAATGCAGGGCAGAGGCAGATGGGAATTCCCACTGTGTCCCTTCTGTGTTATTGATCAGATAGCATCGTGTGCGTTGGTCACCCCATGCGTGGGCTTCCCTGCATGAAAACAAAGAAATGAACACAATTCACCTATGACTTCATTTGGCACACACTGTAGTGGAAATAAACGTAGCGTTTTCTTTTGGAAGGCATGTCAGTGCTTTTAGCAAACTCGTATCCCAATGTTTTCAAATTAAATAAAGAGGCACAGCCCTAATGGCAGAACTGAGTCCATGGCATGGTTAATTTACACTTGTGAAATCATGGAGTACAGTATATCCAAATTTGCATGGCCTAGAGACACAAACTTTACCTCAGTTGCTTAACAGGGGAATGACAATACCCCTGGAATGAGATGTACTCCAGCGTGCAGGCCATAAAAGGTCTTATTCCGTAGGTGACGCTAACATGCTGTCAGGTAGAAACATGAATGAACTTGCGCAGCTTACCTGTATCTCAGGTACACCTGGCATGCAGAGAGGATTAGGAAACCCGTAGGATTCCGGATGTGTTGAGTCTCTAGGCAACAAACATGCCAAATAAACTTGTAGGCCGGGCCCTGCACATTCCACAGTGTGGGGGAGGTTCACTTTTGTGGTTTATACTTGCAGTGAACCACCGGGTGGCGCAATCACAAGCATTCATCCTTCTGAGGTTTGGTTACATCAGAGTATGTAGCCAGTGGTTTTGTGTTATCTAAATGATTGAGGTTGATGACACAAACTTCCTCATTCATCAAAGCTTTTTTCTTTCATAATCTCAGTCTGGAATAAGAATTGACTACCTTTTTAAAAAATCCCTCAAAAATCCACCTTGGTTAAACAAGCTGCCAAAACACAGGCTGAGCTGGTCAAACTGGTAGATCATCTTTGCTAGCTGGTACATGCTGATAGATACTAAACAGTTTCTGAAATACCGCTACTAATGCAATATCATAACTGTTTTAAAGAAAATTACAAAATGCTATGGTAACTAGAAAATTTCAAACATTCTTTTGATCAGTTTAGACCAGTAATATGGGAGCTGGAAAATCACTTACTGGCAGTCTACCAGTGAGAGCAGCTCGACCCGTGTTTTGGCAGCTGGTAGCGGGTCAGACTAAACTGGGAACAATATGGATTACTACAAGGCCCATGTTTGCCAGACACTACTCTCACTGATGACAATTCAAAATGATTGATTAACCTAGATTGGGAATTGTTAGCAGTGAGCCAAGTGTGTGTCAGCGTGTGTCTTAGTTTCCTTTCCTGAAACACATACAGTGCATGGATGGACGTGGCAGTGGGTGATGTAATGGCCTGAACACTTCAGTCTGAGTTACCAGGACTTCTTTGGGACGAACTCCTGAGCTGGGTCATAGACTAATGAGGAATGGAAAGAATGTTGACCAAGACTGAAACACAGCCAAGAGGACAGCCTGTGTACAGAGAGTAAGAGACCAAGAATCACCGCAGCATTATCACCCACTTTGGGACAAAGGTACAAAGGGGCAGATTCCAAGAAGTCTTTAGAAATAACATATCAAAGGTGCTACTTTATGTTAGAATCAGTACAACGGTCAACATGGGTCTGAATTACAGTAAACCGAAGAGTGTTACAAGTAAGCCATAAAATGTTCAATGTTTTTAGCATTCACATGTGAAAAGTGAGAGTCCGTCTCCTTGGAAACAGCTGAGGCCAGCCGGGGATTCCCCTCTCGGCTCCACATAGCTGAAAGGTCAAGTCCACTCGGATGCGCCTCATCTCCCACACGAAGCTTGTGTAGTACCGGAGTGTTAAACAGACACCAAGTCAAACAGACACACCACGTCTGGACAAAGATCTCACTGTCTCTGGAAACGCTGTCTCTTTTTCATCTTTCCAGATTTTCATATTTTAGACCCAAGGGACTGGTTTTCCAGACACATAACATAACATTTCCAGGCTAATTCACAGACTAGGCTTAATCGGCGTCCAGGGAGTAATGGTACAGACGACAGAACTCATTTGAGCGCATGAGTAAGAAAAGTCATGGGTAGAAAATCACGTAGAAAGTCATGTGTCACTGCACTGGAGGCCTTGACAATGTTCAATGTTCAGTGAACATTTATTACTTTTGACTGCTGTAAACTGCTGGGGGATTTTCTAGTTCAAATTCAATTGCATGTGTGCAGAAGTGTGCAGGCGCAAGTACAACTCCTGAAATGTTGCTTTCTTGAACTTGTTCAAACATTAGTCAAATATATTATAGTGACATGGCTCCCAAAGGTCTTTGAAACATAACCAGGGATCTGTTTTTTGTTTTTCAAATGCTGGTGCAGTGATGGAAATCATGATCAGTGACTATACAACTTCTTGTTGTTGTCGTCAACATTAAGTTATTATTGCTATAAACCTTACTTGAATTATAAACCTTAATTGAATAAACCTTACTTGTCACTTAAATGGCGTGGGTTAATACAAACATCCCTGGCATAAAAACATGTACAAAAAAGTCAACTTGAATCTAATTGAAATTTAAATAAAACTAAGTGATGTTAATATGATACAAAAAATATACAGTGTATAACTGGTTTTGTTTCTGTGGATGGAAATTTAAAATATAAAATTCAGCGATTACAACAACAAATAAATTTGCAATACTGTACATGTTTGTCTAAAGGGCCTACTATGTGAAGATGTGGATTAATTTTCTATAACAGCAGCTCTAACACTTAAATGACAGGTTTATATTAATGCACTGGTTACGTTATCGTTTCTATAGTAACAGCTCATTCACAGGGACTTGTATGGCAGATGCTCCGCATAATCTTTGGAAATAATAAATGGATAAAAAAAAATTGCTTTTATTTAAACAAAGAAAAAAATGTGTAATCATTAAGTTGTTAAGCTTTTTGTTATTTAACATTTATGGAAGGAGTCTCCAGTGTCAGCACTTTGTAACAGTAAGTTTTCTTACTTGATGGGAGAATCTTCAGGACTTTGTGCTTTCTGGTTTCTCAGTAACATGACAAGCTGCATTTGTTTTTGACTATTTATAGCTGCAATAATGTAAGTGATAACAAGAACTAACTTGTCTTGTGGATGTTTCACAACAATAAATGTAACTATAAACAGATAAAAAAGCATGACATGCTGTTCATTTATAAATAAAAAATTGTAATTGTTGGCAAATCACTTCGTGTCAGGCCGCATTACACCACCCAGCGTGCATAATTTTCTTAACAGCACGCCCCGTCATGTTTTATTGCTTATGCCATAAATCTTTGCTGAGATTATAAGTGGTTTCAAAGATTTATTTATTTATTTATTTTTTTACAGTTTGAGAATGTAGTTCATTTTTGTATAATCATCTCTTCTGGTGTGGTTCAGTTTTGTTTCAAATCAGCCAAACATGACCTAATCAGATGCCTGTCGAGATTTGTCCACCACTCCCCTTCAGTTCAACTACCATCACCCTTGGAAATAAAAGCTAATTAGTTGCAGTGAAGTTGACTTGTTTCTGCTTCAACATCAGCTATTCTTAGAAGCACAAAATGTTTGCTGCAAAATTCTTATCAGGGGAGGCGATACCTCTGGAAACTATGACAGAGACCTTTCTGTTTGCTATCGCCCCCAGGCTCCTGAGAAAATAAGTGGCTTTTTGTAACTGTCCACTCCTTCACTTTGATGTATCACCTATCAGTGTTGAACGTTGATTGCAAATGTGGCGTGCGTGGCATCTGAAGCATGACCATCACCACTGGCAAAGAATGCTGGGGAGGTCATGAAATGAAGTGCTGCAAAAACAGACGTCAGCCGACGCAAAGTTATCTGGGGAGTTCATCAGTATTGTTCTGTATGACTGAGATCATAAAATACATTCTCTAAATGGCACAGGACTCTGACAGCACACTTGTGTGATACTAGAAAAGCTCTTTTCAGGCTTGACTGAAAGAGCATGCCATGGTTTAGAGATCAAGCAGGTCACCTAGAGTGGTGATGCAACAGTGAGTAATCATATGAGTATGATATGATCGCTGGTGGCCAGTAAGAGCATATGCTGTTACTCGGAGATGTAAAAGGATGACATCAGCTCTTTGAAGTGAGTGGTGTTGAAATATCGACTGCATAGTGCTCACTCTCTCTCTCTCTCTCTCTCTCTCTAATGCACTCACTCACATACAATACCAATGCACAGACAGCCACACTTCCTCTCCATATACTTTGCCTGTTTCCTTGCTTACTCACTCCCTATGATATCCTCAGAAAGCTTTCTCAGCACGTTATCGCTTTACTGTATTGAAAACTCAGTACTGTATTATGGCCCTTTAATGCTGATGTTTATGGTATTGTGGTATTTCCTTATTGTGTTTAGGTTTCTACTTTGTATTTGTACATTTTGCCGTTGTTTGCACTTACCTACTGTATGTGTTTTTTAAATATTCATTTTAACACACTTCTTAAGTGTGCAATCTAGCGCAGAAGGGCTCACTACCTCATGTTGCCTCATTACGCATAATGACAGTAATGTTCACTTTGACTTTTACTTTAGTTATGGACTTTAATTTAATTATGATCTAATATCTGATATTGAACACTTTTTTTCCAACCCAATAGTTGAAAAAAAAAACAGTTTTTCAACCCAATTTCAACCCACAGTGCTACTATGGACAGAAGTTTCGACATGCTCCTCTGAATTAAGAAAGCAGGAAAGACGAAATGATGATTACAATGACCACAGGAAGTGGCAGCAGGACTGATGTTGTAAGAACAACCCGAAACTAGTTTACTCCAAACTCACTAATAATGGAAGTCTAAGGGCAGTTAATCATTTATATGAAACTGTGAATTCTTTGGTCAAAGGTAGCATTAAATCTATAAAAATAGCATTAAAGAGCAAAAGTTAATTTAGCCCAAAATCTGTTCATCACAATGAGAGCATTTTATTATGCCTTTTATTATGGATTTATATAATCAAACATCTGGTCGAAATTGTTTAACCCAAACTATACATACGGCATTACTATGAATAAAAATTTCAAGTTTTCCTGCACCGAAAAAAAAAAAATACAGAAAACTAGTTCACTCCAAATTTGCTTATGAACTCTGTGTAACTCTAAGGGCAGTTGTTGGGACAGTTGTTGGGGTATCAGTAAACATTTAGGTGAAGCATGTATCTTTGTGGAATGCTTTCATAAATTTTTCAGTCTAAGAGAGTTGTAAAAATTAGCATGAAATATTAATTTTGATCCTTTGAGAAATATCAGCAACACCTTTTGTTGTTGGGACAGCTTTTTCAGAGAGTAGAATTTGTGTTTATGCGTCAACGTACAGACATAAACACGGAAATGCCCCATGATTACCACAAAACCCCTGGGAATGTGTACTTGACCAGCTTTGGTTTTAATGTCTGTCTCATTCTTAGATCATTATTGTTAGAGTGTAATGGTTGCAGTTTTGACTTTGTGTAATATATTATATTGCATATTTTAAACATTTATTGATGCCCCAACAACTACCCTTAAACATAGATTCTAAGTTTGGAGTAAACAGGTTTTTCACAGAAGGAAACGCTGGAGTAACAGTAACAGCAAAAAAAAAAAAAAAAAAAGGATTTGTGCTATTTGTGTAGTGTCTGCATGTGACTCCTGTCTTTCCTCAGAACGCCTTCCGTCGGGTTGACCTTACAACATCAGCCCTGCTGCTACTTCCTGTGGTCATTGTAATCATCATTTTGTCTTTCCTCCTTTTCCTCCTCCTGGCGGCAAACAGTAGTCCCACCAATGCCATGACTGGACACCGCAAACTTGCCAGAAATCAGCTAGAGCTTCTCAGACACGTGTTGGATTTATCTCTCTGTCACTCTGCTCTTACGCAAAACAACTCACCACACCATTTTTATTTCCAGTGGGTCGAAGCTCAGGCTTTCACAGATGGCTACTGGCCTCACATTGCGCCTCAGAGTATTTATTCTAACGGTATATTTAGTGGCTGACGGCTTGCTCATACCATGCCAGCCATGATAATGAGGCGGGGCAAGGCTATATTTATCAGGTGGGGGGCGGTATTCCTCAGCAGCGGAACTCACACACCGAGTGACACACACTAAGGCTACAGAACAACATTTCAGATGCTGGGCAGGAATCAGACCAAGACAAACATAAAACTCACTAAATGCACAGAGAAACGATGGCTATGTTTGTTCCACCAGTCTGGGAGGGTTCACTACAGTAATAAGAGTTTGAGGTTTTGGTGTCTGGCCTTGTTAGTGGGTGTAAGGAAGAATGCTTCACACTTGTTGTGTGGGTGAGTGTATGTTTGTGGTGTGTGGTAGGATGCAATCATCCTCTTATACCAGTTTGTGAAGAAATCAGCTTGTATTTGTATCAGCTTCAGATGATTCACTCATTAGCACCTTAAAAATATAAGCCATATAAACCAATGGTCAGTGCAAGAAATCTGAAGAAATAGATTTGGGGATAAAATACAACATGGTTTAAAACAGGGTTTCAGAGATTTTAGGCAAAACGGATACATTTTAGAAACTAACAATGTTCAAAAATTTCTCTAAAACCCCCCTAGCGCAGTCTGTGGCTATAAATATCTCCTGTCTGACCCTCTATACAATAAGCAGGAACTGAAAAGAGGATGAGAGTGAGACGAACGGGTGACCTCACTAAGATGTTGGAAGTTGGAAGTCATCCCTTCCAACACCCAAGAGCTTCTGTTTTATTATCATGCTAGCCCTTCGCTAGCCCTACACCGCACCTAAGTGTTAAGTGTTTTCACTGCTCTCAGTTGAAAATTGCAAAAATGTCACCTGGTCTTTTTCCAATATTCACTGTCCAGTACTGTCCAGTTTCAGTGAGCCTGTGGCCACTGTAGCCTCAGATTCCTCTTTTTGGCTGACAGGATTGAAACCCAAAGTGATCTTCTGCTTTTGTAACCCATCCACCTCAAGGTTCAGTGAGTTGTGTGTTCTGCAATGCTTTTCTGCTCACCACGGTTGTAAAAGCCAGTCAGGCCATTCTCCATACTCCTGCAGAACTTTCGCTTACTGGATGTTTTTTGTTTTTTTGCACCATTTCGTGTAAACTTTAGAGACTTGCTGATCCCAGGAGATTAGAAGTTTTTGAAATACGTAACCCAGCCCGTCTGGCACCAACAACCATTCCATGGTCAAGCTCTATCATGTATCTTCATGATTTTATGGATGGAAGACCAAGGAGCTATCAAAATAAGTCTGAGACAAAGTTCTGGAAAAGTATCAATCAGGGTTTGGCTATAAAAAAATATCCCAAACTTTGAACATCCCACAGAGCACCATTAAATCCATTTATAAAAAATGGACAGAATATGACACAACCTCGACTCTGCCTAAAGGAGTCTCTCCAACAAAAGTCAGTGACCGGGTAAAGAGGGGATTAGTCAGACAAGCAGAAAAGCCATGACATACATTCTCAATTAGGTACAGTTCTGTTCCAGGTTATAATACTACAAAATGTGGAAAAGTTCACAGGGGGTGAATATTGCAATATTCAAGAATATGCAAGCCACTGTACATTTATTTACAACAGCGTGCTGCTAGTCCATGAGCTTCCAACCCACTGACATTCTACATTGCTTGTTCCATCCCAATATATTTTCTGAATATGGCATGACAAAAAAGCTAGCTGTACAGAATAAATTCTCACAGATCTATGTGGTAGGTCCAAAAATGGGTCTGAAGAGAGCCAATACAGTGGTTTGGCTCTGGAAGACATATCTATGACAAGTAAACATGGAAAACCAGAAGGCATTAGGGGCTTGAGGGAATCTGTGCAACATTAACACCCCACCTCTTCAACTCCACACCTCCGCTCTGTATACTCATGAACCCACAGGAACTGCACATTTACATGGACTCAACCAAGAGTCTGTCTAAATAAACTGGACCTCAGTTCTAGGCTAAGGTTTGAGAATGAGCTTGAAACAATCTTACTCCTTGTGATTGAAGCAGAGGGAAAATTACAATAGTTTGTCCCTACTGAAAAAAAACCCACTTTAAACCAGCATGACCAAAACAGTGCTGGTTTCATGCAAGCAAAACTGCAAGATCATGCTAGTTGCACCAGCAAGACCAGTTTTAACAACAGTTACCAGCATAAACCTGTTTGGACCGGCATGAGATTCATGAGCTCAAACAGGCACTGTGGGCCCTTGCCAATTACTTTGTAGCATCATAGGTCAGTAGATAAAATTTAACTGGCAGCCAAAACAGTGGGATAAAACAAAGATAATAAGGTCAAACTTTATGGTTCACCAGCTTCATTTAGAACTAATTAGGACCTATTGAAAGACCCACGGGGAAATCCAGCCAGCACTATATTACAATAGTATATTTTGAGGTCATGGAAGGACAGCATAAATCCTTAACCCCTTAAACTCTTATGATTGTCATAACTCACCACTTTCATAGCTACATGATTCATTTTGATTGATCCTGTTTCATTAATTCATCTTCAAGTAACCACTTTATCCTGGTCAAAGTTGCAATGGATCTGGAGCCTATCAATTGGCATGAGGTGGGAATATACCCTTGATGAGAAGCCAGTCCATCACAGGACACCAAACACACATTCACGCCTATGGTGCAATTTACAGTCACCAATCCACCAACCAGTGGGAGGAAACTAGAGAACCTGGAGGATACTCAATCCAGACACAGGGTTAACATGCAAAACTTTGCACAGACAGTAACTCAAGTTCAGGATCGAGCCAGTGACCCGGGACCAATCAGAATGATATTCTTTAAAATGATTAACTGAATAATAAGCTAGAATACTTAAACAATATTTACAGGGTGAATGAAGGATGATGTAGTATATGAATCGAACAAGGGATCCAAACCTATACTAACCCAAGCAGTGGTTCCATCAACAGAGCGATGAAAGTAAATGACACGAGTGAACGATTGCACCAGAGAAAACAGAAATGGACCGAGTACAGAGCCTTGTGGGACACCATGCAATCATGAGTTTCTTTTTTATGTGTACAACATGGTAGTGGTCAGTGAAGCATGAACAATAAGATGCAGTCACCCTCTGAAGACAGATTATTAAGAGGCTGAAATCTTGATGTTTTTAGTCTATGATTTCTGTTCATGCGTATGAGCTGTATGAGCTTAGCTGCTGAACAATAGCTTCCTTTCAGCTGCCACAAAGGTTGGAAAGTGCTATTTATTAGGTAGCTCTTATAGGTCATGTTTTGGGTCCTTGATCAAAGGTTTAATAGAATCTAGTAATTTCTGATGGAAAGTAAATTGAGCATGACATTTGATTTTAAAGAGATGCAGAACAAGATTAAAGCAATTAGATGAATTGGGTTGAAGGATTTCTGATGCTCTGCAGCTCACTATACTGTATTAGATTACAGTATTCGACAGCAATTTCTCTGAGGCTGAAGATGTACTTGAGGTTTTCCCAGTGGTGGTTCTAGACCATTTCAACAGTGGAGGCCAGGCTGGGGCCAGTTGTTCTGTTGATGGGGGGGGCAGTAACTTTGGACCTTTTTGTTCTTAAAATAATTTGATAATTAAATAACGTTACATGACTGTGCTTGACTTGTATTTAAAGAGACTTGGGCCACCACCTTAAGTGATCCAGCTAAAATTATGTGTGTGTGTGTGTGTGTGTGTGTGTGTGTGTGTGTGTGTGTGTGTGTGTGTGTGCATGTGTGCGTACGCGTGTGTGTACCACTTTGCTGCCATTTGATTGCAAAAACTTGTTCCAAGTGCTGTGCCCCAACCTGGAAGAAACCCATTTAGACATGAGGAGAACATGTGAACCTTCACACAGATAGTAACCAGAGCTTAAGTACAAACCCTGGAGCTGTGAGGTGCCAACGCTACCCGTTGCACCAACGTTCCATCCTGCCAGATTCCCAATTAGAATATAATGTGCTGAATGAGAGTCATGCATTATTTTTTTTTTTTACATTTGATTACAGCAGAAAAATATGATCAAGCTGCCGTAAGAGGCTGTTTATAGCGAGGCTTCGGAGTTCATTCGAGGTTAACTTGTCCTGTATTTCATTTAGCTTTCAGACAGTCTGGATTAAAGCATTATATTGCAACCTGGAGGGCCTTTTACTCCCACACCTCCTTTTGTTGTTAGCAGCTGTACTATTTAATATGACATGAAAAGAAGACTATAAGCAGGGAGACAATTGATTAAGGTCTGTAGGAATGAATAAGGGACTGGTCATTGTCTGTAAATGTTGGAGGTCATTGATAAAGCCAAAATTGTGGAATATATAATACAGTGCTGGGTGTGGCAGGAAAAGCATGGACAAATAAAAGGTTTTTGGACTCTAAGGATTGATGTGGCTGTCCAAAACTTGTGGTGCCTTTAGAAAGCTGAAAAAAATCTAGAAAATACATTTTGGCAGTTATATGAACATCCAGTGGGAAGTGAGGACAATGTGTTTCTCCTTCTTGGTTCCTGAACAGAATCCAACTTATCCATTCATCCATTAACCATTGGAGAGCATCATGCACTGCATGGCAAACACAAGGGTCATGTAAACATAGTAAATACAAAAAACAGAAATTTGTTGTGTCTAATAATTAATAATTAAAGCAATATTTTATTTCCAAAAACAATGTGTAGGTGTTTTGGAAGGAGGCGTTTTGCAGAAACAAGCTGGATCCAGACTCGGGGGAATTCTGCATGGCATTCCTTAGCTATGAGCCGTGTCTCCAACTGGGAGCTCCTCACGTGCCCAGGTTAGCCCTTTGCTCCACTTACAGACATTATTATGAACTCATCTAATGCCTCACTACTAATACATAACGTCTCAGTCATATGTGCGTCTGCAGGGGTTGAGATATAACGCTAGTAATAAACCTAATGGTGGAGGTTGAAGTATGTTTTTCATAAAAAAAACATCGTTAGACTTTTTAAAGCTTGGTTTCATAATGCTCTATAGGTCGAGGAAAAGATTTTTTTTTCCTGTAGTGGTTCAATGAAAAGAAAAGTATATTATGTATTTCAGTATAATGACCATAAGCCTATAGAAACACTATGGATCAAGTGATATATAACTTCCAGCATTTACTCTACAGCCCCTCCTCTTACAGAGATTCCGGGTAAACTTGTGAGTTCCCGGCATATAGCCTTTATTGAGAACTAAAACATCTGTAAATGATTTCAACCTCGTAAAGCTGTGTATATGTTATGTGTATGTGTAGGAATCCTAGTCAAAAAAAAAAAGTAATAAATGTTGGCCTATTTGGAATTCCAGCAGTTATTTCCTTTCACCAACGTGAGATCCTCTGCCATGACATTTACATTTACTGATTTGGTAGATGGTTATTGTCCTACATTATATTATACCTCAGAGGTCTATGCCTGTTTCTGCTCATTTTTGATACCAAGGTCAATACAAAATACCTCCCTTTCAAACAGATATGTGATATTTGTCAGCACACATACACTTTATGGCCAAAAGTATGATGACACCTGAACATCACACCCATATGTGTTTCTTCCCAAAACTGTTGCCACAAAGTTGGAAGCACACAATTGTATAGAATGTCTTTGTATGCTGTAGCATTACAATTTCCCTTCACTGGAACTAAGAGGCCCAAACCTGTTCCAGCATGACGTCAACCCCACTGAACACCCCACTGAACCTTCCACTGAACTGGAACACCGACTGCACCCCAGACCTCCTCACCCAACGTCAGTGCCTGACCTCACTAAAGCTCTCGTGGCTGAATGAGCACAAATTGCCATAGCCACGCTCCAAAATCTAGAGGAAAGCCTTCCCAGAAGAGTGAAGCTTATTATAACAGCAAAGGAGGAATAAATCTGGAATGAGATGTTCAACAAGCTCATATGGACCTGTTGCTGAATGACCAGATGTAATGTCTTGTTTAATAGCTGTGGGCCTGCTGTTTATAGCACAACTAACTTCCACCATAAAAATTGAACACAGAATGCAGAAAATACATTCACATTCGCTGGTTTATAATCCGAACAAAATAACAACAACAACAAAAAAGAAAACACGAACAACTATGAAGCTAGGGTTAGATTTGCAATCATGATTTTTTTTCTGTTAAACTATGGATCTCTAGAAGATGCAATTTAAAGTATATCTCTATGCCAAATAATTCCTAAAGTATTAAGCACTGTGTAAGATCTTTCATGATGTGGGTGCCATTACAGGCTTTAGTAGTAAAAGACCCAACTTTGGCAGCTTAGCAGTGGTGGGATTTGACCTCACAACCTTCCGATCAATAGCGCAAAGCCTTAACCACTGAGCCAAAATCATGGCAAGTGATGTGTACCAGGAATATCTAAAATAAAGTCCCAGGATAATGTATTTCCAACAGGAGGGATACACTTATAATCCCAGGAGAGCATGAGTTCCCTTTTGAGTCTGGTTTCTGTCATGTTCATGTCATAACAGGCAGTTTTTCTGTCGCCTTTGGCTTGCTCATTAGGGATCTAAATCTACATCCAGATTTCTGTAAAGCTGCTTTGTGACAATGTCCATTGTTGAAAGTGCTATATAAATAAAATTGAATTGAATTGCATTAAATCGTACTTGTAGAAACTCTTTCACATCAAGTCTTAGATCATAACTCAAAGTTAGACTCAATGTGGGAATACAATTTATGGCTTTTTTTTTTCCTGCAGTGAGAAGACTTTTCAGCAAGTGAAAAAAAAAAAGAACGTCTTGGGACATATTTCTCTGTTTGCACTGGCGCTTTGAGTAGCATTCATGAAGGAGTCTATGAAATGCTGCATTTGTTAGAAGAATCCTACTCTGAGCCCTGCCATTGAATTTTTGAATTTCAAAGGCAGTATTGTTTCATGCTCAGGAAACTCTGTACCACTGAGATACAGTACACTGCTGTGGCATTCTTTAGCCATAGTGTGAAAATCTGGGCAGCTGCTGACTGCTTTAGAGGACATGTCAAGCCGTAGTGATGGTTGCACTTTAAATAAAGGGATTGTAGGGACTATAATTCCAGACATTTTGTCTTTCCTCCCACTCTTGGATTAATGTGATATGTGCCAGTGACGCAAGCTTATAGCACGTTATAAAAAGCCTCGATTTGTCACTTTGGAATGTCTATCATTAAAGGGCAAATGATAATCATGCAAAGCTACTCGAGCCAACAGAGAAAACATTTGAATGCTATATCCTCTGAGTTCAGTATCAGGTAGCGCCATCAGAGAAATTAGCGCCGAAGGAATCCAGCTATGAGTTGATTTAGCTTAAATGATTCATGTAAATTCTATTCAGAGATGTTCCTTGTGTTCCAAGTCACACGTGGTGTCAGAGTTACCTTTGTACACACCTGTGGTGCACGAGGTAATCTGAGGTAACACATTGATTAGGACTGGCTAGAGAGAAAGAAGTCAGAAATTCCCTGGCGGAGATGGTAAAAGTACTGAAATTCTTTATTTTTTAAGTGAAAGTGCAATCTAAATATGTCCTTGAAATACACCTTCAAAGTAGAAACATATAAGCTCTTATATTTACTAAAAGTATGAAAGTACAAGAAAGATTCACACATTAAGATAAAGACGTCTGCCTCAAATCACTCATTTTAGGTCCTGATGGTAAATTAGTGCCTCTTTCACCACAGAAACAATAAATTGTTCCTATTTTACTGTCCCTCATATTAATTGATATTACTTTGTCCCTAATATCTCAAATGTTAGCTAGCATGATAATATCTTACCACACAAACTAGTTGGATGCTAAACACTAGCTGTCACAGTCCTTCCATAAGCTGCACTGACTCCAGTTAGTTACTCTGCCATGAACACGAGAGTCAATAATGACAATGCACAGTACAACGACATTAAATTTAATTTAACGTTATACACGCATCTCTCAAGCTAATTTGGCTATCAATGTTATGAGCAGTAAAAAAAAAACAAAAAAAAAAAACAGTTGAGGTTTGCATTTTACAAACCACTATCTGCCCTCATAAATCATTTATATCTGCCCTCATTTATATCATTAATATGTCAGATGTTAGATTGTAATGTGTATGTTGCATATCTCTCAAAAGGAAATCTGGTGTTAAGTCTAAGGACACACTAGCGAGGTCTGGACCTTCATGTCCACATGGTATTTGATGATACCACTGAATGTGATACGATATAATTTATCAGCCTCCAATCGATATGTGACCGACTTTGTTCAGAGTCTGGAGTAGGCCTTCTGCTAATTTGTGAATGATGATAAGAAAGATGTAGAGAAGAAATATTTTAAATGTTAGATTCATGGACAACCTTGTTTACACATCAGGTTAAAGAAATATGAATTGAATGAATTATTCAATGACTATGTAAATGAAATAATTTTTACACACCAGTTGTCTCAACTTTTTTGATAATAAGTAATTAATATTTAATTGAAGTTTGATTTATGACTGATGCCTGATTCTTTTCCATCACTGCCTTTTAAATTGATGCATTGATCCACATCGTCCAATCGTTATGACACTAGTTACAATGCAAACTGCACCTAGCAACGGTTTCATTTCAGCGATGGTATTGCGTCTCATTCTTGCTTTCACATCTGTTAAAGTTTAGATTTTTTAAGAAGTTCAATCTAAAAATATATGATTATGGAGAAATATACACTCTCAGAAAGATGTCTTAGCGAGTGAAAACGTCTTAAATATAGTCAAATTTATCTAGTAATAGTTCCTATTACAAGATTATAATAAACCAAATATAAGCTTATTAAACCTCTGGACATTTTTTTTTTTACTAACGTCTAACGTCTATCGGCAGATAATATTTCTTAAGAAAGAAATGCTTAAAAATTAGCAAAATTATCTGCCAATTAAGCAAAGACTATTTTAATCTTGAAGTTAGTAAAATGTCTAGAAATTTAAAAAAAAAAAGGTTTAATAAGTTGATCTTTGGTTCATTATAATTTTATAGCAGGAAATATTAGACAAATTTGACTATATTCAAGATAATTTCACTTGAGAAGATGAAATGTAAGAAGTAATCAGTAGGAAATCAAAAGTATTAGGTGTTAGAAAAACCACAAAGAAAGTAATTGTACTTTGATTACCCAGTCCCTGGGATACCAAACCACAAAATTAGCTCCCTACAGCAGGGAAATATGATAGTTAGGTGGTGGATGTGTTCTGCATTTGCCTGACATTTGCTTGACCTGGGCTTGGTTTGCTTCCGATTGTGACGAAATGCATCTTGAGCAAAGCCAAAATGTCCACACGTTAGTCACAGCTCTTTATTGTTTGTGGATATCACTCACCGGAGGGCTTTGCTTGCCAATCACTAAATAACATGGCCAGAAGCTATGCGTTACACACTTCTGCCCCACCTTGTGAGGTCACATGACTTCTCCAGGACCTCCAGGGGAAAAGCTCAGCTTGGAGAGCAGCCAGGAACAGTGTGGTGTTTTTATGGCATGTGGTAACTTTCCATTTTTCATAGTGACGGTGCAAACAAACAGCCGTAAAGTGGCTTATCAGAATACAAACATGTGGCGGTTCAGAAAAGAGTTTCCTAATTTCTTTAGCAGATATTAGGGGAGAATAGTTACTCAGTGCAAACTGAAAGCAGTTTTGCACTACTTAAGGCCTGTTTCCTTAAGTGTTCATTCTATTAACTAATAGACACACACAATTTTTCTTATGGTAAAAACAAGAAAAATGTTTATGATCCAAATTCATGTTGTCAGAAAGCCATAAATTACTTTGTCTAAGCTTTTTGGACCAGCATTATGTGCCAGTAATACAGTCATTAGGCAAAATGTCACTGTCTCCACTCTCTCTCTCTCTCTCTCTCTCTCTCTCTCATTCCATTAAAATCCCTCCTCCCTCTGTTTTCCTAAAAGATTGATGGTTCACAGGACTGGTAATGGAATGCTGAAATGCCGGTGCATTTTGTCAGCAGAGCACCAAAAAACTCGAGAACACTCAAGCTTGCATTTATTTCTCTCCTTCTTTGGGCCTTCAGTGTTATGTTTTTACTTGCTGAAGTTTAGAAGCCCCAAATATTTTCTTTTTTTCTTCAAATTCATAATTTTCAATGGATAGGTAATCTGGAAGCAACACCTCTCTGCTTGAACTCTGAAAATTTGCTTTGTTATGGAGAAGTGTGTGTGTGTGTGTGTGTGTGTGTGTGCGTGTGTTTGTGTGAGTGTGTGAACGTACTGGAAATAACTTGGAAATGGGTGCAATGCGTTAGTTCTTGACAGCTTTGCTAACCAGATAAGACTAGAGTGCCTACTGATAAAATCTTTTTGCTTTCATTTCTGGTGCTCTGGAAAAGTAAATTTATAAAAGAAAAATGTAAGTTGACTCGCCCTTATTATCGAGCTCATGCTGGGCTTGTTATGTTGATCCTACAATTAAACATGCAAACAAAACTTATTAGAGCTGTTGGCATTATTAAGAACAATGGGCAGTACTCAGAGTCAGCGACAAAAGTTAACTCAATATTTACACAGGGAAAGTTCCTCATATTCAGATTTGGTTTACACACCTGCTTAAATTGATTAGCTGAGCAGATTTTCAGCAGCTTATAAAATAGCACTTGATCCAGCACATCCTGTTTTTTTAATTAAAAAATAATATACTTAAATAATGTCAATGTTTTTGTTAGTTCTGTGTGCTCTCCTATAAAGAAAACGTGCCCATGATTTAAAGGATAAGCTGAACAAACACTCACAGCTCTACACTTACAGCTCAGGTTAAGTAAATATTGTTCATAATTTTATCCATAAAAAATTTGGTCCATTAGATAAGTAATGTTTCTGAGTAAGATGCTTTCCCCTGTGCGATAAATGTTTTTTTTTTTCATGGATTTAAAGGGACGATGCTATTAATTAATTAATAGTTTCGTATATATGATGTAATATTGGTCTCAATTGGAATTCCATAGACTTTCAATGGACGTAATACTGTGACCTCGTTCGAGACAATTATTGCGCAAGAAAAATGGGCTTAAGTTCAGGGTCAGAATCACATGTAGCTGAGACACGCCTATGATTTTGGTACACGCAGCTCCCACGCACCTTTCGAGTAGCGCTTACGCTCATAGCTACGTCTGAGGACCGAATACTGACTTGCGCAGTGTTGATATTAAATCCTCACTACGCATGCGCAACTCAATTCTGAATATGGCCCTATATAAATATAAGATGCAATATAATAATATAACATATAATGTAACAAAGATAATACTTTGAAAGCACTCAGATTTGTTTTTACATGATATGTGAGAGTTAAACGGTAATACATAAAACAATAATCTGATGAGATTACTCAATTATCGCCCAGTTTGCTGAAGGATACTAAAAATTGTGTGTGTGTGTGTGTGTGTGTGAGTGTGTGTGTGAAATATTTATGACTGCTTGTCAAGATCCACATATTCAAGAAGCAGCAATAATCTGTAGAATGTAAAATGCATCTACGATAATCAATATATTATATACTCTATATAAATACAACATAAATACAGTTTGTTTTTTTTTACAAGGTTTTAATTTTATATTCCTTTGAAAGCACTCAGACTTGATGCATTTTATACATGTCCTTTTCTGTTTTCATTACAACCACAACTGATCAAGGACAACAAAAGCCGGTCTTAAGTGAGAGTATATCATAAAAAGTGCTGCCTTTGAGTTTCGATGACCGGCCCATAATATCCACCCAGCCTACGGATGGAATGCAGGAGAATGTATCTTAAGAGAGCCATTAAAGCCTGACACTCCCTCCGACTGCTGGTCATATCATTCATAAGCACTTGTGTGAGTGAACCTTGCATGTTAATGTCGTTTTAAAGAACACGGCTCCACTCAGAGACCCACCTGCAAAGCCACTCATGACTATATTTAATGAGCAGCTGCACAAACATCTCTGTCTTTGTTCATCCTGTTTTTTTTTTGTTTTTTTTTATAGCTTTACGATTTAGGAACATGAACAAGATCTTTATCTCATGGCCAGCTGGATCAGCTGCACGAATGGTGTTTGAGCAAAACAAAAACAGTCAGGAACAGTTTTTTCCACAAGTGTGAGTTCATAAAGAATTAGTTATAATATACAATTTATAACACAGTGCTGTTGAATTCTTGAATCTGATTGGCCCAAAGGTTTATATTAAATCACAGGTTTATATAGAATATGTTAGAATACATGCTTTCTATAGTAACAGCTCATTCACAGAAGCTTGTATGGTAAACACTTCACACAGTCTAAGACACAATCTTTGTTAATTAACAAAGAAAAGCATATAATCTATAATAATATAAGGAAACTTTTTGGAAGGAGTCTCCAGTGTCAGCACTTTGTAACAGTCATTTAACATATGAGAAAGTCTTCTTGGTAACACGACAAGCAGCATTTTCTTCTCTTAGAAAGAAAAAGCAGAAGCTGGTCAGGAAACAACTATTTGTGGCTGTTCTAATGTAAGTGATAGCAGGAAATAGCTTTTTTTTTTTTTGGAAGTTCCACAACATAATCTGTAGCTATAAATGGAAAAATAAGTATTTCGTGTGATTCTTATATAAACATTGTAATCACTGGAAAATTGCTGTGATATAAGAGGAATGCCTAACATGACAAGCAGCATTTTCTTCTCTTAGAAAGAAAAAGGAGAAGCTGGTAAGGGAACAACTATTTATAGCTGTTCTAATGTAAGTGATAGCAGGAAATAACTTTTTTTGGAAGTTCCACAACAATAACTGTAGCTATAATTGAAAAAAAAAAGTCATGCCATTCTTAAATAAACATTGTAATTGTTGGAAAATTACTGTGTTATAAGACTAATCACCATATGTGCAAAATAATCACAGCAAGTCACTGTTCACGTTTACCTAAAATAGAATGTACCAAAGTGTTTTATTACTTAAAAAACTATTCAGACTGGATTAGTTTTGCAGGGGAGAGTGTGGATTATTTGTTACTATAATAGTGTAATTGGCATGCTGGAAATATCCATCATATCCTGCGAGAAAAGAGTTAATATAATATAGATATTTTTGCACTTTATGGCCAAAAGTTTGTGGATACCTGACCTTCGCACCTGTATGTGCTTGTTAAACATCCCACTCCAGATTTAGTGCCACTTTGCTGTTATAATAAGCTCCACTCTTCTGGGAATCTTTCCACTAGGCTGTGGGGATTTGTGTTCATTCAGCCATGAGAGCATGAGTGAGGTCAGGCACTGATGTTGGTGAGGAGGCCTTGGATGCAGTCGGTGTTCCAGTTCATCCCAAAGGTGTTCAGTGGGGTTGAGGTCAGGGCTCTGTGCAGGACACTCGAGTTCTTCCACTCCAACCTTCACACACCATGTCTTCATGGAGCTCGCTTTGTGTACAGGGGCATCGACATGCTGGAACAAGTTTGGGCCTCTTAGTTCCAGTGAAGGGAAAACTGACAGTTACAGCAAACAAAGACATTCTAGACAATTGTCTGCTTTCAACAGTTTGGAGATGACCCACATATGGGTGTGATGGACAGGTGTGCACATACTTTTGGCCATATGGTGTATCTTCTCCAATTGACACTAACCTGAAACCAAGTATTATCAGTGTTCATATAGAAGAACAATAAAATAGAGCGAGCATTTGAAAGGCACTGTCTGGGAAGTGGGGTGCTTTCGGTAAGATATTAAGTTCCTAGCACAGTTACAGTCTACATACAGTACTTACTTGTTAATGATCAAACCGTACAAACAAGCAGTTACTATTAAAGGTACATAGTACACTCTGGACCTTTGGTGTGACAATGGTGCATACATCATTAAGGCACTTCCATCTCCCATAATTTATACAGATCCCATACAAATTACTGGTAATTACTATCATTAACACTTAGAGACAGATAACTATAACACAGAGATACGTCTGAAAACTAATCCCTACACAAATAAAAACTAATAATAAAGAAATAGTACTTAGGACAGCAAAAAAAAAAAAAGAGCAGGAAACAGTCCCTTTAGTCCATATTGCTGATGCAACTTCTTTGCATTGTAATTTCATTATTAGAAACATCCCAAAGGCCTATCACATGAATTCCATGCCGATGTGTCATTCATCCCTTTCCCTTGCTGTATTAGGTTTTGCACTGTTTGCTTTGTCATCGAACCCTGCCAAATGGATTTTACAGCGATCACGGTGAAGCACTACTGCTATTGTACCTCTACAAAATGTGTACCTTTGTTGTACGTAAGCCCAGTCATTCATCAGTCAGAGAAGAAAGACTCAGCAAACAGCAGCTTACACGCTGAGACACAAAGCCCCGGTCCTCTGAGTCACTCTTACTCAGTGCGCAGGGGGAAATGACTCCATAATGACCCCCCTCTGCGCAGGGTTTTACAAGCTTAAGGGGTCCAGGTGAGAGGTTACAACCGAATGTTTTTCATGTCGTTGCCTTGTGAGGCCATAAATCACCCTCGAATGTGCTGAGGAAACAGAAACTTCTTATTTTATTACTGATCTAGCAGTCCAGTCTGGTTTTGATTGTGGCTAGACAATACATAAAATGAGCATGGATTATGAGTCAGTGGTTGTGTTAAGACAGACATTTATTCATATATCTGATATACATGTTTAGATATATCTGGAATGTAATCATCACCCAGACGTTTAAACACGCGGAAGAGGATTTTATCATTTGTTCATTTTTGGATCATATCTGAAGATTGGAAATACAAATATGCAGCTCAGCTGAATATGCAAATGCAATCCCTATCCAAATGAAGGAACTCCATAAATACTTGGATATCAGTGTGGGTATTTTTGAAGTAAAAAAAAAATCTGGCTCATATCAGCAAGGCTGTGGGTGGTGATACCTGCTGATAACATCCTGACAGCCTTGGAGCAAAGGACTATCCAAACGTTTCCTCTAAGCCATTTGAGACAAAGCTTCCGGCAAACATCCTAATGATAAAATTGGATTTAGAATTAGATTCTGTAATATTACATTACATTACACATCCGGCTTTACCACCGATCCACGAGCCACCGCCCTCCAAAATTCCAGATCCAGCCTGAAATTTTACTTCTCTCAAACACACCTGAACACACCTTCTTCCTGTATCCTCATTATTACTCAGTTTATTTAAACAGCACATTCATTCATGTTTATGCAATCCTGAGATATATTGCTGGTTGTATTTCCTGCCTATGAGTTAGATTTTTTTTTTCCGTGTTTCATCTGGTTTTCTCTATATTGCTCTGTTTACCCTATTGATTGACCGTTACCGGTGTTGACTATGACTTTGCCTGATGGATTGTTAATAAAAGATTTTACTCGCACTTACCTCCACCTGCCTTGGAGATTTTTTTTAAAATATCTGATGTAACACAACAATACACCTACAAATAACAAGAGAAAAAAACAGAAAAGCTAAAAACCATTTTTGCTAATAACAAGAGTTCCTTTTCCCACCGAAGTTTAGTTTCATCTACAGCTTTTAATTTTTTCCTTTTCTTTCTTTTTTCTTTTTCTTTTTTTTCTTTTTCTTAAAAAAGCCTTAATGTTTCCTATGTTATTAAGCTTTGATGTCCAACCTTTTCATTACCTCCTGGGCTTTCATTAGCTTTTCCCAGTGCTTCAAGAGGAACCCATTGATGACATCACTCGTACTGACAAAATTCCCCTCTTGCATTCCTCGGAACTGAAGCAGTGCTCCCACATTGTCCTAGTTCACTAATACCACCCAAAAGAAACAAAGGATCGTGTATAAAAGAGGCCAGGATGAGACAGAGGTGATCTCCAAGCCCACACACCCTGCACACTGTACTGTAATACATTACAGACTGTAACTAAAAGGGAGAGGGAAAAGTGGGCGAAAGTGGTACAGAATGCCACACGGACTATTCGTAGCATTCTTGTGGTGGCATCTTTGTATTATAGCAAAGTGGACATTCGTTCCTCCTTTAACTCCTGGTTTAAGTTTAATGTGCTTAAGACACGAGGCTTAAACGTTTCCTGTTCTCAGTGTCCGAATCCTTCATATCCAACTTCACGAGAGATCATTTGTAGCAGGCTCATTAGTAAAAGTTCTTCATCAGCTCGATGTTCACTAGGTCATGGGAGAGTCATTCCACAAAACCAGGCATGCACGCTCCAGCTTAATCCTTCCAAACCACAGCATTCAGTCACAGAAGGAAATGGCAGCCAGGGGTGGAGGCTCAGCGAATTTGCCGGTTTTTCAAAAATGAGTCAAGTGTAAGTCATTGTGTCCCTTGTGCCAGTGTGCTGCAATGTGGCAAGAAGGAGAATCTTAGACAGGCTTGAGACACTGACCAAGAGTCTGCTTATGTGTCTCTCTGTGGGGTAGGAAATCATTCCAATCTTTCAAATCTTTCCAAAGAGACATCACTGGCATGTGCAGAAGTGCTTATGTTTGTTTTTGCAGGAGCATGAATTCTAATCCAGCCCTGGAGGTGGGGGGTACAAACTTTTGTCCCAGCCATATTTCTCTTTCTCTCTCTCTCTCTCTCTCTCTATCTCTCTCTTGCACTCTCTTTACCTCTCATATCTCCTGTACTCATATCTGACATACAATCCAACTTCTGGAGGGTGTAAATAGCACGGCGAGAATTTCATAACGTGATAAAGATACACAAGTGTCCAGTCCAGTCTACGGTGAGGTCATGATGGAGGAATCCATTGGCAAGCTCATGTAAGCCATCAGGAGAGAGGTGTCAAAGCTATTTATTCAGCGGTTGACAGTGGCGAGAAATGAGTATGTGGCGCGAGACCAGAGAGGCTTCAGAGTGCCTGATGTAGTAGACAGGTGTCCTCTTTTTTAAGTAGAATGGTATCTCACTGGACATCAGAAGCATCGCAAATATGAGACTTTCTGTCAGCATTGTTATCTTTGATCTCATGGTTAAAATCTATTATTCAGTAACTACTACAAATTATCCAGTAACTACAGTGAAACTAATGAAAGCTATTTAGTTAAAAGAGAGAGGAATGGAAGTCTGGACACTACAACATTAGTATTTTTGACCATTTCCCTGTACTTTCTGCATTTTCTACCCAAAATCACTCACACTCGCTGGTGTGCTGTTATAGGAAAATAATCAACATAGGAATGGCGTGATGTAAAGCAGAGTTACTGTTAACGCCTATAACTGTTAACGCCTATAACAGCACATCCTGAAGTGTTTTATTACTCTTATACCCAGCAATTTCCCAACAATTACCATTTTATTTATTGAAGAATGACACATTTTTTGTCCACTTATAGCTACATTTAACGTTGTGGATCATCTGTGAAACACGTTTTTTCCCTCCAGTCACTTACATTATAGCAACTACAAACAGTTATTCTGTCACCAGCCTCTGTTTTTCTCTCCCTTAAAGCTTATGTAGTCGCTTGTAGTTCTGTGTTGTTCTGTGTTTGTCTTATGTAGCACCTTGGTCCTGGAGAAACGTTGTTTCGTTTCACTGTGTACTTGTATATGGCTGAAATGACAGTAAACTCCACTTGAACTTGAACTTGAACTTGAAATAAAGTTAATAAAAATGCTACCGAGAAACTTCAGAAAACATAAAGTTACAGCTTTACCTAGATCTGTTACAAAGTGGTGACACTGGAGACTCCTTTCAGAAATGCTAAATAATTGACAATATCTGATCACTAGCAATAGATTTGCTAACTAAGATGTTTAGCAAAATAATGAGCAGAAGTTTACAATAAGGATTTGTGCGCAAAACCCAAAAACAGCTAGCACTTTTAAAACCGAAGAATGTTACGTCTGGTGGTTGTAGTATCAAAACTAAACTAAACAAAACAAAAACAAAAAAACTACACATTTCACTATTGAATTTCAGGACTAGTGGAAATTTTTATTTTTATTTTCATTAGCTGTTATTAGCTGCTTAGCTTGAACTCTCTGCATGAACAGATGCATATATACTACATTAGAGTATGTTTTTGCTTTTTTATTCAGTAAATTTTAGCGTGGAGGAACAGAGGTGCAGGAGGTAGTGTTGATGTCTCACAGCTCAATGGATTCGAACCTGTTACTGTGTGTATTGAGTTTTGCATATTCTCTACATCACAGTGTGGGTTTCTGCTGGGTTCTCTAGTTTTTCTTCTACTTTTTCTACTACAAAAAAAAAAGGTGGGCTGGTTGCTCAAAAATGTGAATGTGTGTGTGTGTGTGTGTGGCTGATTGTATGAGGCGCAGTTCAGAGTGTTGAAGACTTCCATATCCCAGTCTTCCTGGAATTGGCTCCGGATCTACCATGACCCCGATCAGAATAATACAGTTAGTGAGGATGAAAAAAGATTTTGTTAAAGTTACAGTTACACTAACTGTAATTACTCGGACTAGGATGATTTATAGGCTAATGTGTATGGAATTGACTATAGAGATGATTGTATAAAGGATGTCTAGGACTGAAACATAAGTTAAATAAAATAACAAATTTTCCCACTGAGGTGGCCTTAGTATAAGAGCCTAATACTGTGGAAATAAAGGATCTGATGGAGAAAACTCCACTTCGCCTTGTGGTGTTCTTTATCTAGGCTATTTTCTGAGATTTCATACTGAAGGACCTTATCGTCTCCTTGAGCATTCTGTGTTGTAAATAGTGAAAGTGGATCGCACAGTGACCTGACAGGAATCTTTTTGTTGCCAGAGTCGGCAGCTCATTAATCATTCAGAGCAGAGATACACACCCTGTTTAACAGACACACAGGTAGTACATTGCCAACATCTCATCCCACTGACTCAAATCAGCTGTAGCACGTCATCCGCATAGAAGACACACACCTCATACCTCATACTCCTCTCGCACAAACACACACACACACACACACACACACACACACTGCTAGATCAAAGAGCCTCAGGATAACGTACTGATGAGATTTCCAACTGTTAGAGCGTGTACGTCCAGTGTGGAGTGGAAATGCTCCATTGTTAAAAATGGAAAAGGAAACACCTTGCACAGCAACAAACAACAGCCGTCACCACAGGGCTTTCAGTAAGGCAGGTTCTTACCGGCACACATTAAAAATTACTCAACTGAGTCATCTTGCACAACCCAAAGGTTACAGTTAGCGGGATTGAAGGGGAGGCGGTCTCACCTCAAGTGTCTTTACAACTTCCTTTGATGAAATCTTTTCAATGGCCTACTGTGCACCATAAGGAGTTAGACAGCTGTGAATGAGATATTACACACTACCGGACTGGTTAAAACTTAAACACTAACTAATGAGCCAAAAACCCACATGTGCCCCCAAACACTTACATCTTTAAGCCAGATGTGTGTTTTTGTCACCAGGTTGAAAGGTATAGTGCAGCGCACTGGCTAAATTCACAAAGGCTGTTGGCCATATGGCTAATAGTTGCCTACACACAACCCACGGAGTGTGGTGAAGAGAACATTCAACGAGAAAAAAAAAAACCTTAAAAGCATAAACAGGATGTAAAACAGAAAGCAGAATGAACCCTGTGGTTCTGGCCGGGAGCAAGTATAAGGGTGAACTTTAGGGCAGACTGATGATACATACAAGAGGAAATTACTGAAAAATAGTTGGGATAATATTCAAGCAAAATATCTTGAATGTGGTGCAATTGATTTATTTATTTAAAATTCCTAATTTTTAAAAATGTATTCCTTCATTCACCTTAACTAAGTGCTTTATCCTGGTCAGGGTCATGTGAATCTGGAGCACATCCCAGGAAACCAGGGTGTGATGGACCTGGATGGGTTGCCAGTCCACCGCAGAGTATTTACACACACATTTACACTAGAGATCGCACAGATCTGATACCCAGGATCGGTATTGTGCCAATACCAGTTAAAAAGGGCGGATCAGACGTCAAGTCTCAATTTAGATCTGATCCTGTAACAAATATGACATTAACATACATTTTGTTAGGACTGGTTTGTATTATATTTTATACTTTACTGTATTTATTTCTATTTGCAATATAAGTGACTTTTGTGTGTTTGAGTTTGACTGAATGAAAAAGCTGCTGTTTTGTAGAAGTCATGTTTTTAGCTATGTGCTTTTTCCTGGTATTTTTTGTAAAGTAATCAATTATGCCATCTCTAATTTACACCTAGGGGCATTTACAGAGAACGCAGAGGAAACCCAGCTGCTACGCCACTTGCTTATGTATTTATTTAAGATTATTAATGTGAAAATGTTGTTTCTGGATATCTTCACCAATTTCAAGCTTGAAATTGTCTTGTTCCATTGGCAAATAATTCCTGTAAATTGACATCGCGAAATTATTTCTGGATAGAACGAGACCATTTCTGTCTAGAAATAGCCTTGATATCCTTATATTTGTTTTATTGTCTCTCATAATAATCTCATAATCAGAAATGACAGATAAATCTGACTATATTTGAGACATTGAATATAATTTCCATAAACCCAAATAAAATTGATGTTTAAATTCTTTTACGTGTTAATATGTTGGCCTTGAACAAAGAACTGAGACTCAGGATATGCCCTTGTGGAACGCTGGTGTGCCCTTCCTCCTCTCTCCATTAGGAAAGGATCAAGCCATGCCCAAGCATGGCCAAATAAAGGGTTAAAAGGAGTGGAAATGATCTCTCTAGTGTGTGGGCGTCGCACAGCTGAATGGCATTGTATCACAATGAGGAGCAGATTCAGTAGCCTGTCATGAAGGCCTCTACAGACGCTCTTTTATCTTACCTTTCATCTCACATTTTTCCTCACTTTGTAAAATTACAGGCAAGGAAGTGGTTTAATGAAGGAGAACATGAAGTTGGACAACTTATGGCTAACACATTTTTAACTCTTGATAATGGTGGAAGGAATGTCAAATCTGATTTTTGCAAAAACACTGATTTTTACTTTGACTTGCCATTACTCACATGTCTTTGTTCAGTGCTCAGTGACGTAAAGCAAACCTGAATAAATCAAGCCAGTTGCTTTCTGTCTGAACTTCACATAAACTAATTAGACGTTATGGTGTGCATGTGTGAATTCTGGCTGTGTGTGGAAAAGGAAAAGAAAGCCACGTCAGGATAAAGGTGCACTCTGAATGATAAAGAAGTGAAAAAGCAGGAGACAAATATTATTCTGTAAGGACATATTCATCTTATCATTACTTGTTTTTTTTCCAAAAAACTGGGAAATGCCGCTCAGCTGCTTACATGTGGAAGTGAGTCACTGAGCCCGTCTGATCTGAAACAGTCTGAGAGTTGGATGGTTAATGGCAGATTAATTTGTCCTGGAACCTGATCCGGTACCTCTCAGATTTGTAGTACCTCTGCATTACAGCGATCAGGCACCTTTGTACATTTTAATAACAAAAATAATATAATAATAATAAATCATTTGAATGAATGTTCGTTCTTTGTGTCCCTTCCATTCTGAAATTACAATCAGCTCATTTCCTTGATGACCAGTTAGTGACTAGTGATCACAGGGTACTCATGTTATTGGTCACATGTGATCAAGCATCATAAATGGCGACAAACAACAGCTGACTTTGTAGTTGTCATTTCTTAAAGAATTATGCAAAAACAAAGGTAAAGTAAGATGTTATGGCGTCATTTCTCTTTCTAAATCTTCTTGACGCATTGGTCATGAAATTCATCCCTGTGTTGTTGCGCGTTTTTGGATTTTAAGGCAGGAGACTGTAAGGTACATGAAAGTGCTATGCTGATTTTGCATAATTCAGCAGGCTAACATAGACTTTTTTTTCATTTATATCGGTATTCTTGTTGTTATATTCGTATTATCTTGCTTAAAGTGTATAATGCCCAGCATTCTGAACAAAATGTTCATTGCGAGGTTGAGTGCTGTACGTCATTCCTACGCTGTTAGCCCTACACTACACTCAACAGTATTACAGTATTATTATACGTGTCTATGCATTCCAGGACCTCTTCCTTCCCTGTCCACTTCCTGGATCATCTCTCGCTCGGTGTTCCGGTACCTCATCTTTTACAAATTAAGCACTGGTGGTAACAGATTATATAAAATCAGACGATTCTTGTAATCTGTAATAAACTCTTGTAATCAGAATCAGAATCTGACTGAAAATTATATTAATTCTTATTTTCAGAATTACTGTTTTGATGTCAGCTATTTATTCCCAGTTTGCTGAGTGTGCCTATACTAAGATAACGTTATCTGCATGTACTTGCTATAGATTTACTAATTGCTAATAAAAAAATGACTATGGGACTGTTCACTGAATGTACAGTTTGCTAGCTGAACCTAGTACACAAAAACACACAATGCAAGTTACATAACCCCCTTTAGGAAATAAGCACGTTTGTCTATATGGAGAACCCATATGAACCCTGGAAGGATTATTTTTCCTAAAAGTCTATACTACACACTCTCACCTAAAGAGTGTGGAGCACTCTAAAAGATTTGTCCAACTGCGAGAACCATTAAAAGTTTTCCTTAGAATGCTACAATAGAGGTTTTCCCTTTCATAAAAAGCCCAAGTGGAACTCTTTCAGAAAGCTAACATCATCAGTAAGGAGTGGAATGTAATGAACTACATGTACTCACACTACAGTACTTGACTACGTGGTTCACTGTAATGGTACTTTTTAAGTATAACTTACCCACAGTATTTTTACTTTTAATTGAGTTTTCTTTCATTCGTTAAATATTGAATGTTGCTTCATTTATTTTTGATTACTATTGCAAGTAATCAAAAAAATAATAATGCATTAGATCCTAGAAGAACATAAGCCAATTAGAAGACAAATTTTTAATAATAATTAATAATTCAATTTTGAGACCCAATCAAAAAAGAAAGCAGTTTCCTGCTGTACACTTCAGGCGTCGAATGCTTAGCAGCAATGTCTGAGACGGTGGAGGTAAATGTGCATTCCGGGCACAATAAACAGCGTGATAATGATCTGCAAATTACACAAGCCACAAAGCGTAGAGATATCAGCATTTCACAGCTCAGCTTTCTACAAAAACACTTATAAGTGAGCCATTAGCTAGCTGAGTGAGCTGGATCAGCTAGCCAGGTCTTTTGATATTTTACAGTATGAATGCTCCATGTTAAACTTTAAATGTCACTTCGAAACATAGGTAATGTATAAACAGCGTCTTTAGATAGATAACTGCGTACTGTAGCTAGAAATGTATGAACTAACATGAACAAGCTACTTAGCAAGCTACTAAAACCCCAACAGCATTTTGGCTAAGTTAACTAGCCAGCTAACATTACCTTTCTTTCTATACTGTTGATAATGGAGGTAGCGTTCTCTTCAGCGTAGCTCACATGGTTAATTAACTAATTGGTTAATTAGTTGTGTCAAATGTAGACATGTAAAAAACGAATTTGCAAATGAAGTACTCGAGTAGTTTTTCACCAGATGACTTTTACTTGAGTAAATTACTGATCATTAACCATGTAAAGAACCTTTGAGGAACCCTGAGGAGATAAACAAACGTATAAACCAATAGGAAGAAACAGAAGTTCAAGAAGTCAGGTTTAGTTTTTTTTATCAGGCTTTTTAATTCACATTTTTCATTTTTTTTTAACACTGTGAAAGCTTTCCTGGCTGAATAAAACTGCTGTAAAACTTTTTTATGTTGTTTCATTATGTTTTCTCAATAAGCAAAAAAACTATAGATATTTGAAAGTTGGATGTGAAGCTAAAAAACATGTTCATGAATGTATTTAATACTGTAATGGAGGGAGAAATGGTTAAATTACTAGTTGTTGAATTGTTCAACAAGCAAAATGTTGCTTTTTTGTTTGTTGTTTTGCCATATTAGAGTCTTCTTTTGTAATATTTTTGAAATTTTAATAAATACAGTATTAAATATATAATATATATTTATATATATGACACATTTCAAACACATGGACAGTAAAATCAGAGCCTCTAAAGTTTGGTACAAATAAATATTTAAATAAATAAATAAACACTAGGGTCTCAAAAACAAATGTACATAAACATAAATTTTTTACAGGTAAAAATACGTCATTTCAGGGCCACGTCTCTTTATCAGTCAATGTCTGAACCCACAGTACGCAGATATTTGCGTCCAAAACATGCCTTGTGTCTCAGTCCTTCTTCTTCACACTGCAGCTCCACGGGGCCAAGCACCGAACTCCGGTTATATCTTGCTGAACATCCTGATGAGTTCCAATCCCAGAGATTTAAACTGGAACACTTGTGGCGTCACGACTCAGACAACATCCGTAATGCTCTCTCTCTCTCTCTCTCTCTCTCTCTCTCTCTCTCTCTCATTCTTTCTCTCTCTCCACTCTTTCTGTCTCTCTCTATCTCTCTCTCTTTCTCCTCTCTCTCTTGGCCTTCATCTTGTCTATTTTATTTTGAGGTAGAATTTCACGGACTTCACAGTCACTCTGAAATAAAACAGACATCCAAGAGATCAAATGTCACACATGGAACTAAAAACGCAGCCTAACTGTGACCTCATATAGTCTGGGGATAATGTGCACACATTTTTTGGATGGTGTGTGTGTGATGGCTTACCGCGAGCTCCTGTGATTTAGCGGTGTGTAGACGTGCCAAGCTTAATCTTCTCCTCGTTTTCTACATCATATGTGTCTCGTTTGTGAAACCTGTCAATCACAAGAGCCATTAGGTTTCCTTTTATACCACAAATATATAAATCGCTGATATGACTTTAGGTGCATCAATAACTAACCTGAGAGCCAAGAGGAGGCCGATGATGGTTAGACAGAGTGATGACAGAACAACAGCCACGACGGCGAGGGCTGTTGTCCGACTGTAGCCTTCTTCGTGTGTTAGGACAGGTAATGAGAAAAAGTGACACCTCTCTCCTGAGTAACCTGGATTGCATCTGCAAAATAAAAGATCATTTGTATTTAAATCGCAGGGTCTGGGCAAAAATGGTGAAACTCATCAGGACGTAAAAAACAGATTGGTGGATTAATTAGGCTTACATGCATGAGGGGCCGATCTTTCTCAGATACTGGCACGTTCCATGGATGCAATAATCCTTATATTTCTTCAGGCAAGGGTTCCTTTTCTTCCCTTTCCCCTTTCCCTTTCCTTTCTTTTCTCCTTTTCCTCTCCTCTCGTTCTCTTCACCTTCGCGCCTCTCTGCATTCAGCACTGTGGTTGGGTCTTTAGGTTTGCTCGAAAATGCGACTGCAGAAGAACAGTGTCAGCATAAATTTACTTCTCTTTTGAAAAATGTTCACAATAAGTGACAATAAACTTTAATTCTTTTTTCTTCATTTGGAGACAAAATCTTGAAGGGATTCAAAAATCAGACAAAGAATAAAAGATAAATGTTTAAAAAGCAAAAGTTCATTTATAATGAGTATTTTTCACATCACAGTCACTTCTGAATTACCTTGAGGCATCTCAAAATCTCCTGACAGCTCGTATTCGTATTGTTCATCATCATCATAGTAATATTCCGCCTCCTCTTCCCCTTGTCGGTGGTCCTCGTGCTTGCTGTCTTCTGTGGGCCTTTTGTCATTCAGAGCCTCAGATGTGCGCAGCAGGTGAATCACAGTTGTTTGTGCAGGCTTCTCCGACTCGTACCTGTCTATAGACGCGCCGCTCGCCAGAGTGAAAATGACTAAAAAAGTAAAAAAGACAAGAGTTTGTTTCGGGTTAATTGTTCACTTCAGTGTTTATTTGCCCCCTAACCTCGAGACTAGCTCCTGGATATGGAAGTAGGTGCCAATATTTCTGAGCTTTGCAACAGCGAAAGCAGTGTGCAGTTTCCCCTATTTAGCTGTTAGAGGGAATACGTCCAACTTATGTGGTAGCTAATATGAAAACAAGCTATTCTTTCCCTAAAATAGGTCACACACTCTACACCCCTAGAGGGTGCTGGGGCAGATTTACAAAACTCACATGCACAGACACTGATCTAATGCATGAACACACAGGTCAAAAATAAATATATCACATTACATTACATAAAGATTATTCTTAAATGGGCTGGTGACCAACTGAACCACAGTGTTGCCCTCCAAGAAAAGATTCTTAGACATGCTGGAACAGGTAAAATGTCCTGTTCCAGTAACTCAGTGTTATGGGAACTCAGTGAAAAACGGTTATCGCTTTCATTTCATGCACAGTATATCACAGTATATCATGTGTACACACAAAGTAAAAGGCGTGAGGCTGCTTTCCACAAAATCACAGGAGGCTGAATGAAGCCTGGAATTACTTACCGAGCACATGGGCAAGAACGGCCACCACACTCAGCTTCATAGTTTCCAACTCAGATATAACAGGAAGAGAAGCAGTAAAAGAAAAAAATCCAAGAAAAGTTCAGGCTTGTTTCGAGTATTCCACAGAGTTCCGAGTTTAATCCGTGGACGTGTGGCGGCCCGTGGCTGAGCTCTGACAGAGGAACGAGACAGAAATCAGTGCTGGCGGAGAGTGAGCATTTAAATAGAGCTGAAGGCAAAGAGGAGGAGTCTACGCCTGCTCTACTCTGTACCGTAACACTCTCTCTCTCTCTCTTTCCTTCCTCTCACACTTCATTTTTTTCACAACGTGCCATCACAGGAGGTTTTTCTTGGTATAGCCTACAGTACTTTTAACTTACACAGATTTTTGTTCTCTAAAGGAACCATCAGGGGAACCCTCACCGGTCACAAACATTTTTGACAAACATTTTGAGAAGGTTTTGACAAACATTTAACTATTTTAAAAAAAACTATCTCGATGTAGAACCAGAGAGTGCAACAGAGAGGGATCCAAAAAGAACCTTTAATTATCCTTCAGAGCTTTATGTAGAAACTTTCATTAGAGACGCCTCCATATACAACCTCTTTGCGAACTATACATTATACAGAGAAGCTACCTAAAGGGTTCTATGTAGAACCCTGCACTATAAAGGGTTTCAAATAGAACCGTGTAGAGAAGAGACAGATGTTTAACTATCCAAAGAACCTACCTTAAGGGGTCTACGTAAACCCTAAGAATCTCATCGGGAAGAGATTAACCTTTAACTATTCAACCATCCTACCTTAAAGATTTTATGTAGAGCCCTGCAACAGAGAGGGTTCCATACACAACCTCTTAGGGAAATATTCACTATTCAGAGAACTTATTTTAAGGGTTCTACCTTGAACCCTGCACCATAAAGGGTTAAAAATAGAACCACGTAGGGTATGTTTAACTAGCCAAAGAACCTACTTCTATGTTCTATGTAGACCCCTTCAGGAAGAGACTGTCCAACCATCTACCTTAAAGCTTCTGTGTAGAACCCTGCAACAGAGAGGGTTCCCTGTAGAACCTCTTTGGGAAGAGACAAAGAATCCACTCTATGGGTTCCTTGTAGAACCCTGCAACAGAGAAAAGAGAACCTTTAATTATCCAAAGATCATACCTTCAGGGTTACAACCTCTTTTTTGAGGAGACAAGCCTTTAACTATTTTACCTTTCAAAGAACCCTACAACATAACGGGTTCCAAATAGAACCACTTAGGGAAGAGATAAAACTTTAACTTTCCAAAGAATCTACCTTCAGGATTCTACATAGACCCCTATAATCTCTTTGCAACACGACAGCCCTATCTAAAAAAAGATACCTTGAAGTTTCTATATACAACCCTGCACCATAAAGGGTTCCACATAGATCCTTGTTGCAGGGTTCTCCACAGAACTTTTAAAGTGGGTCCTTTTTGGATACAGTTAAAGGCTCATCTCCTTCTTTGAGTAGAGACAACGCTTAAGGTTTCTACATAGAATCGTGCAACATAAACGGTTACAACAAGAATCGCTTAGGGATGAGACAAACTTTATCTATCCAAAGAAGCTGTATTTAGGGTTCTGTGTAGACCCGTAGAGCCTTTTTGAAAAGAGACAAACCTTTAACTATTCAAAGAGCCCTTGAGGAAACGTTTTAAGCACATTACACAAGAGTTTCACAGATATTGCACAGATTTTATTCATCTGTTTGTTCCTTTGTTTGGAAATGAATGACTGAATGAAGATCTAATTTAAGGACACTTACAAAAAAACCTATAAACTTATAGCTGCTATAATGTAAGTGAAAACAGGAACGTTCCACTAACTATCTTACTACAAATAGCTCAAAAGTATGACATGTTGTTCATTAATAATCAAAAAATAAAACATTGGTAAACTGCTGTGGTATAAGAGGAATAAAACACTTCTGGACATTCTGTTATTTGAAAATAATCAACTTCAGGATGGTAGCAGTAACTCTGCTTCATCACACTACAGTACACTGTTGTTAATTTTTTCTAAAACAGCACAACCTTTAATACTTATTTAATTAATAATCAAGTGTAATTTAATCAGAGATGAATGTTGTTGAAATTGCTGATGTGCTTTTATACACAGTACATAAAAAAATAGCCAACAAATGGTTTTATTGTGTAGAATCAAAAAGAACACTAGGTTACTGAGTTGAGTCCAACACACAGATACTGCCACCTAGTGAAACACACCGCATTGCTCATCTGTGCACGGTGTTGCTTGATTACAAAAGACTAAAGGATGACTAAAAATATAAAGCTTCTGAATGTCAAAGGCAGCAAAAACATCTTTTCAACACTATTTGGTATTTGAGCTTCGTGTGAATGTCAGGAAAATTTTAGCACCTACAATTACAAGCGAAAGTGAGTTTGGTTTGCGTAAGACAGGGGTGTCCAAACTTTTTCACAGGGAGCCAGATTAGACCACATCAAAATACCCAAGGGTCGGTCATCAAAATATTATTTATGAATTATGCAAAATGCTAAATGTATATGTGTGTGTGTATATATATATATATATATACACACACACACAGTCTTCTCTGAAAGCATTGGAACAATGGCGCCAATTCTTTTGTTTTTGCTAAACACTGTGGGTTTCAAGGATAAAAAGATGTACATGAGACGATAGATCAGAATTTTCATCTTTCATTTCCTAATATTTACATCCGGATGTGTTAAACAACTTAGGACGTGACACCTTTTGTTGGAATCTACCCATTTTTCAAGTGATTAAAAATAGTCTCAACCGAACACAAGTATAATTTCAGATTAATGTTTGTGTCACATACGAATTTGGAGAAACACAAATTTGACACAGATTTGTTCAATTTGACTGATTGAACTAGTTCCACAACCCTAAAAATATTTTGTTGCTGATTTTCACTTGTTCTTTTTGTCTGATGCTTCTCACTGAAGTATGCAATGATCATCTACCAACATTTTTGGATTCCAGTTGCACTGCTACTGTATTTCCATCAATGGCAATGTCTTGAGACCTCTCACCAGGTTCAACACTGACTGCACCAAGATTTGCACAGAAGAAGTGTAAATGTGAATGCAGAAAATAAATCTGTAGTGACATGTTTGACCTTGTGTTTTTGTCTGCTTGAAGCATTTTATCAACCAGGTGGACATTTTGGTTTGGTGCTCTATTGTGCCAAGAAATGTTTCAGAAGCATTCTTGAATGCCTTCCAACTTCCTTGCAGTTTTCACCGGCTCCACTGGAAGTTCTTCGACCTGCCTGTCATTAATTATCTTTTTTTTTTTTCTGGACCCAAAAAAATTATCCTTCCTTTATCCTGGCATCAAAATGTTATTTTCCAAAACATCCATCTCAAGTACTGAAATCCTTCACTTTCCTTGTTCATTGCTTTCGTTAAAAAAATAATAAAATAGAATAAAAAAAAAAATAATAATAATATTAATAATCAGCCTACGTTTTGTATAAAGATGAGGCGAAAATATTGACAAGTGCTTTATGTGCCACAGTTTTTCTGTCCTGGAACCATATGAGACACTTTAGCACGGCTATCTTATTCACTTCAATTCAAATTTTATTTATATAGCTTTTAACAAGCTTTTTTTCCCTCTCTTTTTTGGACACTGTCACAAAGCAGCTTTACAGAATATAGATTCAGGTTTATCTCTAATGTGCAAGCCAGAAACTCCCTGAGAGGACATGAGGAAGAAGCCTTGAGAGGAACCCATCCTCATCTGGGTGTCACTGGATAGTGCGATTAGGAGTCAATACTCATCCACAACTGTATACTACAGAGTCAGGCAGTGCTAGTAGCTGTGTCGAAAAGATCATCGGTACAAGCACAAGCATAATTTTTTAATGTTCTATTCACAAATGAAAGAATATCTGATAAAACAGGGGTGTATCCGTGCTGCATTCCTAGCACAGGTCATGTGATCTACATGCAGCGTCGTGTCTGGACATGGCTGGAAAACATTTCTTCACTTGAACTGTGGGCAACATTGAAATTAAGACTTGAAAAAACACAAAATAGGAAAATTTCAAGGTGGTTTTCGAGCTAAATAGCTAAAACGCAAGGTAGCAAACTCTTTGTTGTCCTGTGAAGTGAACTTCATTCGTCTCTGACTGAAAAATGAAGTTTAAGTTGATTATTTCTATTTATTTTGCATTTGTTTGATGTGTGACATGAAAAAAAAAAACCCAGATGCCTCCATGATAGTGTGTCTTCTGTGTGCTCTCCAAGAGCACGCAAAGCTCATAAAAATCTTTTTTAACGGCACTTTTACAGCTACAGGCCTGAGTGGCTACTGGTTCTGCTCTCCTATAGTGAACTTTAAACATTTATTCAACATTTTGGACTGAAATTGCAGCACAGCAACAACAGCGGACAATAGCGAGTAGCGCTGGCAACAAGTTAGCAGGCTAATGTTAGTTGTATGAGTGATATCATTAACGTTGTTGATTACTTTCTCAATACAGCGATTAGTATGGTCAGTGTTATAGACTTAACCGAGTACTGTGTCTGTACACTATAAACTAGTATACAGACATGCCATAAACTAATTTAAGACTTTACACTGTTCACAGTGTGAGCGGCCATGTTGATTTGTCTTTACTGGTTGTGGGCTGGAAATTGCGAGGCTTTCCACTAGATGTTGGAGCGTGGCTGTGGGGATTTGTGTTCATTAAGCTACAAGAACATCAGTGAGGTCAGGCGTTGATGTAGGGCGAGGAGGTCTGGGGTGCAGTCGGTGTTCCAGTTCATCTCAAAGGTGCTCTTCCACTCCAACCTTAACACACCATGTCTTCATGGAGCTCTTCGTCAGCGTGGAGTCTTTGGTTTCTTCCCACCTCCAGAAACATGCCATTAGGTGGATTAGCTACACTAGATTGGATTTGTGTGTGTGTGTGTGTGTGTGTGTGTGTGTGTGTGTCGTGAGATCCCATCCGTGGTGAATTCTCCCACTTTGCGCCCAGGATAAAGCGCTTACTGAAGGTGAATGAAGGAATGAAATATGTGTAACGCAGCTAAATGTCTCCCCCTTGTGGTGCAAAACCGCAAGTAGTTAATAATAATAATAATAATAATAATAATAATAATAATAATAATAATACATTTTTGAACACTATATATATATACAGTATAAAATATATATAAATATGTAATTATTATAAATATTAGAATTTCTTTATGACGCAGTGGCGATGGAATTATTTACGGAATTGTTACATTATGACGTCACAGAAGCGGCGCCAAGAAAAACTACGGAACTTGAAGTTCAGATAAACAGATAAACTGCAGCTCGTGATAAAGTGATAAAGGTACATCTCTCTCTCTCTCTCTCTCTCTGCCTTCATCCTCTCTCTCTCTCTCTCTCTGCCTTCATCCTCTCTCTCTCTCTCTCTCTCTGCCTTCATCCTCTCTCTCTCTATCTCTCTCTCTGCCATCATCTTCTCTCTCTCTCTCTGCCTTCATCCTCTCTCTCTCTCTCTCTGCCATCATCTTCTCTCTCTCTCTCTCTTGGCCTTCATCTTCTCTCTCTCTGTGTCTCTCTCTCTCTCTGTCTCTCTCTCTCTCTTGGCCTTCATCTTCTCTCTCTCTCTCTCTCTCTCTCTCTCACACACTCACACACACACACGCTTTTTCTGAAAAGCACGTGCAATTAATATTTTCTCTATAAGTTAAAAAAAAAAGCTCCTAATTCCTTTAAAAACACAAAAAGTGGATCGGCATCAGTTCAGACTCTTTCACTGCAGCGGAGGCTCCAGAAATGTTTTACAGCTGAAAGTTCATTTATTCATTTATATTCATTTATGTATTTATCTGAACCCAGGCCAATCGCTGAACTGTCACATTTATAACCCAACAGCGTAATTAAAGAAATGGTCTACATCTTTGGACCTATTTTAGCGTAGGCCATAGATACTGTACACAATGTGGTTAATTTTATAATGAATCTTTTCATTATCCAGTCTGAATGTGTGTGTGTGTGTGTGTGTGTGTGTGTGTGTGTGTGTGTGTGTGTGTGTGTGTGTGTGAACACACTCATCCCACACTGTGTTCAGAACAATGCTAGGCCTAGACTGCACATGTACATGTGTTTTAGGGGAACACTGCAGAAACAGACTGGATTTTTCATTTTCATTTTGAGTTTTAATACAGCGAGCTAGATCAGTGTTCACTTCATCAGTGGAAGTTAGTTAGATAGTAAGTTGGTTAGTTAGTTAGTTAGTTAGTTAGTGTTAGATTTCAGTAACTGTGTTCCATTTTAAAAGTTTGTTTGTTTCTCTTGTCTTGTACAGATGATTAGACGTAGCCCTCGACTTGCCTTACGTGGACACGTCCCACCTGATGGCCATGGAAATGCTGCAGGACAAAGGTGTGTGTGTGTGTGTGTATGTGTGTGTGTGTGTGTGTGTGTGTGTGTGTGCGTGTGTGTGCGTGTGTGTGTGGTTAGAGTACATGTGTATTATCTTAGCACCAAAAAATTTTTTTTCACTGTCTGTCTATATCCTGTATCTACTCTCTCTTTCTCTCTCTCTCTCTCTCTGTCTCTCTCTCTCTGTCTTTCTGTCTTTCTCTCTTTCAGGATGTTCAGTAGGACCAGAATGAGGAACCAGCAAATGGGCGATGCTTCGAGTGCCTTTGAAGCTGATATAAGTGACATCAGCCGCAGCAGCAGCACTGAATCTCTGATTCCTGACAAACGTAAGCTCCTCAAAGCGGACGCTGTTACACAGCCACTGTGAAAGCGTGTGAGTGAGAGATCACGCACCAAACGAACACGGAAACATTTGCATCATTTCAATGTGTTTGAATTCGTACTTCTTATTCTTTTGTTGAATCATGTGAAATGCTTATTCTTTTAGTTTTAAATCTAAGGAGTAAAACACTCAGGGGCATGCGGTTATAGGTAAATAATCAGTTATGGAATGGTGTGATGTGGCCTCCGTGAAGCTGAGTTACTGTCACCCCAAAGTTGATGAATTTCCTATAACAGCACCTCCTGAAGTGTTTTATTCCTCTTATTCCACAGCAATTCATCAGAGATTACATTTTTCTCAATTTATTAATGTTTTTATGAGAACGAAATGTCCCCAAAGTGATGGAAGTATATGATAATGTTGGCTAGTTACTGTGTCCGGATTTGTGGTGGGGCTTGTGTGTGTGTGTGTGTGTGTGTGTGTAGTGAAAATGAGAAATTGTAATACTGGAAAGAAACATTTGAATTTCATTTCTACTGCAGTTAACTAGAACTGATGGCAGTTACGAAGTGTCAATGTGATGGAAAGTTTTTAGCCTGTAGCGAACAAGCTACATTAGCAAGCTAACCCAACTGAATGCTAGCTAGCTAGCTAAATTACCTAGCTAGCTAGCTGTGTCACAAAAAAAGTGCTTTTAAATATCTGGATGGGAAAACAGCAACAATCTGCATTTTTTCTAGACATTTCTTACAAATCGCAAGTCCTCTAATTATACATTTTCTCATACATACAGCACACCTAACATGATTGGCTAAAATTCTTATGAATACCTCTGAAAATGATATACTCATTGTTTGTTTGTTTGTTTGTTTACTTGTTTAGCCTGTGCCATTGCGACGATGCTTTCTTGCCTCGCCAGTGTGTGTCACAGCATGAAGTCTGGAATCATGTGCCTTTATTTTCTATTTCTCAGCAGGTATGCTGTGTGTGTGTGTGTGTGTGTGTGTGTGTGTGAGTGTGTGTGTGAGATATTGATATTAATAATTGCCATTTCATTATGATTTGTGATGAAAATAATATAGCTGAAAATAAGGAACCTGAGAAAATGTGGTGGCTATGTAGCCCCTCCTCCTGCAAGAAACGCAGGCTTAATGACGAGGTTTAGCGAAAAAGGAAAGCTTTAAACAGCTAGTTAGCTAGTAAGTCTGATCCATTGCGTATTTATTCAACGTGAAAATACTGCGTGAAGTTACTACATTATTAATAATATTCCTACATTCTAAAGGCTACGTTGAAGCTCTGCTACAGGATCACTTTTCTCTTGTAGTTAGCTAGGACAAACTAATAACGATTTATTAGGAAAAAATGCCCCCATTTATTAAAAAAACTATCACAGTCACAGTTTAGACAAGTTTAGTTTAGTGAAGTCCAAGTCTAGACACAAGAATGTCATAAAAATTGTGAGTGGGGTTTGGAGGATTGGACGTCACTTAACTGTAGTCCTTAGCTCTGCTTTTGACTTGTTGTTATTCGTTAAAATGTGTATTAGAAAGTATGTTAATCTTCATGACTCACTGTAGTGTGTGTGTATGTGCGCGCGTGTGTGTGTGAGCGTGCGTGCGTGTGTGTGTGTGCGTGTGTACTCTGCATGACCGTGCTGTTCCTTCATCTCTCCTCAGACGCACTGTGTGTACGAAGACGATCGCCGTTCTGCTCCTGCTGCTTTTCGGTGAGTGTGTACGTATATTCATCAACTGTTTGTCTTCCATCAGATACCAACTTTATAAACACTTGATTGTCACTGCTGGGTTTAGAGCAGTCCGCTATCAGCAATATCCAGTGGTGCTAAAGAGAGGAACACAGTGTTATGTACTGTAGCTCACTTAGTGTGTTGGTGTTAATGCAAGGTGTGTGTGTGTTGTTCTTGTTGTTCAGGTGTGTGGTTCGGGTACAGACAAACACAGATGGAGGTAAGAGTTTAGTGAAGAGTTTAGTGTTTAGGGCGTAGGGCTTAGTTTTTAGGGTGTAGGGTTGAATGTTTAGGGTGTAGTGTTTAGTGTTTGGGGCATAGGGTTTCGTGTTTAGGGTGTAGG
>CM040981.1:3475303-3520040 GCA_022985145.1 Pangasius djambal | reverse complement strand
TGTATTACTAATTAGGCAAATTGTGTACAAACAGGATATTTAGACTGATTTCTGTTCAAACTTGGATTTATCTCAGGACTCAGACATTTGGAACTTCCTGTATAGTACGTTGTGGATGGCTGTGTTTTTCAGGACTCTCTGATTGAGGTGTATGGGGTGGTGGAGCTGAGGATCCACCCTGAATACACCTGTGTGTATCGCTTCAGGGTCCCCAGTCAGCCAAGGAGCAGGGAACAAAAATTAAATGAAGTGGGTAAGGAACAGGTAAGCAGGTGAAAGAATGAAACACAAAAACAAACAAATAAGAAAAACACATCAAAACAAACAAAAAAAAAAACAGCAGACAACAAAAAAAAATTAAAATTAAGCAGGTAAGGAACAGGTAAGTAGGTAAAAGAATGAAACACAAAAACAAACAAATAAGAAAAACATCAAAACAAAAAAAAACAGCAGACAAAAAAACCCCTAAAATTAAGCAGGTAAGAAACGGAAAAGCAGGTAAAAGAGTGAAACGAAAAACATACAAATAAAAAAAAAAAACACACCAGAACAAAAAAAAAAGCAGCAAAAAATGGGTAAGTATGAATGAAACCAAAAAAACAACAAAAAAAAACAAAATCAAAGAAACAAACTACAAACGCTGCCGCGAACACAGCCGGGTGATGTTCCTCTAGTCGTCCAGGGACACCAGTTGGTGTTAGTGGATCCACTCCACTGTTTCCACCAGGAGCCGTGTGATGTACTGAACCTCAACAATGGCATCTGTGGTTGTATTCCTGAGCCGTCTGGATTCTATCATACACATCTTTACCGAAAAGAAAGATACCTATCAACTCATGCAAACTCATGTTCTCTTAAATTAAATATAATAAAAAAAGGAATCCTTGTCTGAGATTTTTGAATAAAAATCACAATCACTTGCTCTTCCCATTAAGTGATATGTTCATGACACACACACAGTCCAAAAGCTTTCTCACTGACAAAGTCAACAACCAAAGTGACATATTTTACAGTTCAGATAAACCCACGTGAGAATGCCTACGAAGTACCAGGTAAAGGACTAGAGCTCAGTTAACCGTAATCAATAAGGTTACGTTCAAACGCCAGCTATAACCAGTTCTAGGACTATCCTATAAGGAGCTTGCGTTTTCTTGATTAAGTATTACTGAGCATTATTTCATATTACCATGTGAAGACATTTCATTAGCATAAGAAATACCACAATTACGATACGAAGAAAATTCTGAAACTTCTGTTAAATTTTAGTTCGGTTTGGCTTACGCAAACATTTACACACAACTTTACAAAATGATTAATAAATGAGGCTCAATATGTCCAAATATTTTGTGTGTGTGTATTTGGTCCGTCGATGAAAATAAAAGTTCCCAAAGAAGCCATAGCTGGGTAGAGTGTTTGCGTGTTGCCATGCCAACGCACAGACTCGCTGACAGCCCACTGAGAGCGTAGTAACTGTTTCAGTTTAATAAATTATTGCTAGAAGTGGACTTTCAGGTGACGAAGACAGACAAGTGGAGTAACACAAACAGTGGGCCTAATTGATCGATCCTTCAGTGAAGTTGTGTGTAAATGTTTTGCGTAAGCCAAACCAAACTAAAATTTACATCTTATAGTCTTGAACGTGAAAAATGAAAACGTGAATTAAATAAATATCATAATTTAAATAAGTTAACGTGTTGAATAACTGAGGTAATTTAATGATGAATTACGTCACCTTTTGTGTTGCACCCGGACTTTAATTTTGAAGGCGCGTGAGAGAACTCCAGCCGGAAGTAAACCAGTTTCATCCAGTTTGCTGTTTTAGCTGGAAAGCGATAAAGAGCCTCTGCTTATCAGCTTCATTATTCAGTTACATAACCAGCGAGTTAATCGATCAGTAAGACCGGATAATATTTAAAAATATGGACAGAATAAAAGACCGGATTAAGGCGGATAATGACAGAAATCTACAATTTAAAAGGTAACTATGGATGTTAATCCCTCTATAGTGCATCAGCTGAGTAGCACTCTAGCTAATGTAGCTTCTGCTTCACGAGAGGCCTTGTTTACCTAGCTACCTAACCTGGATATCCTTAATAATAATAATAATAATAATAATAATAATAATAGTAACATTATCAAAATAACATTAACCATCAATTTATTCTTGGTGGAAATTTTAGAATATGCTGCAAAAGACAAAATATATTATTCTTGTCTGGATCCGCAATATTCGTAATGCTACGAAAACATCAAGTCATTGGGAGTCGCAGCGTCCCGTCGTCGCTGTTGGGAGTCGCAGCGTCTCGTCGTCGTCTCCGTTGGGGGTCGCAGCGTCCCGTCGTCTCCGTTGGGGGTCGCAGCGTCTCGTCGTCTCCGTTGGGGGTCGCGGCGTCCCGTCGTCGTCTCCGTTGGGGGTCGCAGCGTCCCGTCATCGTCTCCGTTGGGGGTCGCAGCGTCTCGTCGTCGTCTCCGTTGGGGGTCGCAGCGTCTCGTCGTCGTTGGGACTCGTAGTGTTGCAGCGTCTCGTCGTCGTTGGGACTCGTAGTGTTGCAGCGTCTCATTGTCGTTGGCAGTCGCTGCGTCTCGTTGTTAGGAAAAGTTTCTCGTTGTTATGAAAAAAGCTGCTCATTATTAGGATTGAAACTGAATTTTTTGGTTATTATAAAGTTGAATTTGAAACCTTGCACACATTCAAACCATCGAATACAGTTTCAGTTTGATGTAATTCTGCTGTCCCTGGTGGTCTAGCGGCCAAGGATCCCGTTCTCTCGCCGCCGTGGCCCGGGTTCAATTCCCGCGCAGGGATCCGACCCAGCCGCTGTGCGGATTAATGATCCGCTGTGGCGATCCTTACAGGAGCAGCAGGAAGAAGATTCATTTGTTTTTAATAAACATGATTTTCTTCTGTTTGTTTTTCAGAAGTTGAAGATGTTTACTGGGGACTTTGAGGACAGGCTTTCAACATCGGCACCACACACCTCTGTCTCATCGTCCATATCCGACCCAGCTCCGTCTCAGGTATCCGTTTCAGCCCGGATATTTACTTCCAAGTCTAAAAATAGTTATGAAATCTGGGATAAAGTTATAGCTCCTTGAAATCCTTGAGGTTTAAAACGTGGTTGTACTTACGTGGGTGATGAAGATGGTCCATGGCTGTGTTTTATTTTGTTAAACAGGGTCTCCTTTAGCCAGATCTTCACCACCGCCGACTCCAGCAGCGATCACATCAGGCGTCTCCATGGGTGGGAACGAAGGTGGAGGACGTGGACCGGACCGCTGGAGCCTCTTCGGGGCGCGTCCCACCGTGCAGAAATCCCCCACCGACCCCGGCTCCGATTCCAGCACCTCGGGTGAGAAACCGCCAGCTAATGAGTCTGTTCTCTCCGTTTACCTTTATTTTATCTGATCTGCTCCTGTGCAGAGTTCGATGTTAACGGTGTTGTAGTGGTGAAATGAAACACCTTTGCTTAGGCCACGCCCACTTCAGCTTTAAATCCGAGTAGAGATATGTGGACTTGAACTAGATTGAGTTATAGCCTGATTAGACGTGTCTTTTCTTTTTTCTTTTTCACGTAGTAGGTTTTCGGGTTGTCCGTCTGAGCGAGAGTCTCGTTAGAGCGATATCTCAAAGAACGAGCGGTTGAATATTTTTAGGATTTGCATGGAGTTATCATTGTAACCAGCACATGAACTGATTAGATTTTGGAATTGATCCAGACAGGGTCAAGGTCACAGCAAGGTCAAACGTCTGAAACATGGACAGACGGACGGTAGTCGTGTTATGTCAAGTCGAGTCAAGTGGCTTTATCGTATTTTATTTCAACCGTATACAGCTAGTTAGTACACAGTGAAACGAAACAACGGTGCTCCAGGACCAGGGTGCTGCATAAAACCAAACTCAGAACTACAGTAGACATTACATATATTTACATAAAGCGCACAGTGCAGACGGCAGACGACAGACAACAGACAACAGTACAAAAACTATCCAAACAAGACAGAGGGCACGGTGAGTTACAGTGCAAGTGTAAAAGTGTACTCTTACGACAGTAGTGCAAAAGATTGAATGTAAACATAGCAGCCAGGTGGAGAGTATAAATAGACGGTATATAATAAATATGTTGTTGGTGGGTTTTTTCCCCTCTCCTCCCTCTGATCGTCTCTTCACTGCGTGTTTGCTCACAGGAGGTTTCAGTCTGCAGTCATACTTCGGGCTTCAGAAGTCCACGACTCTGGATGGCATCAAGACCCAAGTGAACCTCGCGGTTGAAGACCCCGCCAGCTTCAAGTCTCCCAACCTGGAGGTGACTGGAGTGGAGGGAAAAAAGGCGTCTGCACATAAACTCAAACATCGCGACATGAACATTCTCACTCCATCAGGCTTCTGACATCGGCGTCCCCCCCCCCCCCTTTTCTTTCCCCTCCTCCTTCCCTCCTCCTTCCCTTCTCTTCTCTTCTCTTCTCCTTCCCTCCACTCAGGTCACGCGCTCACTCCGCAGAAACCTTAACGCACACACGCTGAATACAGGCCAAGTCATCCAGCCAGACATCTGTGAATCCGTATCTTTCTTTGATGCCAAATTTCTTTCACCAGTCGGACATATCAGCGATATTTAACCCGAATTTAAGTCTCAGCTTACTGTGATTGTGATAGTGCCGTGTCACATGATAACGGAAGACGTGGCATCATAGACTACAGCGTGAAACATTTAGATACAATCTGAACAATACATCTGCTGTTTTCTGAATGTAATACATCTTATTGTGCTCCAGACAGACCATTTTAAACCATACGAAACAGGGTATTCCACTAGTGCACAAGAAACCTGCTTTACCAGCACGTCTTCCGACATTACGAGGGATCGTTTTGTAAATAGTCCCGACATTCTTTTCAAACCGTGCGGCATTTTTGTTTTTTGGAGGCATTGATTGGTTTTCATTTTTTCCCAGCATGCACGTCTGTATTTATATCTATGCAGTCTAGGGTGGTTACGGCGTCACGGTTTCACGGTTGACTTTTTTTTTTTTTAAATACAGAAGCACATTTCCGTACATTCGTTTCCTCACTGCAACACTTTCCCTCGCAGCCACTCTGTCATTGGATTGGACTCATTTCACATGGGGTAGTGGGTTAGCTGTGCTGCAATCTGTTGTATTCAAAACACGGGGGAGAAAAAAAAAAAAAAAACACCTCGGACAGGGAAAATGTGCAAGGTCATTCAACCCTCATCACGGAATTCCAGGTCAGGAACTCGAGTTTTCCGACACCCCTGAGGTCAAAACAATATGCACACAGTCACGGCCATTTACTGTTCGGTCAAAAAAACACTCCATTTGTAGCTTTTGTCTTTGTGAAAAGGTGTTTGTTGAGTTTAAATCTGTTGATTCTCATGCGCAGACAATAACAAGACACTTGACCTGTCTTATACGTCGTTTCTAATCGCTAATCACGCAGAAATCATTTAGATCTTTATCATAATCCGAGACTAGACATGTAAATGCGACAGAGCGGGAGCACTGGAACACGTTTAGATTAAATCCTGCAAAAAAAAATCCACTTGCATATTTCCGAGTACTACGGATTGCAGCTTTATCACAGCAGGATTTTCGTAAATCCGACTCCATCCTGTCTTTACCAATACATGCACCTGGAAAGAACGTGCCATATTTAACCTCCCGTAACTCCAGATAATATACAGTATATCCCATCCGAATGGACGTACTGGTAAAGATCCTGTGGGAACAGAAGTTCCTAGAACATTACGTTCATGTGACTTAGTAATAATCACGAGCAGCTTGCCTGGCCACGCCCACTCAGACAAGCACTTATAATAAAGGTTAAACACCGTCTAAAAACGAGCCGTGTGTGTGTTGTGTGACGAGCATGCGTACATCCTGAAGACATGTACGTCTTAGTGATTTATCCAGCGATCACCTTTCATAAATAATTCCTAAAAAAAAAAAAACGTTTTCCCAGATACGTCACTTAACACTCACACGCGTACAAATCTTATCCTGCAGAAAGAAGAGACGTGTGCAGAGAGACGTGTACAAAGAGTTTGTGCTTCATTTTGTTCTTTTCAGCTCGTGTGTTTTTAAAAGTTTGATAGTTGAAGTGAAACCGTGCCGCGTCTCCGTGACACCAGCGCCGGAGTCCCTCGTGCCGTGCCGTGCCGTGCCGTGCCGTGCCGTGCCATGTTGCGCGCCGGACGTGCTGATAAATCAGGTTTATAGCGTTCCAGCACTTGTGTCTGCTAATAGCGAGCGTAGCATGAGATTGAGGTGTTTGTGTCCCCTGGTCCCTCTGTCCAGAAGCAATAGCATTTCACAGGTTGTGTTTACATATTACATGCTTGAAGTACCACACTGTTGTGTTGGTTTTAAACACCAACCCATTTTCTCACCAGTTTGTATTTTATTATTTTTTTTCCTAGACATTTCCAGACACTGTGTGAATGAAATCCATTTTGTAGTTCAAATCCTGCTCTAATATATATTATATATTCATCACACCAATTGCTTTTGTAGTGAAGGATTAAAGTTTTGTTTTTTTCCATTAATTTAATGTTACTACTAGTGAAATGGCTTTTTTGCATTCCAGCTCTCTCTCTCTCTCTCTCTCTCTCTCTCTCTCTCTCTCTCTCTCTCTGTCTCTCTCTGTCTCTCTCTCTCTCACTCACACACACTCACACACACACACACACACTAACATTTCACTTTTTGTTCTGTATAAAGATTTATCTGCCATGCAGCTGTTCAGTTTGAGTCTGATGCCTCAAATTAAATTTTAAGTACAGAAACCGTCACATGGCCTGATGTATTGACTGTTATCTCGCCCTGCATGTTTATGTGATAGTTGTTGGGTTTGCAGAATAGTTTTCTAACACCTGGGCCTCCATCATGCAGCTCAATCTGGTGGTTGAGAATCAGACGTAAAAGAAATTTCAATAATATAAGGAAAGAAGTGCCTAAAGTTGTGTTTTCAATTCTTCATGACTTCGTGTCTTGTTAGACTTTTAATAAATCAGTGTTTTATGGAGAGGCTTAACAGAAAAAAAACACATTTTTCCTCTTTTAGCTTAAAAGTGATGATTCATTTTCAACAAAAACAAGTTACATACTGCAGCTTTAATCGGCTAATGAACTGCAGTTGGCTAAAATCCTTCATCAGTGTGAAGTTCACGGCAGTCTGGAATTTTCTGCTTAGCACACGGTAAAACAGTCAGGTTAAGTGAAAATAGTTTATTTGGAAATATATGAACATTTTCATGGTGTTTCCTGGCCACATCTCTGTATTAAGCGTACACTAACACCACCATTTTGCTGAACTTGCACACAAAAAACAAACAGTTAACCTGACGGACTATATAGAGGAAAAAAAAAAATCAAAATGTTGAAATAATTCCTGTACGAAACCTTCTGTCTAAACCGTCATTCTATAAAGACCAGTCCACAAAGCTATGCATACTTCTTTCTTCTTTTTTTTTTAAACAATCTTTATATTTATTTTATAAAACACAAATCATGAAGTTGGCATGTCGCTGGTGGCGTGCAGCTGCTGAGAAAGCTTCCCCTTCTCATAAATCAAAAAAAGATAAATACAAATACCGGTTGAGCAGCAACACTGTTTCAAAGTAATACCACAATTACAAAATAAATTCAGTTCTTAAAGCTGAGGAGGAAAAAAAAAAAACACGCAAGAATTCACAGTAAGCGGGATTGAACAGACTGCTTCATAATGGCTTGTGATTTATTCACCACTATTTAAATGGCTTTGTATACATTCGTTTAATGCAGCAACCATGAAGTGTGTGTGAAATGGCCTAAAATCCCTTTCCTATCTATAGCAGTAAATGTGTAGAAGACCTACAATACACACGTGTGTGTGTATAAATATATATTAATGTCAATATGAAGATCAGTAAATTGGCAGACAAGCTAAATGACTTTCTAACACTGTTTTAAAGCCGAATAAAGAGGCAGAATTTGTTTCATACAAAGTGAAAAGTGAGAATTTGAGTTAATAATCGTCCGTTTAAGTGAACTACGCAACTGCTTGGATTATATTCTTCTTAACTTGGGTAGCAAATAAACAAATGTAAATGTTTCTGTAAATGAATGGGCTTTAAGTATTGCAAAAATCTACATCTATAACATCTGTAAATTGACATTAATGAAAACCAAATGATCCTCACTTTAGTCTTCTTGTGACAAAGTTATCATATTTTAAAATGCAGTTAGTAGGGATCATCGATGCTGATACTAGTATAGACTCTTTACCAGGTCTGACGTCACACTCGTTTACTCGTACTGAGAAAAATACCCCAGAACGATACCGTGTGATAGTATGTGACGTAGGCCTAGTGTGCTGCTGCCTTAAAGTGCTGTCGCGAATATCGTTATCATGAAGTGAACGCACGTTAACAACAATGGCGTAATTAACACTCGGGAACTCTGTTCTATGAGTTCCGACTTTACAAGTTGGGGGCGTGTCAATAACAAAAAGCCCCCAATATGAATGTGACGTCTATAGCAGACGTTAAGATTTAAGTAATAATTATGCATGTTAACTGTTCAGTATTTTCTTTCACTAAGGCAAAATAAACTTCTTTGTCATTGATGATACAAAAAAATATAAATAAAAACAAAATAAATTTTTGTTTTAGCCTTTTTTTTTTTTCTTACCAAAACCACTTAAACACACACTACGTCATAATCACTACCTCCGAATTCGTACGCACAATCTTACGAGGAGGACCTGAAGGCAGCGTACGTTGTCACTCTAGTGAACCCATGACATGAAACGGCCGCGATCTGGACGATTAATGATGACAATACGAAGAAGTGAAACATCTTAAACATGAAATTCAATACACGTTGCGGTGAAAATAACAGCTCTTACCCAGTATGTTGTTCTTGATGATCAACCGCTATCGGTTATTGACAACGAGCGATTTCGATGCAATGAAAACAATAAAAGGTGATTTAATCGCAACCGAAACAGAAACAGAACAAAAAAGCTTTTCCAAAGTCGATCCAAAGTAACTCACGTAACTAGCTAATGCACTTCATTTAAAATAAACTCACGAGCTTAGTAGCCTACAGACGAGTACAAGTTTCATGGCCGCATTTTTTTTTAAAAAAGGGAGCTAAATAACATAATGTAACATCCTTGTTTGCTTAATAGAAAGTAGGTTACTCATTTCGGTATTATTATTCGTATCGATGAGTACCAAAAAAACTTCAAAAAAAAACAAAACATATTGATGTATCCCTAGCATTTATACCGTAATATACCATATACCAAAATATGGTATAAATTAATACACAGATACAGAAACTGAAATGTGATGTTAAATGAAATCACAGGTCACAATTGTAATATGAAGAATCCCAACAATATGATCAATCAATGTGACAGCATGTTAACAAAATATAATACAATCTAATAGTAGTGTACATACAATAATAATAATAATAATGATAATAATAAAAATACAGTAACACGCTAATCTTCCTTAATTACAAAACAGCTACCAAAAATAACGAACCATCTGAGTGACCAAAACACCAGTTCATTTCTCGCAGACGCTGAATAAAATCAAATTTTTAAAAAAGCATATGCTACTAATGAGAGCAAATCAAGAAATGGTACTCAAGGTTAGATATCAGTTAGCTCTTCGATATCATTTCCGTATCAGACACTCTCGACACCCGAATATTAGCTCGCAGTTACCAAGCTAAAATCAGCTTTTCCATCCATCAGCTAGTGAAGAGCTAGTGTCAAAACATCCTCGTTGGACAACAGTGACCATCATGAGAGCCACTACATTCCCATGTGCCCTACAGAGCAAGGGCACTTCGCCAGGCTTCAGTTCATCACGAAGACGCTGCTGTGTGATGGATTGATTAGTTCACTCCTCTGACCGCGCAGTCAAGGCTGCGACAGACGCTTTCGCTTGATTCTCTGCATCGTCCCTTCGTCCTTTAAAAATATAATAAAACGCTCCCGATTCAGCCGCTGATGATGTCAGATGAGGCACATGCTCATGCAGCAGAGCTTCTTCCAATTTGTCCAATGCATATAAAAAAAACCCTGCTATACAAACTCCTAGTTTGGTCCAGAATGTTTCGTTTGAAAAATATACACACGTATATCTATATATAAAAATACTGTAGGTAATTCTTTGGCTGACGAATAATCATCGAAGTCTTTTGTTAAAAAAATAGGAGGTTGTATTTATACTGTAGGAATATGTACAGAAACCAGATTATGCTTCATGTTAGTCATCACTGCAAAAGAAAAACGCAGATATTAAATATTAGAGAGTGCCATTATACAGACATTATACAGCAATTAATTAATCAAAATGAATTAAAACACTCCATGCAGTCAATCACTAACAGATAGCCAAAGTCAGAAGTTTTCAACACCATCTATTTTTTTTTCTCATTTTCCCATTTTCTCTTTTTTTTCCTCATTTTTTTCTCTCCAGTTTGGTCAGCTGCTAGTTGCCACCCACCAGCCAGCTCTCTGCTATCATACGACAGCTACCAGGGTGGTGAAGGCTAACACGTGCTTCCTCCTAAACTCATCAATCTTTTCAGACTGCTGCTCATCAGCATCACAGGGCAGTGTAACTCTCAGAGGAGTGCGCTGTCTGCCCTCTTCCGCATACATGAGCTCACAGACACCCACAATTCACTAGTGTCACTGTGGTTGACAGTCATGTGGTTGGCATCCTCAGGATTCAACTCATGATGTCCCGGCAATAGGGCGAATGCATTTCGGGTTTTTTTTTTTAAGTCAAAAATAGTGCATTTAAAAAGGAAAAGAAAAAGAATTCAAATAAGTATGCATTGGTAACATGACAAATGAACATTTACAGAAAAAAGTAATTTGTGATAAAAAGGTTTTTATAGTGCATTCATGAATCTTTATTCGAAGATAGAGGCATGTTGCAATCTAACATTGTCAAAAAATGCAATTTGCTATTCGGAAGAGATGATTACAGACTTGAAAAAAAACAAAAAACAAAAAACTATTCGCAACAATCTGGAGTGCAATGGCAGTCTCATTAAAATCTCCCATGATGCTGTGAACTCTTTTCATTCCAGTGGTGATATGGTTATCTTGCACTGAAAAGCTTATTCTGTCACAGTGGTTAAAAAAAAGGTTTATGTTCTTATGGTAACTGTGCTATGGAAGTATGCTCAGCAAGAGCCAATCAGATTGCAACCTGCATGAAGCTTGTGGCCAGAAAAGTGAGCAAAATGAATGTCAGGAAATGTGGGAGGAGCATCTGAGGCTGACACTGGGTGTTTTTTTTAAACTTCTGACTAGCAGTACACACAACACATCATTCACATTATAAATGTGTACTGACCTTGTGCCAACAGCCTGGTATTGGAAGTCCATCTGGACCCTGATGATGACAAACACAAATATGGCTGAACAAATATTACAATAAATAAAGGAAAACCATGCAGATTAATATCATGCTCAACAACAATCTAACAATCTAGCAACTAATGAATTAGCGGTTCGGTTTATAGCTACTATACTTAACTATACAAATGATGGGTTTAGAACAGCAAATGGTAAAAAAGAAAAAGGAAATGAAAGGAAATGTAGTTAAGAGGAAATAGGAAAGAGCAGAATTTGATTACAACTGTTATTTATTAAAGACTGATGTCCTTTTTATCTTTTTTTTTTTTAAATAAATGCTGCCAAATTTGTTGCATGTTTCAGTTTCTCCATAGTTATGACTACTAAACCACACTATGGTTATAAATTGTACCTCTGGTGCCTTATAATGTTAGCCAATTATAAAAAGAAGTAAATACAAGCACTGCATGAAACTACTTTTTTCTGTAAATATTATTTCACAGTACCTTTACATTTGATGAACTTAAATAAAATAGAACTTGTTATGCAGGTCAAGAATTGCAATTAGGAATAACAATTCTAGAGTGTAAAAAAATTATCTGATTTTTTAAACCTCGTGCTAACATATAACAACCATGGGCTCCTAGGCAGCTGCATGAGGAACTGAAAATGAAGCTAACTGATGCCTACAAAGCAGAGGATGCTATAAAAAGGTCAAATCAAATCACTTCCAGCTCACAATTTCCACTGTCCGAAATGGCATTACGAAATATCAGTTATGGGGAAGTAAAGGTAAGATATCAAGAAAACTCTCAGACAGAACTGCCCATACGCTGGTCAGAAAGGCAAAGCAAAGCCCCTATATGTCAAGAACCTGCAGGAAGGGACTGAAAGGAGTGGTGGTGCACCGTTCTACTGTGCAGCCTTGCTTGCAGAAAAATGATCTGCATGGAAGAGTCATCAGAAGTAAACCTCATCTGCAACCTCATCACGAGACTGAGCATCGGGTGTATGTAAAACAATAGATAAGCCAGAGGCATTCTGGAAATAGGTGATGTAAAAATGTAAGTCTTTGGCCACAATCACCAAAGATACGTTTGGAAACATGAATATACTATACCTATAAAAATTATTCAAGATTTGATGTAACTTTAAAGCTTTACTCTAAAAGCTAAATAAAGGTACACCACATCCACGTTCTCAGGTAAAATATACATACTAATAGAACAAAACATGTACCTTTGATGGTACTACACCACTGAGAATCGAAAGTACTTGTAAGTCAGTACCTTTATTTCTGAGCTTCACTCTTAAAAAATAACTAAAGAGCACAACAGTGGTGTTTAAGGTCCTATTACGAATCATTAAATCATTTTGAAGCTATACTCCATTCACAAAATGTTAGTAAGATGAGTGGAATGACTGCTGTGTCTCTTCTCTAGCTATCTCAATAAATGTTTTTATTTCCATATGGAGTTAAATGTTAAACGCTCGTATCTGCATGCTCAGAGGGAAACACACTGCAGGCAGTGGTACAGTACCAGCCGGCAGGGAGCTCCGGCGTCAGCCTGCCCGCTTTGCCCTGCCTGGCCTTTACATCCGGCAGAACCCTGTCAGCAAGAACACACACACATACTGAAAACCGTTCTTGCCCAACTCACTGCTAACCACACACTCACACAAACACACACACACAAGATAAAGAGCAGAATTCAAAGGATAAAGAGGCAAGGAACAGCAGAGGGAAATTAGTGTGTGAAGAAGATACACAGTGAATCCTGATAAAGCTCTACGGCGTTAAGATGAAGCGAGTTTATCACGCACCACAGGACAGGGCTGGTCTAACCCGGGCGGCCCCTGCTCTCCTTTCTGCCCCTTCAGACCTCTCTTGCCTACAGAGCCACGATCACCCTGAAACACACGAGCAAACACAAAATACAGGAATATATGCTGGCTACCAGTGTAATTTATTTGTAGATGAATAATAATTAAAAAAAAGGTACATTCTCGTTTTTTTGCTCAGAAACCATGGGGGTGCAAACTTTTGCACCTGACTATAAAGTCTATGTCTGAAATGGATATTCTGTAAATGTAATTCTGTCGTGTATTTATGTGTAAAATTCATTGTAATGCTAAAGTTACTTTGTAATTCTGTGTATTACGTGCATCACACCATACCTTTTCTCCTTTTGCCCCCGTGTCTCCTTTTTCCCCTGTGAGACCCGGAAAGCCCTGTACACAGTACACATGAGAGTGAGACATTCACAGTCGCAGAGTTTCAGACTCAGTACGATCACTGTTATCAGACACTTACGTCTAATCCAGGCTCTCCTTGTTTTCCCTGAGAAGACACAGATTACATTCATTTATCACTCGATATAGTATAAACATCTGATTTCAGTACTCACTGAGCGGATTTTATACAGTTACATCATTCTGTAAATTCATTCACGGCTACAGCGATGTTGAATTCTCGATTCTGATTGGTCAGAAGGTGTCAATTAATTGTCTATAGCAGTAGCTCTAAGACCAGTTACGGCTGTAATCGTCGTTCTGTAGTAACAGCTCATTCACAAGGACTTCTGCGGTGGACATGCCACATGACCTAAGACTAATGAGACACAGATTAATAAACATGCTTTTATTTAACAAAGAAAAACAATAATTGATATGGTGAAGTTGATATGATGAAGTTCATTTAGCATTTATGGAAGGAGTCTCCAGTGTCAGCGCTTTGTAACGGACAGATGAGTTTGCGCTTTTAGGTTTCTCGGTAACACCATAAGCTATTGTTTTTTTTGTTTTTTTTTTGCTATATTAACTTCAAGAGAAAGTGAGGGAATGTCTGTTTCTAGCTTGTTGTAACAGGAATTAATTTGTTTCACAAATGGATTAAAAAGTATGCCAAGTTGGTCTTTAATTGTAATCATTAGCAAATTGCTGTGATATAAGAGGAATAAAACACTTCATGACATGCTGCTATTGGAAAATAATCAACGTCGGGTTAGTGGTAACAGTAACTCCTTACGTATTAAACTTAGTTACATAATTTAGTCTTTTTCAGCAGGGAAACAGGTCACCTCTTGTCAACTGGTTTATAACTAGACTCTAAAACATTTTGCGAGCCCTGATGTTCTGTAATTCCGTGAAATTCCAGCTCTTACTTTTTCACCCTTGGATCCCGGAAGGCCGACCAACCCTGCTGGACCTGTGGCTCCCTGTGGGCCCTGAGCTCCCTGAAAAACATCAGGTTTCACAAATTATCCGTTAGACTTTCCATGATTTGTTATGTGTTTTAATATGCATTCAGGAGGTTTGGGAAGGGACGTGTTCTCACTGGGATTCCTGGAACTCCGCTGTTTCCCTTCTCTCCTTTAATACTCTCTCCTGGATCACCCTGTAAGAACGGTTTCAATCATGACGCATATAAAGTAAATCAGCTTCAAATCATTTCAGACCATTACTGGAATTTTACATTAGTCATTAAATTAATCATTAATTACTTCAAGTAAAACAAATGTGTTTTTTTGCGCCACAGAAAAAATGCCTCAGCTTTTTTATTGATTTCTTTTTAAATCTCTGAAATCAGCTGAAGCAAATAACAGTCTTAAAATAAACCAAAGAAACTGAATACATTTTGGAAATATGTCAGGAATATTGCTATAATTTTTTTAAAACCTACCGTTTTCCATCGTTCACCAACATGAAATATTTTAGACATTTTAGACTTTTGTTGGAATTGGAAAAAATATTATATTTTATTTCAAGTGTAATGTTTTATCTTTTTGCTTTTTTACTCATGGTATTCTTACATGGACAATACGTTTACTTTTTAATACAAGTGATATCTAGAAAAAGTCAAAATTCACATGACATGCAATTTTAACTTACCTTCGGACCAGGAATACCAGGATGACCCTAAAAAAACACAAGTGTGGTTTAATGTCAGGTTCCTGAGTGAAAGTTTTGATAAAGTATGATTTTCCTGAAAGAATTATAAAGCATCATAAAGTTACTACCATCTTAAAGACAGACAGAGGGAGAGAATTTAACCACGATGACGCTTGTGCTGTGAGCATAGCTTGAACTCACCATAAATCCCGGAGGTCCTCTTGGTCCTGGAGGTCCCGGTGGTCCTGGCTGAGAAATCATCTGAACCTGTAGACCCCAAAAAATAAATAAAAAACAAAAAAGAAGAGATTTTAACACATCTGAGTATTTAATTCTATCTAATAGAAATGTCCTCTTTACTCACCAGGTTGTCTTCTAGTGTGCTGTCTCCTTTCTCTCCTTTCGGTCCATCCATTCCCTGACACACACACACACACACACACACACAGTAATAATGAGGCAACATGAACACACAGACAGTCAGTAATGCTATGCAGAGGAGATTACATACAGCCGGACCAGAGAGTCCCATCTCTCCCTTCTCTCCTCTGTCTCCAGGGGTTCCTGGTTCTCCAGCATCTCCCTTAGCTCCCTAAACACAACCAACAATTAGTTAATACTAATCTCTTCCTGCCATTATTATTTCCTTATAAAGCAAACTTAGTCTTTTCTGGTCTTTTCTCTACTGCAGCACAAATCCTGGTCAGGGTCATGGTGGACCACTGTCTAATATTTACTTTGAAATTCAAAAATGAATGATTTTGTCCTCAAAATGCACATTTTGAATATTTGTGATGTAAGCAATAATATCAAATATGATCACCTTCTCTCCATCTACTCCAGCTAGTCCAGGTAAGCCCAGTTCTCCCTGTATTAACACACAGCACACACACATAACGCACATGATACAGCCTGACTGCTAACACACCCTTCATCACTGCACCTTTACATTACTGGAACATCAGATGAAATGTACTTCGTGTTCTGGCTCACCTTTGCCCCATCCTTTCCCGGAGGTCCTGGAGGTCCAGGAGGACCTGACGGTCCCTGTGACGAAAAGATGACACAGTTAGCCAATGTTTTGTAATCTGCTACGCATTTTCTAAAGCTGTGCTACATTCCAAGGTGAAGCAAAGGAGAATATTAATCAGCTCTGAATGCTAAAAACCCCTTACCTACACAGTTAGGAAATGTGGAACCTTAAGAGTTCAGTCTCTCTATTAAAATGATATAAATGATATATTGCTATTAAACTCTCTCAGCATGCACCAGAATGCAACTGAATAATCATCTACACTTATTTCCAGAAATTTCCTCCAAACACCTAAACACTACACATGATAAGCTGGACACTCACTATATATATACATTGTATGTATACGCTGTATGTGTATCTTGTGAAACCAATCCAAGCCGGTCAGTAAAAATGTCTTTTTAAAAGTATCGATTATGAATTAGCTGCATGCGTCTCACCCAATCACAAACAACTCAAGCGTCTCCAATTATAAACGTATTCAAATTCACACTGTTAGATAAGAACGCGTTAAAGGTATATATAACATCCATCCCATGCTTTCATCAGGATTACCGAAACACTGATGGTGTGGATCGCCTGCCGGGGAAAAGCAACGCACTTCAGATGAAGGTTTGAATATTTGCCAACACTTTATTAAGACTTGAAGCATTGCATACATCTTTTATAAAGCAATCCTGGTATATTTACGAAAAAAAAAAAAACCTCGAGGTGACACAATTGTTGATATGATGTTACATTTTCTGTAAGGAGATTTTAGATTAGTTAACATTTTTGGAAGGAGTCTCCAGTATCAGAGCTTTGTAGCAGTAGGTTGTCCAGTGATTTTTGTGTGAAAGAGTTTAATTGTGAAGTGCTCCATTAAAAAATTTCTAAAATTTTTTAAAGAAAACAATATCGGATCAATATCTGCTGATACTCAAGGTTTCAGTATTGGTATCGTTATTGGAAAAGAAATAGCAGCATCGTGCCATGTCTACTGTGAATTATTTATCTCATGTTACAAACTAGCAGGAAATCTGTGTACCATGTTCATGCTCTAGGACAATATCTTACAGTATAATTCCTTTAAAACGAAATATTCTTTATTTCATTTGTCATCATGCCTTACCCGAAAAGCATCTAGTATTTTGTCGTTGAAGGCGATGACATCACTTGAGCCTGTTGCACCTTTCTCACCCGGAAGACCCTGATCATCAAACATCAAACATGAGAGAGGGTCGAGTTTCAAACACAGCACACTTCACAACAATGACACTTCAGTAATATCAATATGTTGGAATTATATGAGCATTGTATAACTAATAATTATACAATAACTCCACTGATATTCCACTAGAAACTGCGCATCGTCTCGGACTTGGTTACACGTTAAAATACGGTAGATATATTCAAGTCTGTGACAGCTAGCATATTTTAAAACTTCTTTTTTGCTTATTTTATGATGGAAATCTAAATTCTAGGAGTTAAAAAAATGTTATACTACAGCAATGTTGAATTCTCAAACCTGACTGGAGTCGACACATTTTAACAGCGGCTCTGACAATAGTTTTGGTTACAAGGCGAATCACAGATTTATATTACTGCGCTTGTTCTGACACTTTATCGTTTCTATAGTGACAACTCATTTACAGAGACTTGTATGGTGGATGCTCCAGATATAATAAACACATTTTTAAAAAGCAACGTTATTTACCCAAGAAAAACATATAATCGCTGACATGGTGAAGGTTCCTTTAGGGAGACATTTTTTGTTTAACATTTATGGAAGGAGTCTCCAGTGTCAGTGCTTTGTAACTGTCATGGTTATGCCAAAATTGGAGCTTGACTACATTAGCCATCAGCACCTGCATGTCACATGACCTCGTCACATGTCCCACACCTGTTCTGTGTTACCCCTAATCAGCGCCCCTACTTAAGTCCTGGTTTCTGTATGTTTCATTGTCACGCTTGGTTGTTTGTGTAACTTTTTTTTTTTTATAAAATCGTGACAGTAACACTCTATCAAAGCACAGGAATGTGTTCAGGACAGAGGAGATTTATGCTTTCCAGTTTCTTGGTAACATGTCAAGCTGAGTTTTTTTTTTTTTTTGTCTTATTAACTTTGAGAGAGAAGAAACAACAGGCTGGAGGCTGGTGAAGGAATAACTGTTTATAGCTGCTACAATGTAAGTAATAACAGGAACTAACTAATTGCTGTGGTATAAGAAGAATAAAACACTTCAAGATGTGCTGTTAGTAGAAAATAATCAGATAATCAAATAATAATAAGAGTAACTCCGCTTTGTATCAGGCCATATCACACCACCACTTCATTGATCATTGTCCTACAACTGCATGCCTCCAGGTGGTATATTCCTTACATACTACATTGCTCAGTACTTATAACGTAGGTAGCTGTAGGCTAATTATAGACAATATTTCGGGTTAAGACAGACTTCCAGCTATACGCTATAGCCACAGTGACAGCAAACATGTCACAGTTCATCATCAGTAATTTAGAATAACTAGAAATTTCTGGTTCCTTGAAGTCACATGATTTTTTTTTTTCTTCACTCACCGTTTCTCCCTGAGGTCCTGTTTCTCCAACTTCTCCTTTATCTCCCTGAAAAAAACGCAACACACGAAACATAATGAAACATCCTGGGAAATAAAAATAGAAATCACCTCTTAATTTAATGAATTTTTACAAGTAAATGTATAGCGTAATAATACAGATGAGCCTAAAATATGAAGGAGTGAGCGGATCTTCAAGCTTACTTTAAGGCCAGGGAGACCGTCCATGCCTCGGTCACCTTTGGCTCCTGGTTCACCGTGTTCTCCCTGCAAAAGGAAAAGACATTTCACCAAACACACTCTCACTTTCAGTATTCTAGCAGAAATAAAGGCACCAAACTGTACGTCTCCTTGTCGGTGGGGTGGTACCATCAAGAATGCATCTTCTGTACATTTCACCTTTGCAAATAATTGAAGGTACACAATCAAACTTTAAGGACCACTGATACACCTTTACAGATTCACTCTAAAAGCTCATTAAAGCTACACACACACACATTCCCAGGTAAAACATTCACACTAAAGCTTCTTCATGGTACCACAACCGTGACAGTTAAAGGTATAATTTGGTACCTTTATTTCTGAGAGGCTTGGATTTGGGATTTGCTCACTCATGCAATCTCATGCAAAACTTAATAATTATAATAATATCCTTATATATATATACATTATGTATATACATTTCTTGAGATGGAGGTTAGAAAAATGCCATTAAACAACCTTAAACTACAACAACAACGACAACAAAAATGCACAAAAGCAGCTACACTACACCCAAATCAAGAAATCTATGAATATGCAAATCTGCAGATTTTCTACAAATATCCAAATTTGCATACATTACAGGTTCCCGCCCCTTTCCCTGGTAAACCAGTGTAACATTTCATATATTTTACATGGCCTGCATTTGCATATTGAAAGACGATTCGCTCTTATGTTTTATGACACAATAACACTTGCTTCTCATGTGTTCATTTTCATCACTTTCTGTGTAGATGTTTAAATATCCATTTTCTTAAAATAATGCAAATTACTTAAACTTGTTAAAAATTATAATTAATGCTTCAATGCTGCCTATTGCAAATGTTGTTCTCACAGAAATAGTGTGCGTGTGATCAATCACCTTATGTCTTTATTGTATATGCAATATTATAGCCATAGTGGAAGCAGACAATGTAAAAAAAAAAAAAAAAGCACTAATTTGTCATGCTTTTATAGTGGGGTTAATAAGTGAGAATCCTCTAACCTTTGACCCTGGAGGTCCCTGTGGGCCTGGATAACCTGCTATACCATCTTCACCCTGAGTGTTAGTCAGAGAAGCATGAACACAAAGACACATCGATGCTGTGCTAAGAACAAATTTACACAAAAAGCTTTGATTTACTGTGTAAACTTTAACACACAATGAACACACGCAACACCAGGCCTCAACATGAGGCTCGGGTTTACTACACAGAGGGAAGACTAATGCTTAAGGTCAAGTATACACACAAAGGCACACACACACACACACTAAACCTAAAGGAGTGCTCTCTGAGTAGAGTAGGATTTTTAGGGATCTTACCGGATCACCTGGTAAACCTCTCAGTCCCTGTGAGAGAGAGAGAGAGAGAGAGAGAGAGAGAGGGAGAGAGAGAGAGAGGGAGGCGGAGCTGATGTTTCGATTGATAGCTAAAGGTAAGTACATGTATAATAGGATAAACAAAGAACAGAACACCAACCTGATGTCCATTGTTCCCAGGGGCACCCTAAAGAAAAAGAGAGAGACAGACAGACAGACAGACAGACAGACAGAACCATAAAATGAAAGAGTGAGAGAAACATAGACATAGAGAGAAACACAGAGATACATATAGAGAGAGACAGAGAGAGAGAGAGAATAATAATAACGTGAGAAATAATAGCATGTGAGAAAAGTTCACAGGGCATCTGGTTAAGACTAGAGGTGTGTCTCAGGACTGGGATACCACATGATGTAACAAAAACTCACGGAAGCGGGAGCATTTTACTTTCATGCGGGTCATGAGCGGTCAGATATTGAGCCCAAAATTGTCCAGTTTAGGTCACGCCCACTTTGTGTTTAAATCCGAATACAGATATGAATATTTGCAGCACTAAACAGTGTCACTGTATTAAACCCCTTGTTTCCAATGAGCTGAGCTCTTCTGAAATTAACCTGTGCATGTAAAACGTACATGAAAAAAATGATAAATCATCAAATAAATCTTCCATGCATCAGTTTTTGATGCCAACGTATTGTTTTTATTACACAGAGGAGGTTTGGGGAGCTGAAGCATCACATGAGAGCTAGGGGGCAACATAAAGCAGTTCTTCACTTCCACTGAAACATCTGCGCTCAAGATGGATGAAGAGAGGACAAAGAGTCGGTTTCTATATTCACTTTATTTCTTAATCAATTTATTTGTCTATCAATTCTGAGAACCAGCTGATGGGGCTGTAAATCTTTGTATTTTGCTCCTCACCCATGAACAAGCGACACACGACCATGTGGAGTCCAGAATCACACTTACCCTTTGGGCACTTTGAATAGAAGTTGTAAAGAATTTACACAACATATAAACTGCATTGTTTTTCGGGTTATACGAGAAAGGGCAGGCGTTCTTCTAATGAAACATCAGAAGGCATAACATTAATGCTTTAAAACTCTCATATTAATACATCATAGTTAAAATCCCACTCTGTACAAGCACAAGTGTGACTGCAACGACGGCCATAATCGTGAAGAATATGATTTCAATTAGGAATACTTATGCACTTTATTGGTTGATGCCATATTCTTATAGAAATATGCATCGGTTGCTTGTTTTTATGAGCGCTGCCAGCACGTGAACCTTTCATTGGACGCAGATGTCAATCGTTCCTTTATAGTTGTGAGCCAACGACACTGCTGGGCTGAGCGTAATAAAGGCTAAAGATAACCACAGAATAATTTCCAGCTCTTTATACGACAGTATGTTCTATCTTCATCTGGAGGAACGAGTCTTTATAAGCACCATATCTTCTAGGACAAGCAGCCAAAAAAAAACGTAGCTAAGCCTCACCAAAACCAGATCAGTACAAATCCTCAGTGTATTTTCTCCGCAGTATATCTCACACAGATTGCACTTTTGATGTCTGCTTGCCTGTTTTTTTTTTAAAATCTTGACTGTGGATTATGCCTGTATGGATTATAACTGTGTCTGCCTGCGATTCCTTACTTAATCCCTAATAAAAAGACTACACTCTTAATCCATGCATTTCTGACTGCCCTTTGACCTATGAGATGATATGTGGAAGCCATGGACAGAAGCCGTGAAACCACAGATGGCATGAATGTATGGCATGTACCGAGACTCTCTACCCAATCGTACTGCAAGCGCACAGACGCTAGCTCTGTGGGGACTCTGGAGCTCGAGCAACCCTAATATATCATGCTTTGGTAAGGACAATGTCTGTTTTCTTCGTCTTCTATACTAAAGTTACTCTATCACCGTGACCGGATGTCATTAATATGTCATATTAATGCAGAGAAATCCTTGTGAATGTTTTATATATATATATAGTATATTTTAATTATTTGAATCTATTTTCCTAGAATCGTCCTATTCTACTTTCAGGGCCAGTTATTGGTGTAATTAGATAGAATGGATAAGAATATGTTAAAAAATTAACAGCCCTTTAAGGGCTCATAAAAATGTTGACGTGGCCTGGGTAGAATTTGGGTTTGATGCTGCTGCTCTGTATAACCAAACAATTTATCACATCAATCAAAATGTCTCACTTTTTCTCCAGGGGGACCCCGGGGTCCGTCCTTCCCCGTGTTTCCAGGAGGACCTCTTGGCCCAGGGGGTCCGGGTGGGCCTGGAGGACCTGGTGGACCGGCCTGGCCTTGGTCACCCTGATGATAAGAGCAGAGTGAATTTATGAGCTTCGGACAAGTCAGAGTCTCTCCCTATGGATAAGATGCTTTTACCTTTTATTTACGTATACATTTGCATTACCTTTACATTACTTTTTTATATATACATTTATATCAGTCTGTGACTTTGCAGTTGTAAGATTTCTGACTAATACTTTGCAATGCATTGTAAGTTTGCAATAATGACTAGCTAGAGTTACACACAATGGGCATCATTTATTCTTTTTTTTAGTAAAGTTGTAAACAAAACTAAAAAAATTCCTGCCAATCAGTCATAAATAATGGAGTGTGATCACGACACAACTGACGTCAACAACAAAAGGCAAAGCTGAAAACAACGATATGGTGACTAAAAGGTGAAAGGGCGCCTCCTAAGCTTGGCATGCACTAAATTCTCCACTAATGCAGCTCTGCCAAAGCAGCACATCGGCTACCACAAACACACACTAACTCTTGTTCCTTTTATAGGGTGCCATTATTTTTGTCCTAAATGAATGGCTAGTGTTATTTGTCTTCATTCATAGATTTGTTCTGGATTGCTTTCTTTCAAGTCATTAATATGAAATGTCTCTGTGCCACAAAATTTTCATTAAATCCGATTGAAACTTGACAGCGTAATCAGTATACACCAATCATCGTCAATTATATGATTTGAAGCAGAGCAACTGAGGTTTAGATTAGTGAGTTCCCTTACGTGTAAATGTACTCAAACTCAGCAACGAGACGTAGGATACGAATGTTTTTCCAGAAGAACTAGCTTTTCACGAATATCACATTTCTTGAGTAAATGCTTCTGCATATGATTTACGAATAAATCTGTTTGTATCCACTTTCATAAATGAGGCCCACTGTGTGCACACTTTGCTATTAAATCACTGCTAGATTGAACTGGAAAAAAAGGATTTAACCCTTGAGTGCATGCATACAGTACAGACACATGCGTGTAGTTAACGTTAGCATGAAAGAAAGTGCAGCTCGGAGTTGTAAGTAAACAGGGCATGCCTTTCACTCCTGCTACCTTCAGCATACGTCTCTGGAAAGTGGGCTGGTCGGCAGAGATGAAGCTGTGATCATAGCGAGGAAAGACCATCTGAACAGCCAGAACCAGATTGAATAGAAAGATGGAGGAAGAAGAGGAGAGAAGAGCGGAAAGGTCAGAACAGAAACTATCGTCTGTGTCTTAGACGCAAGTGTAAAGCCTCGACAGAGCGCCTGAGGAATGAGAGGTGAAGTGAAGAGGGGGGAAATCAGATGGCTCTCTCAGACTGTTCAGAAGAGCACATGTACGGAAGCAGAGGAAGGACAAACCTTGATGGGTATCTGATTACTGTAGAGGCCTGCGTGAGTGGCCTGACCCTGGAGCAGAGACACGACGGACATCATCACAGTTACTAATGCAATACAGGCTTGTGCGAGGTTTTTCCCTGTTCGCGATTTAGCATAAAAAATCTATTATTAACGATTTAATCATCCTGAACCAATAGGCTAAAATATTCAGGAAATATTCCAACATTGCAGGTTTAAGGAGAGTACGGGAGTAATTATATTATCAGCTGTGCAGTCGGGAACTGCTGGTCGGCAGTGGCAATCCCAAAACCTCAGCTGGATGGTGGATTATTAGGTGATTCCGCAGTAATGCGCAGTAAACAGTAGAAAACTAAATAGAGGATATTAAATATGATATAATCCTTTTCAAACTCAGCTGTCTAGTGTCCAGTTGGCTGACATTTTCACTGCTGATCTGCTGCTGAACGTGATTAAACACATCTGAGTGCTCAGGAGAGCAAGAGAAGAGAGCAGGAGAAATTTATCACTTGGATGTTGGCCTAGTAAATCTTTTTTTTTATGACAAAGTTTTTGATAATTTTTTGAAATATTTCAGAGGCATCGCTAATAAATATAGTTAACTTATGTTAGCTATATGTTAATATATTGATATGATTTTTATTTCACATTTATGAACTCAAAGCTAGGGGAAGAGCTTCCAGACGGGGTCAGTTATTCTCAGCAAGTTCAAAACACTTCCGTAAAATTATTTCAGATTCATGCCTCTCTTCTCTTATTGAGGAGAAAAAAGATGGCTCTTTTTGTGTATTGTTGAGTGATAATGTACTCCGAGTTGAGTGATAATACTCCGATGTTAAACTGTGGAGCTTCTATGCTGAAAAAAAAGGTTGGCAGATCTGGTGACATAATACAATCGGAGTAAACATCACTGTATGATTGTGTAGAGATAATTAAATCACTATATTCCTCACAATCCTAATACTTTTCTACCACTTTTACATACCAAGACTTCAGATTTAGTTCACTGAAGGCCAGATACCACAGGGAAAAGTGTGTATTTTTCTGGTAATTAAATTTTTTATATTTTTATCACATGTACAAAAAAATGACCACCTACTATTCATGTTTCAGGTAGACGCTCATCTTTCAGCAAGTGTTTATATATATAATATATATATAATATAAAATATATATATAATTTCACATACTTGGAATGCTTATTTTCTTAAAACATAATGTTATGTGAGTCCATGTACAGAAATTTTCTTTGGAAGACAAAGTAATCTGTGCTGCAAGATGAACTGTTTCCTCTGACATTATGGTCAAAGACGTTTTATTTATCATCCATTTTCTCAAAATGACCTGCTTTCCCTTTCAAGCCTTTTTTTTCCCTCACACACACATATTCATAGTCCTTAAAGTGCAATTTTGTAATATTTTATTACTTTGAGTAACAATTTCATCATAAACCTTGGCTATATACGGTATGTGAAAGGTTTCCATAATAATAATTCTTTGATAAAAGGTTTGATAAAAGTCTGATTACTATTATGAAAATAAAACAAGAGGAGTGAAATTTGTTTAAAATTGATATTCTGTGATGTTAAAGCAGTACATATGTATTTGATCATAACGACTGTTATTATCAGTTCAACAACAAGAATCAGAACTTACCCTTGGCCCAATCTCTCCTTGGTCACCCTTTAAAAAAAAGAGAGAAATTGAATGATTACGAACTCACGAACATCAGTCTAATGTCCTCACTTCCACAATAACAAAGAAATGTGGAGATAAAAGCAGAAGGAAGTTTGTGCCATGGAGCATGGGAGACACTGATTAAGGGCAAGCTCCCGTGGCTTTTTCCAGAGATAATCAACAAGGATACTCCAAGCCTCCTTTTTGTTTATTGCATTTTTTTTTAAGATGTGGTCCAACACCCGGTGTTCTTATGTCCGTGTGCACGCACAGCAGCACAGAGGAACCATGTCACTTGCTGCTAGACAATTTGGAAAAACATGTGGTTGCTGTGAAGCACTAGAGACAATTACCTTTCGGCACGACAGTGTAAAGTGCAAGGCAAGGTTTAAGCTTGTGCCTTAATCTGTATGGAGAATGCTATCAGAACGTTCAGGAAAATATTCACAAGGTACTAATAAGGTTAAAGAAACAATGTTCCTCAAACGTTCTAAAAATATCTGCTTCACAATATTATTGAAACGTTCCTTACACGTTATACAAAAACTAGCATTATGCAAGCACTAGTGTTCCTACAACCATGTTATTGCAACGTTGCAGGAACGTTCATATATTTTATATAACACCATGCTCAATACGGAACTTTCTTAGAACCTAAAATTGTTAACTGGGGATGAGAATAAGCTATGTGCTAGTTTACCTTATCTCCTTTTGGTCCAGCTGGCCCCTGAGGACAGAAAAGGAGGAGAACAGGTGAGAGGGTCTGGTATATATTAATATTTTGTAATGAACTAATTTCAGTAAACCAAAATAAATCAGCACAATTTTGTGCATTAGGATGAGAAAACAAATCAGAGTCAAAATCAGAATCTGGACAAGAGATGGAATCACAATCAGAGTCAGAATTTGAATCAGAATCAGAGTCAGAATCAGAATAGGAATGAGGAACATAATCAGAGTAAGAATGAGAAGAAGAATCAGAATGAGAATGAGTATGAAAATGTGAATGACAATAAGAATCAGAATTAGATTCAGGACAAGAATTGAGATCACAGTCAGAGTCGGAATCAGAATCACAATCAGAGTCAGAATCAGAATCACAGCAAGAATCTGAATCACAGAGTCAGAATCAGTAAGAATGAGAAGAAGAATCAGAGTAAGAATGAGAAGAAGAATCAGAATGAGAATGAGTATGAAAATGAGAATGACAGTAAGAATCTAAATCAGAACAAGAATTGACTTCTCAATCACAATCAGAATCAGTTTCTATTATCAAAATCCTCTAATTTCTGCTTCGATATTTTTATGGACTTCGTAGTGGTACTGTGGGTAATGTTGCTGCCTCACAGCTCCAGGGTCTCCGGTTTGATCCTGAGCTTGGGTTACCCTCTGTGTAAGGTTTCACATGTTCTCCTCATGTCCACGTGGGCTTTAAGCTTGTTTCATCTGGACACTTTTAGTACAGTAAGTGCAGGGCATTAGTTTCAGTTATTCATTCATTCTTCTTTAGTAAGCGCTTTATCCTGGACAGGGTGGTGGATCCGGAGCCTATCCCAGCAACACTGGGACGTGAGGAGGGAATACACCCTGGATGAAACAACACAGGGCACACACACACACACACACTCATGCTGTCACACACACTGTCACACATACAGGCAGGTTGGTGTAGCCAGAGAACCGAGGAGGAAACACATGTCGAACCGGGGACCCTGGAGCTCTGACCCAGCTCAGTAAATAGCCTGAACAGCTGCAGAGGAAATCGGCACACGCGAAGCTACAGATGAGCAGAAGATGTGCTTCAGTTGACTTCCTGCATTCAGACGCTGTGCTATGATGTAATCCTAAACCCACAGCCAATATCACAGCCGGTTGAGATTCATGTTGAACTTAATTGGTTGTGATTTTTCTTTCTACAAGACCCAAAACAAGTTGACATCTCTTTCAAGCATTAAGCAACAGATTAATAGTGTTTGGAGGAGCAGAAGTGGTTTATACTGCTATGTATTTCTCTTGGCAATGACAGCATGGGAATCAGGGTTAAGACAAAATTTTCTCCCTTTACTGTGTAATCCATTATTTCAGTCTCAGGTTGTGGTTAGGTGGATAACGAAAAGGACTTTACTATATAGCTGATAAATAGCTGGGGAAGACAGACATGTGTAGACAGACGTCTCCACAAGCGGATAAAAACCACAGCCCTTCATTTACGCAGCATGGGGTAACAGCTACCAGATGGGTGTGGAGACGGTGTGCTGTAAATTCACCTTCTAACTGCCCACTGGGCTCGACAAAGGTTAAAAACAATCAAGCAATGGCATGAGATAAATTATAGCTCACATCTCAAATAGAGGAATGGCAAAAATAAGTACCTGGCTTCCTTTTTGCCCAGGAGGACCCTTTGGAGAAATACAAGATACAGATAAAGAAGAACAAAAACAAATGTCAATGCTGAAATGCGTTACTGAGTGTATTATATTGTTTAATATTACACTGAAAAACCCCTTCATTATTTACACTCTGGCGCAAAAAAAAGGGCCAAAATAAAATGAAATTTAGCACTGAATGTCAAATTAGCAAGACTGAAGCAACATGCAACATAAGGAATAAACCACTCGGTTGGTGAGCTGTTATAGCAAAATAATCAACAACAAGGAACAAGGTGGTGTGATGCAACCTGATTTAAAGCAAAGTTACTGTTACCACGCCAGTGTTGATTATTTTCCAATAACAGCATATCCTGAAGTGTTTTTTCCCCTTTAATAATACAGCAAGTTGCCAATGCTCACAACGTTTATTTATTAATTAAAGAATTACTTTTAATCGAGTTTTAATGGCTGCCCGCAGATGACAGACCCACTATTAAGAAGCTGTTTTAAGTGTATTAACATCAAATGAGTCCTAAATTTAAATCATCTGCATCATTTCTGTTTATTAAAAGTACCTTGGAGGATTTTTCCCACAGAGCAAATGCAGAAATCGCTAATGCTATTATATGGTTTTTGTCTAGTTAATAAACTTGAAAGGCTTATTGAAAGGTTAATTTTCGTTATGTGAATGTATCAGGTATTAAGTCAGAGACTTATAGAGCCCAGGAAGGTAAGGTGAAGCGAAAAAGTGTTGAAAAAGTCTCAGTTGTTGTAACAGAATTGACACTGATTGATTTAGCAACATTAGCTAAGCTATTCACGCCCAGTGCTGAGCTCAAGTTAGCCAGCTAAGCAGTTAGTTTATCTAATATTTTAATGTTAACTCAATAGTAGTAGCTAATATTTACCACTTGACTAAATGGTAATAGTAATTTACTATTTAATAGTAAAACACACACACAAAAAAGTACCTGTAGCCAAGTTTGCTTTGCTAGAAAGTGTTAGCCTTTACCTTCCCAAGTTGGAAGTTATTGTGTAAAAGAGAGAGAACTAACTAACGGGTGCGAATTTATAACATAAATTAAGAAAAATTTTTGAAAAATACACTACTACATCTGGGTGCAAATAGCTTTTGCAAAAAGAATAAAATCTGGAGACAACTAGCTAGCAATTAGCATGTCGCATTAGCTTTGACTACAACCGCAGCTGTTTTTCACTTACATTTTAAAAAGGTGGGGAAAATACAAGTTAACTAGCTATCAGTTAGCATGCTAGGCAGGCTTTCTGTCAAAGTTTTGCAGAATATAAAACTTTCTTGTCATCAAATTTGGTATATGAGATGCTGGAAATGATTATTCAGCCGTTTTTGTCAGCTGCACGCCACATTTTCTTATTTATCTTAAAAGTACAATAATTGAGACAAATATAATCTCCCAATCAAACTCTCTTCCATACTTCCACTCAGCATTTGCTAATATAGCATCTGTCTAATATAAAACATGAATCCTGAAATCCTTCTCATTTACAGATGCTTCCACATGCTCAGACACATGCACATGTCCTACTGCTGCCACTCAAAGCTGGATACAGATACTCACGGGTTTACCGTCCAAGCCGAGAGGCCCCTGTGTGCAGAGAAGGCAGAAGAAGAGAAATGAGAGGTCAGACACTGCGGCTTCACAAAAAGATGGGGCAATAAAGAATAAAGTGCAGATACAGCTGTAACAGAGGGTGCAGGGATAATAAATCGCAGACATGATAGGAGATAAAGTACAGAAAAGGAGAGAACAGGATCTCAGTGTAAGCGCAGCATGATATCACTTCTTAATTTTTATGGGCATGCTCTTAGACAAATGGTACCTCAAGTGCTCTTTGGATAGTTACAGGTGTTCCACTTGGCACCCTCTTTAAGAACAGAAATAAATTTAGTAGAGTTCTTAGTCCTTAGGCATGCTAGATGGAAACTTTTTCTTATAGTGTACTACTGAGTGACCATTAGCAGGTGTTAAACATATACATTTTGAACCAAGGAAGGGACATTTTTTGATTGCTGAAATCCACACTACCTAAAAAAAACATATATTACTGTCGAATTTTAATTACCAGAAAGAAAAGTGTACAGTGGCAAATAAGTTCTGACTGATTATCAGCATCATCTACATCAGCATCTGCCTCATCACCTGAGCCAAAAGTCACTCATCAAGCCTCATTGTCGTCTCTTGACTTGATTGAGCTCAGTTCATCCTAACATCAGTGAGGAAATAATCAGATTCATTAACTTACTTCTGTTCTGTTGGCTAAATTTCTTGTCTTTTAAAAACTTTGTGTGATGTTGTCTGTACAGAACGTGTAAACACTTTTCTCTGTTTTGATGATGCTCTCATTGCCAGCACACCACAGCACACCACAAAGATGAGCTAATTGCAGTGCTCCGGTCCCATAAAAGTCTGGTTTTATACATCAGTGAGGTGTTCCATACAACTCAGGAGTGGCACAACAGAAAAGCTTTTGCCCTAGAGTTTGAATCCTGAAGATGCCACAGCCATCCGTGGCCAAGGAGTTACTAATTTGCAAGTGCTCTCTGAGTGGGAGGGGCATTCTCTCTCTCTCCTGTCAATCACAGCAACACTAGCCAATCATGGGCACAGTAGCTTGGTGGTTAGCACGTTTGCCTCCACTCTGTGTGCGCAGAGCTTGCATGTTCTCCCCGTGCTTCGGGGGGTTCCTCCCCAGTCCAAAGACATGAATCGGTGGCTGACTGGCATTTCAAAATTGTCCATAGTGTGTGAGTGTTTGTGCAACTGTGCCCTGCGATGGGTTTGCACCCCGTCCAGGGTGTCCCCTGCCTTGTGACCCGAGTACCCTGGGATAGGCTCCAGGTTACTCTGTGACACTATGTAAGATAAACAGTACAGAGAATGGATAGATGGATGAAAGCAAGACCAAGTCCAGACCGAGACCAAAAACCATCAAATCCTTTTTGAAGCCAGGCCATTACTTCAACTAGCTTGCTTCATTCATGCATTGTGCCAATGATTAGGTTGCATTTTCTAGAAGAAGGAGTTACATCTTGTCAAACTTTCTGAATTTGAAAAGAAAAGAAAACACAAACATTATTTTTACAAACCCTCGGTCGAGACCAAGACCATATTTAATGAAACCAATGCCCAAGACCAAGACAAATCCAAGTACAAATTCCAGTAAGTCTGAGACAAGTCCAAGTAAATACAAATTACGTCTCAAGACCGGACACGAGTCCTACAGCCTTAGCGACAGAGTTTGGTTGAAGCGAGCCCCAGATCTCTGGATCACTCCCAGGCTCAAAAACAGTTCTCACACTTTACTAAATGTACCAAATTCCAGAACAAAATCCAAAATTGTTAAAACCACTTAGAATGTAGATTCACTCTTAGAAAACTTTGTTTACATTTTCTGCACCTAACCCCCCTTTGGACAAGAATTTTAAAAATCCCTCTGGAGAAGTACTCCAAAAGCTCCATGAGGCATGATGGTGAAGATGGTGGAGTGTCTGAAGAAGCTTAGCAGAGATGTCTTTTGACCTGCGTGACCTGTATATAGTATATTTATTTCCCATGGTCATTTTTTTAGTCCCTTGAGGTATGGCCTCTTGAATTTTGGAAACCAGGATGAGAAGTGGGAAAAGAGAAAAGTGATACACCAGAATGGCACCATAAACCACATTTCATGGGTCAAATGGTTGGATGTGGGTTAAGAAGTGGTGTTGGTGAGAATATGTGGTGTAGGAGCTATACAGTTATTGTTAGTTTTATATACAAGGGGTAGGGGGAATAAGAAAAAAATCACACTTGGCTTGGAGTTGCATAATATGATACTTTTGGCTATAGTTGCACAAAACCCCCCAGTGATGTCTACAGATCAGAAGAAGATTGCGAGGATGGAGTGGTTTGGTCTTGAATGTGGATGTGTAAATGTGGCTCAAGCATGTTTGTCTCAGTGTCAGGTCCATCTGGGAGCATTTAAGTTGGCTGATTTCCCTGGTGGCTAGTCATGATGAGCAGTCTTGGTGTGCACACTGAGGTCACGCCAGTCCTTCCCATACAGAGACAAATGAATCTCAAGCTCAGAAATGCACATTGATTTATGACGCCTGACACAACATGACCTGCCAGAGGTAAACTATGCGGGTGGGTATACGTGCTACTGGTGCCCTAGGCTTAGTTTGGTACTTATTTCAGTGCTGACGCAGGTAGTCTCAAAAATATAAGTAGATTTAAAATTTTTATCTCTGTAAAAGATTTAGAGAAGTTCATCCATGGCACCATTCGAATGCTCATCCTGACAAAGAAAACTGAGAATATTTATTATCAGAAGGGGGTCGTGACCATAGATTTTGGTGGGACAGAACGACATTAAACAATAACATAGCTTGAAACAAAACTAAGTCGAGACTATAACACGTAACTCATGCTATAGGCTACTATAAAGTGAATTTTTGGAGTAACCCTATAAAAGGCGGTTGAGAGACGACAAGTCTTGAATGAGTAAACTAACTCTACATCTATTTTCAACAAGAGAACAGAAAGATCAAAACAACAATTCCTTTAGTTGATCAAACTGAACATCCCTGACATAACACTGCCACATCATTTGTAAAGAAATTTAGCTCCTCGATCTTTCAAATGCTCAAATCACGACTTTATTGAAATCAGACGTTATCATTTTATAAGCAATTGGTGCATTTATAATGGTGACTGGTTGCTAATAATGGCACTTTAAAGATACAACCAAGCTAGCTACATAGCTAGCTAGATAACAGTGTAGATTATACTTGCTAATCATATTTTGACAACTTGCATTCAAGAGCAGGGTGATACTTAAGCATTACATCAAATATCTAATGCTTATGAAACCCAGACTTAAAGCCAAAACCAAATCACAAAAAACACCCAGAAGCATTTGTCTACTAAATGTCCCAGATAATACCAGAGTTTCCCAATCCCAGTGCTGGAGGACCAGTAGTCTATAGAGTTTAAAGATTTCCTGATCTAGCTAATTATCAAACCATCCAAAACTTGGATCCAGCATGTCAGAAGCATGGAAATCATGAAACTGAGCTGAAAAACCTGCATTATACCCCTAAAGCAAGTTCTTCCGCTAAATACAGTGATAGCAATCAGCATCAAAATAGAAAATGTATTACTAACATAAAGCACAATCATGAATTTGAGAACAACAGTGTGGCAAACCTCATCCCTGAACTGTCTAATGCTTTAAAAAAAAAAAAAAAGAAAAGAAAAGAATGGAGTCATGGCAAACCGCAAGTCAAGCACTAAGTGTGGCTTTGTTCTTTTATATTGTTTGTCAGTCATGGGATACAATTTTTTCGAACATTCCTGATTTCCACAGATAAGACCTGTCTACATCCCAGACCTTATTACCTCTGAAAAAATGTAAGAAATAAACAACTTCTGTCAAAAACTCGCTGATTTACTACACATGTTCTAAGAGGAGTGTAAGACTGACAAAAAATTTGGGGTTCAAATTACCAATAAAACCTTATGAGTTGAGTTGAGAAAACAGAATTCTGTCTTCTGTCCTATGTTAGCACTAAGCTTTTTTTTTTCTCCATTGTAAATTACAAATTCAATCCAGGGAATGGTTTGGGACCCCAAGCATTCCAGCTGAAACTGGTCTCTATGAAAGCCTCGGGAGCACAGGATTGGAAAACTGATTACACCGAGAGCGCGACCCTGCCTTCAGCATGGCTCTGTACTTCCACTCAGCCTCGCTGTTTTAATCTTTTAATCTACACTGAGGGCCAAAAGTATGGAAGTAGGCAATGATTTGTTGATAGCCAGCAACCAGCACAGATATTTTATTGACATCTAGTCATGTAGAACTTGGGGAAATGGTCTGGTCCCCATGATCACCATATCTCCACCAATCAAGATCATGGGATGAACTTGACTGTTCACTGAAACATGTATTTCTCTCCAGTCAACCCCACCATTAGAGTTGCTAGTAGTTTGATAATATTTAATGGTAAATATGGTTGCAAAAAAATTGTTACAATACACTATGAGCTATAATGAGCTATAATGTACCTCAAAGGTCTGTAGTGCAACTGAAATTCTACACCATGCTAGTTTTACACTCCTTTCAACATATTTGGTTTAGGATCGACTTTACACCCTGACTTACGATTGAACGTACATGCAGCTGGTGCAGCTGGTGCACCTGACCCCTGCGCTACTGATGGCGGCCTGGAGAGTTAATGTCTCAGAACAAGACCCTTAACCACTCAAGTGCTCCAGGAGTGTAAATCATGCCTGAACATGTGCTGTAATCCCAAGTCCACTCCAAGCTTGGACATGTGAAAATTGGCTGTACTTTCCTCCTGTAAAGGCTTGAGCATCCATGTTAATATTCTAGTAAATATTTATGGAGTCATAAGATGAACGAGAACCAAAAAGAAGAATCTGCAACAAACATTGTAAATAAGAGAGCTGTCTTTGATGTCATTGATGTCACCGACGTCATGGTTTTACGCAAACTGACTTTTGTAAACAAAACATTTCCAAAGTGTTACCATTTTTTTTCAATCTTTCATTCTCAATCCAAAAAGTGTCTCACTTTTGAGGTGGGATCTTATGTCATTGGCTACTAAACAAATGACTGACAAGTCAGACTGATAAGACACACCCACTGCTGGTATTTATGCTGCAGACATGCTATTCTTTGTTTTTTACTTTGCAATCTGGGTGCCGCCATCTTGGAATGACATTATTGATTCTCAGCTTTTGAGAATCAGTTTCCCTGAAAAAGTGGCTAACTACATCGGTGCCATACTTATTAACGTGCATAGACTCTTGAAAAAAATGTAAGTTTCTGATTTTTTAGAATATAAATTATATATGTTGTAGAATATAAATTATAGTCTAATTTTTCCTCATTCTCAAGAAGGTTTTCTTCACATGTTACTTCCATAAAGTTGTATTGAACCTTATGGACACACTTGAAAAATATCTATATTTTAAGTATAATTTTTGAGAGCAATTCATACAACAAAGAGGTACATTATTGCTAAGATTACCTCAGTGCGTTGAGTTACACATTTTATTTTTCAAAATTAACCGCCATGAGACTGTAAGTGCTTACAAAGATTGAAATAAATGAATGAAACGAACTTAAAATCCTTGGTTTCTTTGAATCCTGAAGTGGGATGTGGTGACCGGAGAGCAGAATATTTCAAATTCTTTGATCAGTGCTGGCAGTAGAGTTAGAAACCTGAACTGATGGGAACCCAAACGAGCGTCCGTCTCTGTTCACGTCTCGTGTTTTTGACCAAAGGAACCTCAAAGCCACGATCGCACCCCAGCATGGGTTTTGTGGCGAGACTATGGTAAGTGGGAGACGAAACAGACCAAGCATCTGGATCTAATGCCCATGAAATCCCATCCTTTTCAATTCCACCTTCGCTTCCCAAGGGGAAATTGTTTATTGCTTCGCATTACGGTCCAAATACATAAAAAAAAAAAAAATCATTTGTGAAACATGACATTCTTGTTTCCCTAGCAGCAAAAATTCTCTTTGATAGTTGGCACAGATGAAAAAAAAGCAAGAGGCCAGTAAGTCAGTAAAGAAAACCGTTTTCATGCCAGCTTCTCTTTTTGATGTTTGGTAGGAGGTGAAAAAGCCTTTGCTCTGTTTTTATGTGGAATTTTTCATAACAGCCCAAATATACAACTTTTAGATTTATATTCATGAAGTACTTTGTGGTCTAGTATCATGTTACCTTTTAAATTACAGTAAAGTCTAAATAGAGAGCTGATGTCTTACATTCTCTGGCGTATACACTAAAAAAAAAATCTCTTGTTGATTTATTACTCAATAATCATTCTCTGAAGGTGAATACCTGTGATTTTTGCTAAGTTAAAGAAAAACTCCACCGTGAAACACATTAAATATTTGTGACGTGTTTAGAGACTCTAGTGCTAATTTGTTGCTTATGGTTAAGGTATGTTCGTGATTCCTGTGAGAAGTTTCATTGTCAAGCATAAAGGATAAGGAGCAGGTTTCGCTCAGGTTAGCTCCTAGAAACAAAACATCACAAGCTTCTTTTCTCACACACCATTTTTAGCATCATATTAATGAGAAATCCGACGTAAAAGTAATGAAGATTGTGTTGACGGTGTTATTAGCTGATCTGTTTGAACAGAGCGTACAGATGAGATGGTGAGAGAGCTGGACTGACTAAAGGACTAAAGCGCCGCTGCATCACTCTCTTTAGATAGCGTTCTGGGCATTGTGGGTAACCGTGAAGTGAAAACAGACCAACATGTCAATGAAAGAAGTTAAAACTACAAGTCAACACAGATTCTCATTACAAAATAAATCTCGGACGCTGCTGTTAACTATAAAGATTAATTTGCATGTCGTTCACGGTGGATTTTTTCCTTTAGAAAAAGATTCACATTTAATGTGATCAACGCTTGTCTGTATTATTGATACCTGATCATCCATTGGGTTAAACTTTATATTTAACGTTATCCAGGATCCTGTCGTACTTATTACACTTGCCAGAACAGCTCCTTCAATGCTGTATTGATGTAGTGAGTGTGTGAGAGCAGGTGTAAGGTGCACACAGCTGCATCACACACACACATTTTAACCAAATTATTATATTAAGCCCAGTCTTTTCCAGTTTCAGTTAAAATAATGACCTGAATTACAGAACCTCAAAGTTGTTTTAGGTAAAATCCTCAAACTTCCGCTATTAACTAAATAATCATATTGGGGAAATAAAACGAATATAAACACTTAATTAGTTTTGAAAAGGAATGTTTCTGAAAAGCAGACGATTCCCGGAAAGAAGCGAGCAATTGCAAACGCATGGCCCACTGCGCCTGGCTGAGAGATTTGAGAGATCTGAAAAGATTTGTTTCCACACACATCTGCTGAATCTGCTCCACACGAGTGCAGGTTGGCACTGCAGCGTAAAAAAACAGACCCGGTCAGTGTTTATGCTGCAGACAAATCTGTGTATCTGTCAGAATAATATTTTTATATGATGCAAATTGCTTGCAGTTGCATGAAGTTACATGACATAAACATCTTTCACGTTTCCTGCATCGTGTCCATATGGTGAGCGTTTTCAGTGGTCCAGTTTGGGTGAACCTGTGCCCACTGTAGCCTCAGATTCCTGTTCTTGGCTGACAGAAGTGGAACCTGATATGGTCTTCTGCTGTTGTAGTCCATCCACCTCAAGGATCGATGTGTTTTGACATGCTTTTCTGCTCACCACGTTTGTAAAGAGTGGTTATTCCTGTCAGCTCAAAGCAGCGTGAAAATCCCAGGATATCAGCAATTTCTAAAAAAAATGTCTAAAAAAGATATCTAAAAAAAAAAAAAAAACATCTGGCACCAACAACAATGCTGCGGTTAAAGTCAGTGAGATCACTTTTTTTCCCCTGCATTCTGATAATTCATATGAACATGCTGCCACATGATTGGCTGATTAGATGATTAGATAACTTCATGAATGCGCAGCTGCACAGGTGTAGAGTGTATTAGTAAGACCCTGGCTCACCAAGAGCCTCCAGAATAGCTTCTTCTGGAATTGTACTGAAGTAACAAACACAGCTCTTCCAAAATATTTTCCTTCAGTATGGCGTTGTTATGATGAAGATGGTGATGATGATGATGTCAACGGTGGAGAGTGCTGTCTAACATGTCACTCCAAAAACTCCTGCAAGTGTTCAGGTTCAGGTGTGGTGAGTGTGAAGGCCATTGCTTATGATTTACATCATTTTCGTCCTCCTCAAACCATTCAGCTTTCCTCATAGGATAAAAGTGATTAGTGAGAAGAACTGCAATACTGATGTGTGGTGTCACTTCAGTCCAAGTGGACAAATCATGAGAGCAAAAATAAATGCCCCCCTACAGCACTTTTAGTATATGTGTCAGAGCATAAAACAGAATCGGAGTGTGGATGTAGTAATCAGTAATCCTGCTGACATCTAGTCTAATCTTTTTGTTTCAGCGGCTTTCTTGTGAAACACACAAACACACACACACTCACACACACACACACCTGTGAGTAATTATTCGGAGGTAAATTCCCGGCAGGAAAGAGAGCGAGGTAGACACAGACTCTGGGAAAATTAGCAAGGCGGCGCTGCTTAAAACCCCTCAATAAACACAAATATCTGCATGGGCGTGAGTGTGCCAGGCCCCGACTGGTCACTATCTGCAGAAATGCAATATTACGGTAAGAGTAACACACTACACTTGTATCATATTTACACACAGCTTACAGTTACTCATGATGCTTAAGATAGATACAGAGATATTGTAAAGACCAGAAGAGAACATTCACTTGGTCAGAAAAGACAACCCATAGACACACAAACAAACACTCTCTGCTCGCACGCCCATAAACAGCTCTCCTTGGGGCGAAAATCTATTACGAGACCTGTTTTAAACGTCTAGCCGGACACTGGATTACTCAGTGACGAACAACAGGATGTCATGTTATCCAGAATCTCAACCCAGACTCACAGGAGCGCTCTGACTCACACAACACTCACACGGCTACGTTTGTGTGCTACATCGTTCTGCTCCTTGGAGCGCTGTTCAGTTCTGCTCAGAGCCACTAGAGGGCATCAGACCTGCATCAGACCTGCATCGGACACCACCGAGACGCACTTCACCCGCAGTAGTGAAGAGTAACAGCACATGGCTGGCTCACGTTTCTAAAGCGTCATGTACTAAGCAGAAACATAGAGAAGATTAGAAACAGCTTATTATGTAAAGGTTTTGGGTGAGCAGTGACACCACTGTGTCTTTGTGAAACTATTTTCCTGATAAAAGCGTGGAATGGATTTGGGGAACAAATTTGACAAATTGAGTTGTACATCAACAATCATTCATTTAGATTTACTTTTAGGTAAATATTTAATAATTATATTAATTATAATAAATATATCTATCTATCTAACATAATAATAATAATAATAATAATAATAGTAATAATAAAGCAATAAACAAATAATTAAATAATGCATATTATATTATTATAAATTATTACAATTACATGTAGATATGTAAACAACAGCATATATATATATATATATATATATATATATATATATATATATATATATATATATATATATATATATTGCCCTCCCTTTCTTTCTTTCTTTCTTTCTTTCTTTCTTTCTTTATCTTTACCGTTGTCAATAAATAACCATAACCAGGTGTAGCTAAATTGCTGGAGTTAATAATCAAAATGTTTGAGACAAAGGAGAAACTGGAGAAAGAAAAAAAGTAGAAAATACAAGAAAAGTAGCAATATAAAAACAGGATGGCTGAAGGTCATGAAAAAGAGATTCTTGATGGCAGAAAAAGCAGAAACGAAGAAAATGATAACACAGGGGGAAAAAAGAGGGAGGGGAACTGAAATGCAATTTACCGGGTAGCCATCCCGTCCAGGTTTCCCCTGTACAAATTCAAAAGACGGTCAAAATGCAGTAATTAAACGTGGAAAAGTTCAAATTCTATTATATGAGCGTTGATCACGAGTAGCCATGTTCAGAAGCACAAAGAATGAAAAAAAAAATTAATAATAATAATGATAACTAGCAAAAAGAACGAGGGAAGATGAGCTTATTTCCATTAATGTAAAATAAAACATTAGCATAATGAATAAGTGTGCCCACTAAGAGCCCCGTTAAATGGTAAAGCGAGCATCACGATGAACACTTTCTCGATCTTTTAAAGGAAAACTCCACCCTGAACGACTCGCATATTAATCTTTATAATTAACATCTGATCTTCAATATTTTTTAATGAAATTCTGAGTTTTTTTCTACATTACCCACAATGTACCCACATTCGACTATCTTGATAGTGCTGCAGTCTGATTTACCTCTCACTTCATCTCTACCTAAAGACAGTGATGCAGCGGCGCTTTAGGTTTTTTTTACTCAACCCAGCACTCTCACCTCCACATCTGTACACTCTGCTCAAACAGATCAGCTTCTAAAGTTTCAACTTTCACGCTAGTACCACCGTCAACGTCATAGCGTTCGTCATCTCGTAGATAGCTAACTAGCCGTCCCGATTCTGTGCTGTAACTCAAAGTCGTATAGCTGCTTTGCATTCTGGGACAACGAGTCCAACATTTGCACCAACGTCTTCACTACTTCTACATCAGATTTTGTCGTTAATATGATTTTAAACATCGCCGGAACATGGTGATTGAGGAAAGAAGCTTTGCTGGTTTGTTTTTAGGAGCTGACTGAAAATGTATCGCTTATGTTTGAGATTGTTGAATTATTTTCCCAAATTAAACACTACTGTAACTGCGTTAGCAATAACAACATCCTTTTGTGACGTCAGCATGGGACAAATCCACTAATTTCTCAGAGGAATTAATACAGCAAAGCTCCAACCAACAACTTAGCACCAAATTCGCTAAACACAACATGAATATTTCAATATAAATATATGGAATATGTTTCAGGGTGGACTTTTCCTCACGCTAATCATTATGATGCTCTTACAAAAATCAGGAACTAAGTATCTAACTAAGAACACCTGAAATTGACACAAAAGCCCAAATACAAATACAAAAACATGTCCCTGGTAACTACAGACATCTTCAAACACACACAATGCTCCAACACGTGAATGGATTGGAGGTGTCAGGTCACTGCATGTGTGTGGTTTAACTGCACGCTTCATTAAAACCGAGTGCACGCTGTGTGTTGGCAGTGCAGCCGAGCACAAGTCTTTTTTATAGCTCAGAGCTGCACTTGATTGTTTTTTTTTGTTTTTTTTTAGAAATTTACTCACTTCACACTTACCTTCTTACACAACACATTACAAACATCAACATGGAGTGAGGGACAGACAGGATATAGACGAGTGAGGTACTTACTGGAGGTCCTGCAAGAAATCACAGAGACAGAAGATTTAAATGTGATTAATCACTAGCGTGTAAAATGCTAGTCACGGCAAAGACGCACAAATTCACTGCAGGCGTTAGGGGTGCAACTGAGCAAATTTGTGTGTCTGAGTTAGCAGAATATTTTGCTTATGACTGATTGTTGATGGAATAGTTAGTTATGCAGGCTCGGGCTTAAAGAACCTGTGAACTTTTCACTCTTGAATACTTCAACATGTTTAAATGTAGATACTTTTTGACTTTCACTCCAGCAGATTTTTGGCACCTTACATCTCCTTTTAATTGAGTACGATTTGAACACACTTTTCACACCCCTGCTTATAACATTAACTCGATGTTAGCCAAAAGAACAAATGTTAGAAAGAAACGTATAATTCCTAATTCGTTACCCACAAAATGACTCTCTGGCTTTTGTAAAATAAATGAAACTTATTTGAATGACACACGTAAAGCCGTCCATTTGGCCAAAAACAAGAACATACTGCACCCCAAAACATGACAAAGTTCAAAAGTTTGATCTTTTTGGAGAACAGGAGCCTTTAAAAACAGGGGCGTTGGAATTAAATCAAGATTCGTCTTCCCTCGTGTGCAGATGCTTTTAATAAGACGGATCTGTAATAAAGCTCTTTGGGATTTAGAAATGGCATACGGAAAATGTCTTGCTTAAATGTTATTTAGAGAAGATTAAGGATTAAAAATGTATTTTTTATAAACCGTGACCTAGCTCCGAGCTCGATCGAGTTTTGACTACTGCAAAGAACTTTAGAGAAAATAAAGAGAGACAGAGAGTCACTGTTTGTGTTAAAACTCCCGACTCTTTTCTTTCTTTTCTAATTTTAAAGCAACACAGATTGTAATCAGAGCTTCTGGTGTAATCGATTTCACACACACACACACACACATTAAACAAACATGAGACATGTGACGTTTGTATTTAATGTGAAATGATTATTATTTTGTTGTTGTTGAATTTTCTTTGTGCTTCATGACTTCTGTAATGGATCGCTACTTTTTATTTTGTACTTTTTTTGTTGTTGTTGTTGTTGTTGTTTTCTCTTTCTTTTTCCGTCACAGAGCTCCTGTGAGAGAGCCAGCACCGCCCATCTCGGTGTATTCCCATCAAACCTGACCGACTCACAGCAAAAGGGCAAAGTTAAGTAGAACCACATCGAGTTTTGAAACAAGCAACGCTGCCATCACTTCATAAATAAAACATTCTGCTTGCGTTTGAAGACACAATTTGAGGAACAGATGCAGAATAATTGCTATTGTGTTCATGTGCTGGTTCGGTGGGAACAGAGTGGGTTTGGATTTGAAATGAGATGAGAATGAGTGTAAAAGCTCTACGTGGTGGTTAAACTTAAAAAAAACAAAAAAACAAGGAGTGGATTAGTCAAGACATGTCAAAGTCATGTGGTATGATCTGTTAAATCATAATGCATAGCACTACACAATCAAGCGATCCATCTCATAAATGCTCCTGTATCTCTATTGCAGAGGTTTGTGATGGTCCAGTTACTTAAAATTCTTCAATCACAAAAATCTGGATAAGTGACTAACATGACCGAATGCTGCCAACAGTTAATGTTTAGCTGTTAATGATTAGTTCATGATTATATATCGGACATTTTGAAGTAAGGATGCATCAGTGCCATTTTTTCAGCAATTGGGAGTGTCATTTTGGGAGTGGGACATTTTGTTTAGCTTTGTTTCTGTTTATTTTGAAAATAAGACCCCTGAAATTGATGGGAAAGGAAGCATGAGTGTTTCAGTGCTCAGTGCTCGCTGAACTGAAGTGGTCTGCATGTTCATTTCACTCACATATACTTTTGTGTGCACGGTTCAATGCAACTAGCTCTCATTTTTAATGACCACAATCCCTGATAGTGCTCTGTGCAGTCAGATTAAAGATATTAACACTCTCTATTAAAGATATTAACACTCTCTATTAAAGATATTAACATCCTCTGTTAAAGATATTAACATCCTCTGTTAAAGATATTAACACTCTCTATTAAAGATATTAACATCCTCTGTTAAAGATATTAACACTCTCTGTTAAAGATATTAACACTCTCTGTTAAAGATATTAACACTCTCTGTTAAAGATATTAACACTCTCTATTAAAGATATTAACACTCTCTATTAAAGATATTAACATCCTCTGTTAAAGATATTAACACTCTCTGTTAAAGATATTAACACTCTCTGTTAAAGATATTAACACTCTCTATTAAAGATATTAACATCCTCTGTTAAAGATATTAACATCCTCTGTTAAAGATATTAACACTCTCTGTTAAAGATATTAACACTCTCTGTTAAGGATATTAACACTCTCTATTAAAGATATTAACATCCTCTGTTAAAGATATTAACACTCTCTGTTAAAGATATTAACACTCTCTGTTAAGGATATTAACACTCTCTGTTAAGGATATTAACACTCTCTGTAGAAGATACCGTTTAAAAACCTTAAGATGTTTAATCAGGTTACTTGTATGGTAGTTGTAGTTCCTCCTGTTGATATTTTCACAATGCTCAGTTTGCCATCTGCTTTGCTTTGATTGCTGTCATGGTGGAATCACTGTCATTTCATGTTTGCGTGACAGCGTACACTAGGCTCATGTAGTATCAGTTGTTGGTATAGGAGGAGTTTTACGAGTGCAGCTACACAATGCATATGTGATACCGGGTTCCGGTACCGACGCATCCCTAATTTGAAGTGCTTATGTTACTGGAGCGTTACTGCCAGAGACTCTGAGCAGATGAGACATCTGTTTTGAACTTTTTTTGAAGCAGAGAATAAACTCATACTTCTCTGTCCAATTATCTTTAAACATTGCTTTCGTCAGCAACCTTTTATTTAACAGGCCATGTTGTCACATCACTAATCAGACCACAGAGCATAACTGGAATTTTTTTAAAAAAATCTGTAAATTGTTCATAGAAGCAGTGAGCTGCCTTCAGCTAAATAACTGACATTAATGCAGGTGACTGGCACATGACAGAGGATCTGCTACAGGAGCTGTGTAACTGGTTCATGTTAAAAATCATGGAGTTGCTAAACTAAGGCTACTTTTGGTTTTTAGTTTAGTTCTGCTACAGTGCATGGTTTGGTCCACATCTGGACCACAGTCTGCCACTTGACGACCCTTGGTCTAACGGATTTTGTTATAAATGTCTCATTGAGGCTTCACTGCTCATCATGCAGGATCTGTGACAACAATGATGTATATCTCAAAGAGAAAGCTATGAGTAACTGTGTGTTTATAGTTAAAGCAGTTTGGGACATCTGAGTCAGTGTCTGTGTGAGACGAGACGATCTACGACCCAACTGACTCAGTCCTGTTTTAATTAGCAACAAGTCGAAATTATGTTTAGAAGATCCCTGTTTATAAATGCACCATTACAGCATCAATCCATTTGGTAAAAAAAAAAGTACTGAGAACGTGAAGTGAGAGATTTCATCAGTGAGTCATAATGAGACTACAACTCACCAGGATCTCCTCGTCTTCCCATCCTGCCACGCTTTCCTGGAGGACCTGAAATGAAACGAATATATCACTTTTAGCAGGGAACAATAAAAACAACGCATGCAGTCACTTTCATCATTCCTAAAGCCCTTCACTTAAATCTTCC
>CM040981.1:3417020-3473038 GCA_022985145.1 Pangasius djambal | reverse complement strand
ACTGAGAACGTGAAGTGAGAGATTTCATCAGTGAGTCATAATGAGACTACAACTCACCAGGATCTCCTCGTCTTCCCATCCTGCCACGCTTTCCTGGAGGACCTGAAATGAAACGAATATATCACTTTTAGCAGGGAACAATAAAAACAACGCATGCAGTCACTTTCATCATTCCTAAAGCCCTTCACTTAAATCTTCCTGTCCCCCCAAACCCTTTCGTTCTACTTTGGATTGGTTTAAATCTTAAACTTTGGCACATTTGTGATTAAGCCTCACAAATCTATTTATCTAATAATAACCAGGATGACATTTAAGGGAGGGAATAGCAAAATACTTCCCCATATAGAGTGTGTATCCTCTTTCCTGTCTCTTTTTGGATTAATACATTTATCGAGCTAGTTTTTCTGCCAGTAATATACTTTGACATCTCTACTTTAAGAAAACGTATATTAATATTTTGCCAAAATAATAAGGAAACCGACCAAGCACACAAAGATCATGACAAACACAGTGGTTTAAAACACTCAGTCTGCTTAAAGATGCCTAAAACTTTGCTAGCGAAGTGTGATTTTCTCACAGAGTGAATTTAAAATCCTAATTAATTCAGTTTGTAATCAAATACTGGCTGACAAAATATTCCTGATGCTCCCGAGAAGACTGCTTACACACCATGTATAGACAACAGTGTGTTTAAAAATGATTAAAAGCCATAAAAACGACATTAATAACAAGAAATGTAGTAAACAGAGCTGAGTGAAAGAATCAGCGATTATTTCCTCACTGATGTTAGCGTGAGTAGAGTTCACTGGAGTGAAAGGATGATGAAGAGGCTCGTGATGAGGCACAGACTGATGTGGATGATGCCGATAATCAAAGTGTGAACTCATTTCCCATTGTAAACTTGATTCTTTACATCTTGTTTTTCCACACTGTTGTTTTTCTAATTCAGCGGAATTGGAACGAAATTCCAGATTTTCTCCTTTTTTTCGGAGTAACCAGACTTTATAACTTTACTTGCGATAGAGATATTTGCAAACAAGACACCAATTTCAGTAAAGCCTGTAGTTTTCGGAACTATATATAGTATATGGGAATATATGGAAATGTCAGAATTTGACAATGTGACGGCTTTTCCCAGACCTCCAAACAATCGTTTATTGCAATAAATCCACAGATGATATTCATTTGTCCAAGCCTAGTAGCCTTTGCCTTTCTGGCTAATAAATGAAGCCAACCCTGTCTCCTTCCTCAGTGCTAAATCACTTCCATTGACTGACCTGCGCCTCGCTTCCGCAGGAGTGTGAAATAGGAACCATACCTGCCGAGGCCGCCGCTGTGGTTTCTAATGAGCTTTGGTGGCTTTAGTGGCATACAAGCTCCCTGTGTTTGTATGATGAGTGTTATTAAACTAAGCTAATCAGCTCCTGCTGCTCTCCTCCCCACCCCCCATAGCCAGGAAAGGGGGATTTACCCATAATCCCAGTGCAACACAAGACTTTCTTCTTTCTGGTTTGGGTTTTCTCTCCGATTACACCGATTCTACTCAGTGATTAACTATTCAACTACCTGGGTCTCGGGTTATTTCTCTGATCCCAGACACACTCATTCCCTGATTCTCAAATCCCAGACCAGACACACACACACACAGGTGGTCTCTTGACCAAGAACTTTAACTCCTATTTGCGCTGGTGTAATACCACAGCACTGCTGAATTCTCAAATCTAATTGGTCAGAAGGGGTTGATTCATTTTCTGTAACAGAAGCTCTGAGAGTAGTTCCAGTAGGCTACTGCAACATAAATTTCACATTTAGAGAGACTTCACATAATCAAAGCCTAATAATAAATGAATTTTAAAACATGTCGTTATTTATCAATTATACCACAGCATGGCTGAATGCTCGAACCTGATTGGTCAGATGGTGTGCGTTATTTTCTTATAACAGCACAGGTACTTCCAGCTGTAACATGAATGTTAACATTAATGCGCTCGATCTCATGCGTTAATGTTTCTATGGTAACAGGTCATACACAGGGACTTTTACACACCACATAATCTGAGATTAATAATAAACAGATCTAAAAACATGCTGTTGTTTAACAAAGCAATTCTTATAATCGCTGATGTGGTGAACATTGTTGTTTAACATTTATTGAACATTTGTGGAAGGAGTGTCGGTTGTAAGCGCTCTCAGTCTTGGTACTGCTTCCCGTTTCCTCCGTTTCCTTGGTAAAATGACATGTTGTGCCTTGTGTGTGTCAGTGTGTGTGTGTGTATGAAAGAGAGAGAGAGAGAGAGAGAGAGAGAGAGAGAGAGAGGCTGGTGAAAAACGACTGTTTACCAGAGCTGTACCGTAGGTGAGAACAGAACTTGTCTCTTGGATGTTCTACAACATTAAATCTAACTCTAAACCATTAAAAAGTGCAAAGTGTTGTTCATTAATAAATTAAACACTGTGACTGTTGGCAAGTCGCTGTGGTATAAGTGGAATAACTCACTCCAGACTGTGCTGTTATACAAAAAGAATGCACTTCTGGTCTGTTGTGTGTTATTCCTTACTTAAAAAGCATACAATTGTTGATATTGTGAAGCTTTCTGTAGACGTCTATTTAATATTTAGGGAAGGAGTCTCCAGTGTCAGTGCTTGTAAGTCTTTCATTACAAGTTTTCAGAACAGTTTAGTAGCGTGATGTTGGTGAGGGAACAACTGTACAACATTAAATGTACCTGTGAATGGATACAAACTATGGCATGTTCATGTTCAAATTGCTGTGGTATATGAGGAACCATCCGGTCGTTGATTATTTTCCTATAAGAACACCCCCCCAAGTGTTTTATTACTGAATAAATCACTGAGTAAATTAACTAAACTAGGGTTGGAAAAGCAATATTTTGAAGTGCCTGCTTTTTAAAGATTCGTTTGCTTCCTGGAACTCATCCTCACTTCTTCTGTGCTTGACCTTTCTGTCTCCCATAACACCTCTCTCCTTTGGTCTCTCCGTCCTGGTATCTTAATGATGGATGTATGTTCCAGCATACATATACAATGACACAGGAACTGCCACTCTGCCCACATAGTCCACATAGCTCTGCGCGGCTCTAGCTTTGAGCTACACCAGCTCGCCGTGCCAACCGGTGTCTCCTTACAAACCTCTCCCCAAGCCGACAGTGCAGGTAAAAATATACCCTTGTGGCACAGATGCCCTTCCTGAGCCACGGTCATAAACACTGCAGGGGGAAGGACGGGGGCTGCAGGCTGATGGCTCAATATCGCTAAACTCCTGCAGCATGGGTGTAGATGTGGACCATCCTATTTGTTTTTGTATTATGTTTATTATTACACTCTCGCATGTAATCACAGTATGCCTAATACATGCAGCACCTACAGAATGGAGTGCAAAAGTTTGTGCACCCTATGGTTTTTGAAATGAAAAATAGAACACTACAACTGTTCAATTTGTGTACAAGTTAAAAGAAGTTCAATGGGTGTATCTTACAACAAGACAGTCCAACCAAGCCTGTGCCCAGTGACATTTTAACCAGGTTACTATGGTAACAGCCCCCAGTAATGGTTAAAAAAAAAAACAGTTTAAAAAACATTCATTTACTGACTTATTTCAGACAAATCATAGCAAGACATTAGTATTACTACACATGAACATAACTGAAATTATAAACATGTTGGGTGAAATGAGTACACAGAGAAACTGTCACACGTGGAAGAGAGCAGTTCATTTCTGCGAGCACTGAGCACTGAGACACACTCCCTTTCCTCTTGCTTGAGTCTACAGTTTGCTTGCGATGAGTCAAGGTAAATAAAGTAAAAGAGCCATGGTATAAAGTAAAATAAGATTTATTAATATTAAGATTAAAATTTATAATTAATGTGAAAGCGATTGGACGCAGTTATAAAGGCAATATTAGAGAATATTTAATATTTATAATATTTGTTCTAAGGGAATGCAAACTCTTGCACCCAACTGTATACCGTGCACATGCACACACAAAATGCGTTCCACATAAGGATGCATTACAATTATGTTTACGTAAAATAAAAATTCACAGATGCTAATGTCGCAATATCTTTATCTGAGCTGTACCGCGAAAGCCTCCATCATATTTTGCTAGCATGTTCAGCTTTGTGAGTGTTTGTCTCGTAGGACATCACTATCCTTTATCCCCAGTCGAACTCTTTCGCCCCCCTCCTCATCCAGGCACCAAGCCCTGGGTTGGATTTCCCACCAGGCTGTTTTAGCTACTGTGACAGTTTCTCTAAAACAAACTTTTCCGAGACGTCCGGACATCTCTTTCTTTGGCCACACAAATGTTTGCAATAATTGTCCGAATCAAAACACAGAACCTGATACTCTTGCATCCTGTCTCTCTTGCTGAGATGAATAAAAACGCAGAGGTGGAGAGAAATTCAATTTATAACTCCGTGTGTGTTCCAGGTCTTTAAAACGCTCTCTATCAGGAGACTTATAAGCAAAATCACAGCTGCTTTAAGGCGAAACACTTCTCCAGTAGCTTAGCTAACGTGTTCTCAGGTTTATTGTGGCTTTTTACTTTTACTTCATGACAGTAAATGCACATAAACCTCATCAATTAAAGTAAAGCAACTTGGCAAAGTATCTTATTTTTATATTTTTATTTTATGTTTAATTTTGTTATATTTTTTACATATCATAAAAAATGAAGTGTTTTACATTTTTTACATATTAGAAAATGTGTAAAATATTTGTTTTTTGCAGGAATATCATTTGCACAGCCATCTAGTATTTTGGCAGCATGTGAGCATTCCTCTGGTGTATTGTAACATATGTGGGGTTTCTGCATAACACCGAATATATGTGTATATTTTATGCATATTGTTCAGTGATACCTCTGGGAAGAAGGAAGGTAAATTCACTGCAAGTTCTTGGTGGTTTTTGGTCATTCACTCTTTGCATTAGTGAATATGTGTGCTAAAAATAACAGCACATAATATTATAATAATATTATAATATAAAATACTATAATGCTGCTTGTTTAAATCTATTTTGGTTAGGATTTTTTTAAATTGGTTTTCACTGTATAATAATCTCCTTTGTTTTCTGCATGTATATGATTTTGTTATTATTACAAACTAGGGCAATGTTTTCAGATAAATATTTTCACATTTTTCTGAAAAACTGAAATGATTTTTTTCTTCTTTTTTTTTGTGGAAAAACTCACTTTGAGAAATTTTTAAACATTTTTTCTGGACAGTACTATAGACATGTAATGGCACCCTAGTAAAAATAATCTATCTCAATTTCAGACTCTAGTAATAATAAGGCCAAAACATTCAGACCACACTGAGCTGAAACGCTGTAGGTACAGATGAATTTATCCAACCATACATGTGTGTGTTTGTGTGTGTGTGTTTACGCGTAAGTGTTTGGCTTAGCGTATCTGAGCGCTCCTCTGCATGACGGTGTGTTAATTCACTTGATGCCCAAGATAAACGCCACAGACCCCCCTCGCACCAGCTGCCCCACAGTGAAACGGTTCCACGTGTTTGTTGACGCTGGAAGTGGTGGTGTTTGTGAACGGCAGACTCCAGCAACACATGTTGGGTGGCACAGCCGTTACAGGGTCATTACTATGGTCAATGGCAAGAAAAACCAGCTAAGAGGATGTTTAACTACAAATCAGTTCGAGTCAGCAGGCCGATGGTTTCAGGCATTTCCACCGTTTCCCCTAGAGACCTATCTAATTACCCTGGTACCTCCTAACAGAATATATAAAAGTGCTTTCATATATTTTGCCAGACATATCTTCCATGCCTAAAACGTAATATTATGCAGAAATTAAAATGACTGACAGGGCAGTTGAACATCTGGATTGAAGTCTTGGAGTAATGGACAAAAAACTCTACTTCACAAATGCAGTGTAAATGGATCACTATTCCATTCAGTTAAATTTGATTTCTTAAAAGCTAGGTTAAATATAAACATCGGTTAAAAGTTACAATTATATTTATGCAGGGAAAGTTCTGTGTATTCAGAATCGTGTTACGCACCTGCTTAAGTTCATTTTCTAAGCTCCCTATTCAGATGATGCAAATCACCTGTGTGTAATTCACACCTCCAAGGTTGCCAGATTTTTCTTGTGTAGAAGCAAAGACAGGGTTTTTCAATTATTATTTTATAAATGCAAGCTAATACAGTAAGTACCCGTGACTGCCTGGAGTCATGGGCACTCATAATGCCTATATCTGTAAAGAACTTTTCACTAATTTCATAAAGACCTGCATTCATTGTTTTCTGCTGAAGAAAGTAACAGACATACACACAAATATTCTGGTCAACTTTCCACCAAAGAACCCAGGATAGATCTTCCTATAGGAAGAGACAAACGATTGTTCGAAGAGGTGCTAAGTATACAGCCTTATGAAGCTTCAAACAATCATACAATAATAATAATATTAATAAATATAAATGCCAGTGGAGTAACATAAGTAATCCTGAGCAACATGGGTTTACTTTAAGATCTGTGTTGACATTGACGCTGGAGATATATGATGCCATGTAATATCCGGAACATCTAAAAGCTTGCGTCCATGTTCCCTATTTCCGTCTCTAATGTCCTTTTGGCAAGAAAGTCAGTGGTGATAAGGACTTGGACATGAGCTGGTATGGGGTAGGAGTGGTCCAAGTGTTGGCTCAAAGAAGGTCGATAAATCAAGGAGGTTATACAGACTTATCAGCCACTCAGGAAGTCTTGAGTATCTGTTTGAGATCCCCTGAACTAAGGTGACCTTGAACCACATGTATATCAATACCTTTAAAATTTTTACAACTTTGTTTCCAAAAAAAATGCCCGTCCACACGAATAGCATTTTTCGAAAATATCCGTCCACACACAAACATAAAAGCGACTTAAAAACTTTCAAGAGAATGTGAATATTGACTCGAAACCTGCAGAACATCGCTAAGCCACTTTTTGTAGATTTTTGTTTGTAAAATCTCTAGCGCTATACAAAGCCATAAAAACACAGGTACCATAATGTGATGAGAGATATAATCAGAGTGTTCAAGCTTGATTTGAAACAAGGATAAAAACAAACACATCTACAAGGAGCTACAGAGACCTCCTCTGTTCAAACACTGAAGGCGTGACCCGGTCAGAGAGGATTTCTCTTATACTGCAACTTGAACTCGTAGGTGCAGTGACCCCAAAGTGGAGACACAAATATCTGGATTGCAATATTGGTGGACCACAAGACAAGTTAGTTCCCGTTATCACTTCCGTTTATATACGTCTTAAAGTTACAAGACAAAAAGAGGCAGGTTGTCACGTTACCGAGAAACCACGAGAGTCATGAAGACTTGACTGACTATTAAACAACCCTGACACTGGAGACTCCTTCCATAAATGTTATATAAACATCTCCTAAGAGATAACCTAATAATCAACATTTTTTCTTAAATAACAAATCCATTTATTTGGAGTGCTGCCATATAGAGCATGTATACGTTTTTACTATAGAAACAATAACATGTAAGAATGAGTGCATTTATATAAAGCTGTGATTTGCCTCGCAGACAGATCTGCTAACAGGATTGGTGTAAAGTAGGGAATAAAACAGCTGTGGACAGGTTGTTTCAGGAAAATAATCCACCACGAGGTGGTGTGATGTGGCCTGACACAAAGCAGATTCACTGTTACCAACCCGAAGTGGATTATTTTCCTTTAACAGCATGTTACACGGTGTTTTTTTTCCTTTTATACAACAGCAGTTTGCCAACAATTTCAGTATTTTATTTATTAATGAATGACACTTTGTGCTTTTTTCGACTGTTTATAGATGCATTTAATGTGCTTTTTAAAATATCAATAAAAATACATTTTTTAAATCTGTTTTATTAGACGTCCATGTTTAGACTCATGAAAGTGGTAGATAGACATCAAGATTTCTCCTGCTGTACATCTGGTTTTAGGTGGCTTAATCATATCAGAGCTTATAAGCACTTATAAGCACTGAAATCACGTCTCTTAAAAAAAAAGACAGCTTCATGTCTCATGTTTACAACACTGATGGAACAAAATTCTGTGGCTAAATGAAATAAAATGAACCTATGCTACATTTAAGTGTACAGTATTATAGCTAAGGAGAAAGCCCTTTCATAGCAATGATGGAGTCTGAACCAAATTAAGCATGATGAAGGGAGAATAATATTGATGTTGAATCCTGACAATGCCACAGCCATGTGCTCTCTGGGTGGGAGGGGCATACACTCTTTCCCCTGTCAATCACAGTGACACTAAGCTATCATAGGCATCTTTGAGCTTGTGTATGCAAAAGTGGGTAGATAGCGCTTTCCTCAGAGTGCATGACGATGCATGAGCAGAATTTTTATTTTAGTATTTTTATTGTAGTGATTAGCATGTCTCAAAAGACAATGCATACAGTTACACTCCGAGCTTTTCATGCTTTTCCGTAGTGATGCTTTATGCCCAAATATAATAATGTTCTGTATAAAACAGTGAGTGTTGCGTACTTCGCTCACGTTTGTAGGGAAAAGTCAAGTGTATGGTACTGTGTGGAACCTGAAATCAGCTCGAATTCAAAGCGGCCGATAAGAGGACTGTACAGCGCTGAGGGGAAGCAGATGAACATGCAGGTGGTCCTTATTCTCTGATTACACACTTGAGTCTTGGTGTGTCGTGCAGCTCCATAAAATACAGACCAGGCAGTGGGCTAGTTTGAAAAAGGCTCAGAAGTTTGCCCAGAAAGTGAGCTTAGGGAGGGGGTAAAAATGAATTATAGGATTACTAGATCTACTGGGATCACAGCCATGCTCAGGCACGCACACACACGCCCACGCGCACGCACACACACACACACACACGTGTGACCACCTCATGGCCACTATTACTGTTGTTCTCTCTTAGTGTACGATTGGTCTATTTATCCATAATCCATATAGCACTTATACACAACTCATTAACAAACACTTAGAACAGTGAAAATTTTCCCTGACAACTTTTACATTTTACATTTGCTCATTTGTCTGACTCTTTATCCAGGATTGTTTCAGTTGTAATTCAGTTTGTTAACATCATGCTAAGCTCTACTTTAAAGTGTTTTAGAGTGAAAACAGTCCACAGTGAAATAAATAACTTTGCATACCTGGGCCAAGTTCAAGTCTCTCAGCAGCACATTTCCTCTGATTTCATTCCAAACAATATTCCACGGAGCAACTACACCAGTTTTTACGTGTAGATTAGTATGCAGCTACTAAGAGAGAAGATCTAAACACAAACACATGATTTGTCACATGATAATTGTCGCAATTATATTAAATTCAGTGACATGGAGTGGCATTACAAAATTAAGCATACAGTGATGTCTCAAGCCTGACCTGAGCATGTGCCTTAGACTGCCATTTTCAACTGATTAAAACCTTCATCATGATAAAAGTACAGTAACCGAAAAATTTATAACTTTGAAATCACTATGGTAATTTGTTTAGCTCTGTCTGTACTTTGCTGTGTGTGTGCTGCTTTGTGTTTTCATTTAATTCCACCAACTGACACAAAGGGTGATGTAGGTGGAGATGTGTGGACATTTTTCTGCTATTAATGCTGGTATAGGTACTCTTATTTTGCAGATTTGGCACTGCTCCTGTACACCTGCTGATAGTAGCCAGTGCTGTTTTTAGTCCTGAGTGTGTTTTCACAGCAGGGAAGTCCGAATTGTATGAACCCAAAGGTATTTTTTGAGCGTGGAGCAATCTAGAGAAACTGCTGTGAGTGAGAGCACTTCAGTTCAGCGAGCACTGAGACACACGTACCAACAATCATGCACTCATACTCAGTCTGAAAAATACAGTATCGATGCATCATCATACGTAATCATGGAAAGGCTTCAAAAACTGCTCTCATGATCCCTAAGATGCTAATTATATGGAAAGATATATATTTTATATTTACACATATCATAAAAAGTGATTGTTTAGACATAAATTGTACAAGTGGTCAAAATATGGGAAATGTTTCACGATAATGACATGTTGAAAGCAGGGTAATTAACAGTAAGATGCCCCGTTTTTTTCATTTGGATGTTTGACACAACCTGTCACATAACAACACACAGTTGTGGTTACTTGATCAGGACAATATGGTTTAATAAAAAGAAATATCACATTACCCTTGAAGAAAATTTACTGAAGGGACTGGAAAAAGTTACAAAAGTACGCGGTTCTCCATCAGTCCACAGTCTACACAGAGAAAGTTTACACAGTTTACAAATGGAGGAATTTCATGATTGGTTCTCTGATTACGAGTTGGCGATCTACAAAAATCAGTGCAAGGCCAAGTTGGAAAATGTGGAACTAGTGACAAAGTACTGTAGGATCTGCAGGTGTCTCTTTCATACACTTGATATCATGTGTGTTTGTGAGTCTACAGAGACAAGGACGCAGAACCAGAGCATACAGAGAAAACCACAGCTTCCCAAAAAGCAATGCTTTCCATCTCAGCTTTGCTAAAAACCTCTTAGATGTTCCACAGCACTACTGAAGCAAATGATCTGGTTTCTGCAGGGTTCTCTGGATGGTTAAGAGTTCCAGCTTTATATAAGGGTACTTCTGTTTCTCATAAGGTAACCCTCATGCTTGTAGGGTTCTTCGATGAACCTTTGTGGGGTCTCCTCAGAGTGACAAACCAAGCACTCACACTCAACAAGAAACACACCTACAGCTCGTATCAATAAATTCCCTAGAAGAATGTCAGGGAATCATCATCCGAACATGCCAGAGAAAAAGAAGAAAAGAAGAAATTCCCTATTGTACTGTACAGTTTATTATAAAAACTTTCAAGTCAGATTCAATTAAAATGTTGTGGCATGATCTTTAGCAGGCCATTCAGACAAAACATCCAAAACATACACATGAATTGAAACGGTTATGTACAGAGGAACAGGATGAGATTCCTCCTAAACACATGGGCTGGAAAGATCAGCAGCTACAGAAACCATTTGGCTCAGATTAAAACCAATAATCCAATAGGTTTCAACAGGTACTACATTTTATGTCTTTACACTTTTTTCATGACTGTGTTTATTTAAAGTACTTGAACTTTAAATACCTGGCACTGTAAAAGTACCTGTTGTGTGAAAGATCAGAAAAATACCTGCTGTGTGAAAGATCTGAGAAAGATCAGATCACACTTTAACAGCTAATCACCCAGAAATTGTGACACTTCCAGCCTTTGGCCATCATCTTGTCTTAAAATTCCTCATCATAAAATTCAAAAATTTCATGGTGTCATGGTGGTGCAACGGTGTCACATCTCCAGGGTCTCTGGCCCTCTCCTGAGCTCAGTTTACTGTCCATGTGGAGTTTCACATGTTCTCCTGGTGTCCATATGGGTTTCCTCTTGCTGTGAAAACTCTTTTTTTAAGTAGTAGTCTCAGGTATATTTGTGCAGTTTTATAAGGAAATTAGCTGCTAAGGTTTACTGAGTATCTTGGTGTCATGGTAGCGTCAAAGGGGCGCCGAACTACACTTCCCATCATCCCCAGCATGTCACATGTCTTAATCACTAGCACCTGTGTCTCATTTCACCCTGATTAGCACCTCTATATAAATTGTAGTTTTCAGCACCTCATGATCAAGGCTTTTGTTGTTTCATATGTGCCACAGGCTTATTTATAGTCTGGATATTTTTTTGCCTGGTCTCCTCTGTTCTGGTTCTCACTGTTTTTTGGGTTATCTGTCTGCACTTTATTTAGTAAAAAAAAATTACACTTGCATCCGCCTCCTCTACAATTCTCTGACACTTAGAGAAACTGCCACAGGTTTTCTGAAGACTTAGACTGTCACAATTGCTGCTGCTTCTTCTTCTTCTTCTTCTTTTTTTTCAGCAAAACCCAGCTGCCTTCATTATGTTTTTTTGTTTGAAATCTGGTCTGTTATGTACAATAATATGTTGCTTTTTTTTACTGATAATTTTTTTTTGTAATGTTTAATTTTTTGTTGGAGAAGTATTTCCCAGTTTTCAGGTCGACACTTTTCTAGCACTGAGTGCCTCCTTCCTTAAATTCCCAAACACATCCATTTGATTTGGTAAAACCCTACAAACAAATATGCGTTCCACATTTATTCCTTTCTATCAGTAATCCAAGTCTATCTGACATCATCGTCCTTTGTGAGCTGAGAACGCTTATGGCAGCGAGTCAGCGTCCTGAATTTTAATCTCTCTGAAGTCGTCCAGGCAGGGCATTCCTCTTCCTGTTCTGGTGCTTATTCACATAAACACAGCAGTCAGGAGCAGAACCTGATAATCAGCCGACATTTATTTAGGAAATCTTAACTTTCAGTATGGTGCATTACACATGCGTTTCCAACTCTTTCTGTGCATCAGGGCCAAGCGGAGATTAAAAGCATATGTGAGGTGGATTATATATGATATATGATGATGACGATGATGATGATGAAGCATTTCTCTGTGGTATTAAATCCTCACAAAGCACATTTTCCAGCGTTGCTCACATGGCGGATTGCTACAACTTTGCTTATATGAAATCAAAGTGAAATTGTGATTGCTTGTTAAAAGTGTCGAGAGTGTTTTTTGTGTGAGATCAGGTTGGACAGGAACAGTACTCTCAGAATAAAATATATAAATATAAAACAGTATCCTTGCTTGGCACTTTCACTGTCACTAAGCAACAGATTTATTTTCAGTGTAAGCGTTCTTCACGCAATTTCAGCGACAACAAACATTCAGATGTTTAGATTTTCTCAATTCTTAGCGCAGTTTAGACCTCAGAACGGAAAGTCTGCTGCAAAGAAGGACGGCAGAAACATGAAACCTGTGACTGTGCAAGCAGCTGAGTGTGTCTGATTAATTTCAGGAGGGAAAAAAAATCAAGATATGGAAAAATGGAGAAAACTGATATTTGTGATGATTATGTTTACACTAGAAAATCAAAGGGAAACAGGAAAAAGGACTACAAGTGTAGACAGGAACGCAGATACAGCCAGCATAGTATAACTGATGGAACTGCAAAGAGACATAGTTTATTAAACATACTCTATTTCTAGCCTGGACCTTAATTTTCACTTTCGATTTGTGTAAACATTTTATTACTGTAATAACAAGCATGGTGACTCATTACATGGTTTGGTTTTTACATGAACAGAATAAGATTTAAAATAAAGTGTGATAAGAAATAATGATGATGCACCACAATATGTAATGCCAAATGTACTTAGAATCAGTAAACTGTTACACAGAGAAGCTTGGACGCATGCAAACCGCTTGATCTCCTTACGTTCAAAACATTGACAACTAATCAGAACCCAGGAAAGTACGCATACTTGATGAGTTTTTTTATCGCATAATGAATTCTCCAGTGGTTGTGTGGTGACGAGCGACAATAAAATATACTTTAATATTTGCAAATTGATTTTCATTGACAATCAAAATTCATTATATCTAATTTTGCACTAAAATATGTGTTTCTGGTGAACTACTGAGCTCAGCAAACTTGTTTTAAGAGTAAATGAGAAACCCAAATGCAGCCATGAGTGCCAATACTTTTACCCCAGTGGAAAGTAGAGAGAAAGTTTGACGACATTAATACACAATAATACAAGAAGTTGCGCCTTTTTTGTGGCTGAAACTCAAATGACATTCTACGGTCCTTGTAGTGCACTGAGTGTCATTGTGTTATACCCTACAGTAAGTAGGGAGCGAAGAGAGTGCACACAAAGTTATTTGAGATTAGACTTAACTTAAAGAAATGTAAAACTGGGCTAAATATCAGCAAGAGGAAAACATTGCTGTGGATAAATAAGGAAAAAAATAAATGTGATACATTTATTTGTATGATATAAACAAGGAGAAATAGGACTTTTGGTGAAAGAAAGAAAGAGAGAGAGAGAAAGAAAGAATCAATTAATTAATTAATTCAGGGTATTGATAGATATTGAATTTTAATCCTCACATTTACATATCTAATATCATGACCAACTGTCACTAGAAACTACACTGCTACTTCTATCCAGAGATGTAATCGGGATGATCCTGTGCTGATTGTGTTTGATCGGAGTGTCCTGGTGAGAGCTGGAATTGCATTTAGGTGAGTAATGTTTGGTGCTGAAGTGCAGCAGGAGCGTCTGCTCGCGTTGTTGTGTCAGATCGGAGCACGTACAGTTCACATTGTTCCATATGAACCAGAGAGTTGGACAGCTGCCTGTGTTCCTCGTGCCTTTTACATCAGTGACCTTAATGTCCTTGGGCAAGCAGCTGCTCTGTCTCCTCACCCTGAAATTTAAAGGGTGTCCTCGATGCCCCCTCTGTCTGACAACTGCAGAGTTGAAAGGGAATGGATTGCTGCGTTTGATTAAGTTATTTGCTTTCTATACTGCAGACCAAAGGAAGCTTCCCTGCTGCTTCCTATCAACAATGTGGACTGTGCTGAGTCAGTTCTGGAGCAGGGGTCCCATATCACACACACACACACATACAGGGGAATGGCAGAGACATCGGAACAAGATTCGCCCCAACCATAATTGTACATATGGGTTAGAATAAATAAGCACAGACCTTGAGTGTTCATGATAAAGAGCAGTATATAAAATATTACGAGGTCAGGATGCTTGCAGATTGCACACAGAGACCATAAACCTCATCCTATCCACTACGAGTGGCACTGACAGTTCCTCACCCTCAGCTACAATCACTCCAGTTCAAAGTTGGTCTCACTTAGAGATGCATGCTGGACGCTTTTTGCTTCAATCTTGCTCACACAGCTGTTTCTGTTCGTACCCGCCTGTGATATTTTCTAACAAATTTAGTTGGTTCTATTTTCCAGAACATAATGAAACTTAGTAAAAAACTTAAATTAGTAGCCTACTTTAAACCTCAGCAACCCTGACCAGGCAGTTACTAAGGATGACTGAATGAACGCTGTACGTTCCTGTTAAAAAACATGGTCTTTCACTCACTCGTGCGTGCATGAAAGTAAAAACCTCCACACACCTCCACACACCGCTAGTCACCAACACTACAGGAAATGCTGAAAGGTTGAGGAAGAAAAAAAACGTCTACAGACAATGTGAGAAGAGTGAAAATAACAGCTCTTACCCAGTATGTTGTTCTTATTGGTTATCGACAATGAGGGATTCAGACGCAATGAAAAGTAAAGCATACTTTATTTACAGAAGCACAGACACGCTCTTCCAAAGTGAAACAAAACCTGCTCTTCTCCGCTGCAAACCTACTCAATTAACTAGCTAACTTTTATAAAGAACAAGCCTTGTAGCGTATGTGCATGAACACACATGTGGCTACTATGCAAATCAGGGAAACATAAACAGAGCTAAATAAGGTGTTGTATGGTGTCTCTGATTGATTAAACACTAAGTAGGTTACTCATTTCAGTATCAGTATCAACAATTAAAAAAAAATTAATTAATGCATCTTTATTACCAATATTGGTGAATACAGGTATTTACACATTTGGTTTAATATTTGGTTTAATATTTTTGTTTAAAAAACATCCATTTTTACAGCTTAGTTCTTATGTGTATTAATGTTACTTAAGATGTTTTAATTTCATGGTTTGTTCATGTTAACTAATGTTTCGAATAATGTGAGGGAACGTTAATGTAAAGCTCCACTTCTTCATTTAATGTCCTTCCCTAAATCAGGCAAAATTAAATTCACACTGAAATGTTCAAGTTGTAAATTTTACAAAATCTGGCAACCTCTTATTTCTTATTTTGACCACCTACCACTTTTGCTCATAGACTGACAATTTCTAACTGAGATCCCTTTTCTTTTATTTAATTATTTAACCTTAGCATACTTCGCTCTGGATAAGGGCGTCAGGCCAAATGCCATAAATGTAATGTGTGCCTATGGTCCTTTATTCTGTTTTACTTATTTGATGCATCTCTCGTGTAACTCATTTATTTTTTATGCCATTCTTGTATTTATTTGTTTTTGTTTGTTTGTTTACTTATTTGTTCATTCATTCATTTCTTTATTTGACCAACATAGTGAGAGGGTTTTTTTGGGTACTGAGTGGGCTTTTGTTAATGTGTTCTATATACATTCATGCAAAAAATATATATATATTTTATATTTATGTATGATACTTGTTTATGCTGAAATAAGGCTATTATCTAATAAAAAATATATATTTACAAAAAAAAACCTACATCTTTCCTCTTATAAGAGCTTCAATTTCCATCATTAGATTTCTAAAGCTCAAGGACTCGAGGCCAAAACCCTGCGACTCTGCAGACAGTCTGTCCAAGACTTCATCCACTCAGGCAGAACAGTTCTCCCATGTGACGTCTACAGTTTCATCCTATTTATCACAGGTCAGTCCACCGGCCCGAGCAAATTATGTCCCACAGGCACTGTCTGAAAACAATCAGATCAACAAGGCAACCTGCAAATACTTACGACAAACCTGGCTGCCGAAACCTGGCTCATTATAATCATGTTTTATGAGTCTGATGGACAGTTATTGATATCTGAGTCATGGTTTTTTCATCGTGTCTATCAATTCCTTCATCATCAATATACAGAGAAGCAACATTTCCATGCAAAGATTTTATCCAACCCAAATGCATTAAATATCGAACTGCTGCAAACTGTTTACATACTCTAACGTCAAAACACTCAGTTGAAAGATTGCTGTTTACATGCGTATTGAATGTCATCCAAACTAAATTTATGCAAATACTTGTTTATCTACCACTAAAGCTCATTTCTCAATACACTTTCATTTTACTGCCTTGAGTAAAAATGCTGTCTCCTGTGGGAATGCTCTCGCTGCCCTGGGGAAGAAGTAGGAGGCCCAGAAGCATCATACTCAAAATATGGTGTCTTTCTGACCAGCAAAATATTTTGACATGTTATTATATTAGACATGTATTAACATCATTTTTTTTATGAATAACCTATATTCCTGATGTTTAATGTGGTGCCATTACTTTAATTCCCCGCAGTTATTAATTGTCACTGACGTCCAAAGCACAGGCTGTTACACCAGCGACAGTAACATCAGTGACAAATTTCTATTGAAGATGTATTTTCCAAGATGCATCTTTGTGTTAAATTGAAAGGTGTAACTCCAATGACATCTTAATTATCCACAATTATAATTTACAAGTAAATTAATAACTTATAGAGTGTGGAGGGAAACTCAACTGTAGCTGGCAAAAATGGCATTCTTTAGAACTTTGACCTTAGAAACACTAATCTACAACCTTTTGTGATTTCAAAATCCAAGTTGTTTTTTTTTATATATAATAGCTAACGCCAGTGACATGAAATGCAGAGACAAAGGTTCTTTTGTGGTGGATTTTTCCAACACTTGGCAGTTTTGGAACTGGGGCTTCTCAAAAGTTTTTAAAGTGTCATAACGAGTAATTTAAGGGACACATTTTTCACCACATTCTGAGAATTGACTCAGTACTAATCTGAGCGTTGGGGCTGGAAGTCTATAGAACCGTAACTGACAGTGAGAAATCAGCTGAAAACAAGCTCTATTTCTTATTTAGCCAGTTTGCTATGCCACCCTCGAGTCTGTTTAGATTCAGCATGAGGTGAAATGTATCTTGAACACTATTGTCTGTTGTGGAAATCAGTCAAGCCATTCAACGTGCTCTCTCCCTGATTTCCTGATTCAAAAGGAAACGCACTGACACATCAACATACAGAAACAAATCACATCGGTGAAGCCGTTCCATGTGCACCTTAAAGCCTCCATTTTTTTCTCCACTTCATGTCGGAGAAAGTGGCGAGTTGCGATGAGAGAGCCCGGCTGTTTCACAATCGCAGGTGAATGTGGCGTGTTAACCTTCTCCGTGTTTATTAGTGTTGCAGGCTGTGAAAACCCGTAGCGTGTGATCTCCAGCTCCAACACTATCCAGGAATGTAAAGACACGCCAGTGTAAGAGTGCAGTGTTTTCATTTAACGTACACACACCATATATCCGCAGGCATCAGCGTGGCTTTCCGACACCTGTGTAAACTTCAGATATCTGTCCTAAAAGCATCTAAGGATTTCCTTAAGGAAATAATCAGCTCAGAAATTCAAAATGGTGGTCTGAGGCTCGCTTCCACTAAACCGTGGTGCAATCAGCATCAGGTGTAGAAGTTTTCACTCTGCATGCCAAGGAAAGTGATTGGTACAACTTGTCATTTTGTTTCCTGCTTCAGGTTTTGTGACAGGAGGAAAAGGTTGTTATGATCAGCAGAGAAGATGGAGTGGCTTATTGGTATATAAAACCAGACTTTCATAAGACTGGAGCTCTGCAATTAGCTCAGCTTTGTGGTGTGAGCGCTTGCACTGAGAGCATCGTGAAAAACGCACGGCTCATGCCGACATGCATGGCTAAACATCTCCTTATAAGAGAACAGCTCTTCATTCACAGGTATTCCTACACAATGATGTGCTATACATCCAAAAAGTGCCATTTGTCATCTTTTCAATGTTGGCACCGAAAGAAAAACAAACCCAGAATCGGTCCTGGGTGCGGAGACAAGTATTCAAGGCTGAGTGTGAAAGTTTATCATTTCCCCCAAAGGAGATGACCTCTTCTTCCCCCCTGACCGCTGAAGAACCCGAGCGCTACACAACACTGCAACACTGGAGCAGAAACATCTGACTCGGTTTACTGCGTCATTAATATCGTGAAGAGGCTCCACAGCATCTCTGCAGACTGACGGGACTCGTAACTGGAATCAGCGGTAATAACTTACTCATATGAGTGATGCCACTGGAAAGGTGAAGAGATAGAAAGGCTTTGAAATGCTTATTGAATGTGGCAGGATGGGAAATCGTTAAAGGAAAACCTTTAAACTGAATCTTTTTGAGGCGGCTTCTGTCTTCAGAATACTGATGACAAAAACATTTTGCACAGCTTCTTCCCAAATATGGTTTTAAACCAGTGATCCTCAAACTGGAGTCTGTTTTGGAGACCTATTTTGGCCTTTTTTGAACAGGATTTTTACAGGATTTTATGTAAAATAAGTGCAAAATATTGTAGTAAACAAATATTATATATTTACTTGTATACCTGTAATGGGCACTAGATAACAAAACTGCATGCTTTACTGGCGTGAGATCACTGCTGATCCACTGCGGCTGAAACAGATTGATTATTACTATTATTATTATTATTATTATTATTTGTGGTGGGAGTTGAGGGGGGGTTACAGGGAGTTAAAGCTCACCAAGGGCAATACATGTGCTGGTGCTGGTTCTGTTTCCATTTCATTACAACACTGCAGTTAAAAGCAGAACAACTGGCACATTGGAATAAAGATAAACTTCAGTTATCTCATCTAGACATACGCAGTTCAGACCTGTGTACATCAGCTGGGTTTGTATATAGGCATAACGTACGCTGGAAGCTCTGGGGACATGTCCATTTCGCTTTCAGAAAACGCAGTCCATTTTTACTTTACTATTTAAAACTGCTCCAAACACTAGCACGTAAGTTGCGTTTTAAATTAATAACAAGTTTTAAATTAATACTGCACGAGCCAGGTTCTAGCAGTCTTCCTTTCCTGCAAAGCCGGATGTTTGCATCGCACACTGTGATGTGATCACATTATTTTTTTTTATAGATAACGATCTATAAACAATCAGGAAAATTGTTGCACATGCGAATATAACGTGTGAAGTGTTCTACTGGCTGCAGCAGTCATTATAATGGCCAAGATTGGACTTTTTAGTTTCTTTTTTATTTTAACAGTGAAGACACTATATATGATGGAAACCATATCAGCTACATTTTTAAACATTTCCCAAAAATCCCATTATTCATTACATTATCACCTGTCAAGCGTTTAAAAAGGTTGTGGGAATTTAAATGCTGGTTAAAATAAAAGTGTCTTTTCAGTGAGATATGCTTGATTTTGGTGCGAATTGGTCTTGTCTATCATCATTTTTGCATCCATTCATTTATCTTCAGTAAGTGCTACCCTCGATGGAAACCAGTGCATCAGGAACCATCCACAAACATTTGTGGGACAATTTAGCATAGCCAATTTAAATAACGATCTATATCTGGGAAGTGGTAGAAAACCGGAAAACCTGAAAATAATGAAAGAAACTCAGCACAGAATCGATCCAGGGATCCTGCAGCTATGAGGCAGCAACGCTACGAGCTACACCACCATGCTGCCCAGAGATCATTTTTGCTGCATATTTACTTCATTTTGAGGAAAAGAAGAATATAATTTTTCATAAAGTCAGTCCTGATTAACAGAACTTCCAGACCCTAAAAGCAGACAGCTCTCCCACGTGTCAAGTGCAAAAATAAAACAGCATTTTATGTCAGACTGAATCTCAGCCAACATGCTGATGCTGTGCAGTCATATACATGTATATTAGACACTAATCAGGGTTGTGTATGCATGTAACCCAGGCTTACAAAAGAATTCTAATGTAACATAACACCAGTGATAAAAGATTAGACATCCACAATCATGATTTATTAATATCCAAATAAAGATAGCTGTCATTGCAACTATGTAAAACGCACTGGCTCACCGAACGTGTCTGGGCCTGTTCCGTAAAATACAGAAATACTCAATGACATTCAGTAATCACTAGGAAAGCCTGATGGAGTGTCACTGTGTTATAGCCCTACATCAATAACACAACATGTCCTGGCCCTTGTACAGACAGCAGAAAATTGTGGCAAATGCTTTGTTACAACCTTTAACTCTCTTCCTTGGCAGTGGCTTTAAGGATAAGAAGAAGAATCGATATCTGTCATTCCATCTCCAGTTTTTATTCAATATCTTTGTCTAGCTCAAAGAAAACATGTGGAGTAGGGTTGAAAACAGATGATTGGACCTGTCTAACCTTACCAAAAAAAAAAGAGCAAAAGTTTTGGCACAGAAATAGAGGAATGAGACTAATAAGATCTCCCAGTGGCAGGTTTATAGGAAGTTACGTCAAGTATTAATGAGAGTTAGTCATGGTTAAGGTGAGGCACTTCACCGAGGTCTTGGCATTCTTTTATCTTCATTAACCGCCCACCCCAAAAAAATAAAAACATAACCGATGCATATAACGTGTGTATGATGTTGTCCTGAATTGGTAAAACAGACACTGGCTCAGTTTTATACTTTGATTAAGGTGATTTATGATTAAAATCCCTCTAAGCTTATTGCTTATAATAATCTCTGAAATTCTACATGAGATCACATTAGGAGGAGAAGGAGGTCAGGAGGAGAACAGTGTCACTACGTGATGCACACACAGCTCATGCTTCCTGTAGTCTGGACAGGAAAAGCAGAGAATCAGAAAGGTCAAGGAGAAGCAGCTGAACTTCCTCAACTTATGAAACATGTTGTTTGCATGCGGCTAACGTTTATTTTACACGTTATTTACCACTCGTTCCTTGTACAATACACAGGTCAATGACCTAAACATTCTTTTTTTTTTCTTTTTTGTTTTTTTTTAGTCTTGTCTTCGTCTTTTTTTCAAATAAGCAAAGCAATACAGTTTCTGTATGTTTCTGTGTTGTATGAAGACAGAGCATAAAAAAGTGATTTTGTTCTCAGGTACGTCTAGGCAATCTCTTTTCTGATGTAGAAAAAAAAATAAAAGTGAAAAAAAGAACCTAATTTAAAGGTGCAATCATAAATGATTTGTTCCATAAAAATCTATAGATATTATAGTCTATAGTCTATAGATACTGTATACACATACATACATGTTCAAATCTGGCAATTCAACAAGTAGTTCCTATACCATGGTCTAGAGCTAAAGCGTCCAGTTATTAAGAAATGTTTTTAAATTTATATTTAAGTAACACTTATAGTAAGTTACATTTTATAGCTATTAAAGAAAGTCATTAGAGTCATTCATAGCCATTAAGTACATTTCTACAGTTATCCAAAAAAGATTCTATAACTATAGTTTCACTTATTAATAAATATTTTCGTAGTTAAAAAAAAAGTACATTTCCAATTTTCTAAAAGCTTTTTTAAATTATCAAAGAAAATTCCTATAGTTATAAGATAAATCTCTACAGTTACCAAATAAAGATTCTATAAGTATATTTTCAGGTATTCATAATTGCATTCATAGTTATAACAATAAATTTCTATAGTTAGCCAAGAAAGTTTCCTTAGTTGTAAATTTCTGTAGTTACCAAAGAAAGATTCTATAGATACATTTTCAGTTATTAATAAATGATTACATAAGTGCTTACATTATTATTATTTTTTTTAAAAAGCACATTTTCATAGTTATCAAAGAAAATTTGACAGTTACCTTTAATGTTTCCATCGTTATAAAGTAAACATTCTGTTAACAGATAAAATTCCCATGTTACTAAGTAAAGTAAAAACAAATAAGGAGAAATGTAGATGCAAGCTTGATTATAGTATACTAGTGTATAGTGTAGTGAAACAGTCTATGCCTTTGATCATGAATTCCTCCTGGAGATGTTCATACTTACAGAATTTACCCCTCTGCTCTGGTCCATTAGAGCTGGACTGAATTCTGTACGAAGCTAGCTCAGCAGTACGAGGGCTAGTGATCGCTGTGAATCTATGTGCTCTATCATCTTAACTTGTTGCCTGAAGCAATGAGTCTGCAACTGAAAGGGAGTGGAAAGGCTTGTCAAAAACAAACACTCAAAAGGAGCAAGGTAAGGGTCAAAGGTCAGCAAATGTCCGGTAGGGGGTCTAGCCAGGGGGCAAAGTCGCACAAAAACTATATTCATTGCAGCAACAGATCTGCTACAGATCTACCAGACAAGATGGACATATTCATCATTAGAGCAACACGCACCCTTCCAGTCAGCATTATTGTAGCTGGAGAGGTTTTCCCAAATACACTCACTCGTGTCACTGTACTTTATGAGAAACATGCAGAAGAAAACACAGCAGTGAGCGACGGTCTGTAGAGGTCACATGACCCTGTGATCTGATCTCTCATAAAAGCCCCACTCACAGGAAGAGAGCATTCAAGCGCAGACCAGAGGGCAAAGGTAGGCCCGGCGATGTGTGTGAGAGAAAAAAGGAAATAAAGGCGGCTAGCATCGTCTCGTGTAGGGGTAAAGCTGATTACATATGTACTGTATTTGTGTGTGATTAAGACAACAAGGCAGGGTTCTACAGGGAGAGATGTGAGACAGAAAAAAAGACAGATGAAGATCAAAGAGGCCTGCTTTTCATCTGAAACACACAAGCACACACACACACACACACACACACACACACACACACACACTCAAACCAGCCGAGTTCTCCTGAATCTCCACCGTCGCCAGCCGTTTCTCATGAGGGCCACAGAGATAAATAACAAAATAAACAAGTGCTCCAGCTGCCACAAAAAAAAGATGAAACATGCGTATGAATCAGTTACGCAACAATTCCCTCTTAGGCAGCGACTCTTGGCTGAAAGCCACAGATGTGCCATAATTTAGCAACTCCAATATATTTGGAATGTGCATCTTCGGTCCACTTTAGTGTTATTACTACAGAAATAACTGTGTGAGTGTTTATCAATATGTAGTGGAACAAAGATATAGTTCCATATTGACTCCATACTGATTATAAAATGCATAAAATTTAAGCATGTTACAACTATTATTTTTTTAAGCTAACTCTTACATCTTATGTATTAACATTTATAGGTCATTTAATAATATGTTTAAAAAATAAATAGTGATTCCTTTACATCAAGCCCTAAATAACTCGTTATAAATGGTTAGTACATGGCCAATAAGGATCCTTATTTTATTACTTTAATAAACCTGCTTAAACTAGGGTTTTAAGCAAGAATCCTTTAGAACGTGAAATTATTATTAAACACACTGTTTGTCTGTTGGTTACTACTGGTTTGTAATGACTTAATTATGTCTTATTCATTTAATAAATAAAGTAAGCATCATCCATTAATGGTTTATGAACACATTATAAGGTGAGGTTATAATGGATAACACTTTATAATATCACATCATTCTATTAAAGTAGCTCCACTGTAAAGAATGGACATCTTATACTTCACTCAGGTCACTGATCACACATGCATCATAGCGAAAGCCCTCTATACAAAACCTTTTCTTTTACTCTGCCCTACACAATCATTCTACAGTACATTGTAATCATAAGCTCATAAGTCATCTGCCACTGGGCAACATTCCCTCAGTCAGGCGAGCCAATATCACTCACATGATCTATCATCTAAAAATCATCAGGGAGTAAAACTGGACCTGGAAATGGTCACGATGGGAGGATAGGAGGAGGAGGATGGATGTAAGATCATGATGGATGGGTGCTGTAGTGACAAAAGGCAGCACAGCTCTAATAGGAAATGAAAGCAAGTATATTCAATCTTGAGCAACATTAAGATCAGGCCCCTTTATCTTTCCAAATGCGCTTAAAAAATGAAATGACAGCACTATGAGAGTGATCTGGTGGAGGATCTGGAGTCCTTCCTCAGCATGATGTGTGGTCAGAAACAATTCACAACGATTCACAAATTTGCAACAATTCACAAATTCACAACAATTCACAAATTCAATTCCCGTTAAAGGAGCTTCCAGGGCAATTGGCGCCCCTTCTTCCTTTTCATCTTCGACTGACAAGATTTCATATTTTAAGTCAAAAGTTATATTCACGAAAAAATGTATCGCTTGCCATGTCCGTTGATGATGTCACTAACTCTACTGTAGTAACCGTTTCAAACTAGGAAGTGTGGTTTTACGTGGTGAAAACAGATGAGTGGCGTGATACATACAGTGAAACAGTGTTACAGTTACACTAAATATGGACTCATGGAACGGCACTTGACCAACCAAATTAGTGAACCGCAACTAACTGTTGTATAATATCCAATATCATCGATGTATGTTCTGCAATTCTGAGAATATTTGGTGCTTCCCTTATGAAGTACATTTAATTACACATTTGATTAATAGTACACACAGAATATATCTATTATACATGACAGGATGGAAAACATTCGGAAACTCACATTCTACTCTGTAACCCATCTGTAATTCATCACAGTGAAGCTAAAAGGGAGTTATTACACAAACAATATGCAACTATAGGAGGTATGGTTATTATGGGTTATGTTGACAGTGCAGATCAAGGATGCATGTAATCAGTTGTCAGGAAAAAAAAAAAAGACTACTTTGAGTGGTCTATGCCTCCAGCGGGGTGAATATGGGAAAATTGGTTACATGTGTCAATCAAATGAGTAATTTACAGTGGGGGGGCTATTGTTAAAATGACAAGTCTGAGCAATCACCTCAGACTATACAACCTTTGATGCTAATTGGCGGTTTTACAACAGAAATATGAAAAGTTGTCCGTATAATTGTGCCACACAACCGAAAGTAAAGCAGTATGTCCAATGCACTGGAATTCTTTTGTCCATTGTTTTTCACGACCACTCGTATTCCCCAAATGCGACATGCCTCTTCCTCATCTTTTACAGAGGCATTCTTTATGTGATGTGCATAAAGAATATGTGCATAAAGAACATGTTCGTCCTTTCTTTCTTTCTTTCTTTCTTTCAGTGCAACCCATCTGTGATTATTATAACCATATGTATGTCCTGCAGTCGTAACATATGATGTTATTTAGCTCTTAAGACCAGCAGTGTTTAATAAAACAGGCACAGGACTAATGACGCCAATGCAGAGGACACGGGAAAATAAACGTATGTAAATTATCGGGTTCTTTTTTTTTTTTTCATTTATCAACTTGATTCTAATCAAACAATCTCACGCAATTCACTATGATCTAGAGGTGCAATGCAATGACACTATCTTGATATGGATCTGTTTAGTGCTCCAAATATTCTTATGTGTATCTGCATTCTGATTTAAACGTGAAGTGGGTGTGGCTTAAACCAGAAGGATTTTTAAATATTATTATTAAATATGAACCCTAACACTATGCTCCTGGAAACAATGGAAAATACTGCAAAATCCCACTCATCCAGTTATTAATTTTGTTTGTGCCTGCTTCCGATATTTGTTTTAACAAATGTTGTCTTTATTAACAACAATTAACAAGTTGTCTTTATTTACCAAAATATAAACAAACTAATAGCCAAATGTAAACCACCATGACCCTGACCAGGCAGTTACTAAGGATGAATGAATCAATGCTGCAGACGCATCACATGGCAGTCTTTCTTTGTCATCAAAGATTCATATCTGACCGTGACATCCATGTGATTTTTTTTTTTTTTCTGCCTGATGGACAGAACCAGTGTGGGCAAGGTTACTTTAAAAAAAAACTTACTTGTTACTGTATTTGTATCTGTTTAGAGCACATTATCTCTTTAATCCAAATAATGTATTCGTATACAGTTACACCATAAGTCATCATTATGAGATGATTCATACACCTCTCCTCATCCACTGGAGCACAGGAGCAGGTCGGATCACATTCAGATCTGGATTAGTTCTCACATCTCGTAGTGAGGAAACTCATGATGGGCCATTAGGTTTCTATTACAGAAGGACAGCTGTACAAACATCATGGAGATTTGCGCTCTTTTGGTGGGGTAGGAGCCTAAAAACAATCTCCACCACCTCCAGGCCAAAGTCGCACTGACCACAGAGCTCCACATTCTCGTGGGTTTCAGAGGTAGAACATGGAGATTAAAAAAAAAAACATGAAGTAGTGCACTGAGCTCTAAAAACTGTGTTAATATATTATTTAATAAGTTCCATTGGCATGTAAAATAATAAGCAAAAAAAGGATGTAAAATATTAAAGCATGAAAGGACAAAGTAATTAAACTCTGTATATCAGAAAAAAGGTCTTTTGTACCTAAAAAAAAAAAAAAAATCCTGATGAGTGGGGTGGGCGAACTGTCGAAAATATCAAATCACAATCACTGAAGATACAATGTATTATGATAGATAAGTTAGACAAAAAAAGAATATTTTTGACTGTTGGCACAAATTTCTTTAACCATAGCCTACATAAAACATGTCATTTAAAGCAGAAAAATGCTAATAATTCATGCTGTATAATTTTGATAAATATTATAAAGTATTTGTTAGCTAGCTAACATCAACTAGCTAGCATCCAAATGCACAAGGACAAAAACAAAACTTATTACTAATAATGTTTGAACAATAACGTTAATGTTAACAAAATATGGGTGTCTAGGAAGTAAATGTGGGATCTAAGCTCAAAACTCAATTTTCATTGAGAAGGAAATGACTTCCATCTGTTGTTAGTTGTTTGGTGGCATTAGCCTAGCATACTTCACTTTAGCTAATTTCACGGCTGCATGTCTCACATCTAAAACACTTTTATGTGTATTTTTTCTGTATGTTTTTTAAGACTAACGTGTAGAATATGTAAAATGTTTCCTATATTTGCTTGGTGCGAGATTTATTTCCTATTCACAGATAAATAAATCTGAAATGTGTAAATCAAAGTGGTGTGCCATATTCCAAAAAAAAATCTTTGAAATCTGCACAACCACATGGACTCGATTATGGTCAAGAATAACAATGTGTGCCACCATACGCTAACATTAACTCGCCTTGTTTCTGCAGAAGGCGAGAAAACCATGCTGACAGATGTATACACACACACACACACACACACACACACACAAACACAACCTTATTCACACCTACACACTTTAACAGTTAGCAAACACCGAACCTGCCCAAAGGAGCACTTTAACTAATTCAATTAACTGGAAAGAGCGTCCTAAAAACAGACATAACTTATACAACATGTTATAGAAAGAACAAACATTGTCTGAGAGGAAAGAGCGAAACATTCAATCAGAGCTGAACATGTGTTATTCCAGGACAGAGATTTGGCATAGAGGCGAAAGCTTCAAGGTGTCAGAAAGATCTCTTCATCCTAATTTCCTGCGCTTGAACCCTAGCCAAGGTGTCCTTCCTTAATAAACACGCAGATCATGTGTCAAAAGCTCTAACAGTCAATATCCATCCCTGCAGTAAAATCCTTTCTGGGTTCTGAGTAAACTATTTTTTATTTATTTTGCTATTCTTGAAGGTAACGGCTGTGTGTAAGACTGTCTAGGAAATGAAGTCACATAAATGGTAAGACTCAGCAGTGTACAAATCCAGCAGAGCCTTGCTCTAATGGAGCTATTAATCTGGCTCAGACACGAGAGGTGACTGTAATGTGTTTAGGAAATATCCATCTTTCCTTCTCATACCTACGCACTCCATTTTTCCTCCATACGTGTATATATCTGCAGGTGTGGACAAATCATAAATTCATGATTTGGTTTCCCGGAAACCTAACGATTAGGTTAAAAAGTGGTAGCAAACAGCAAATAGCAAGCTGGTTAGCTAGATATTATCCTCTTCTAACAGAGTTTCTAGTAGCACAGGACGATTGCGTCTTTGACATAAAGTCATTGGCTGGCGTTTCAGTTGTCGTGTTCTGTCTTTACATTGTGTGTAAAAAATATTATTCGAATCTGACTAGCGACTTTATTTTTTCTAGAAATGTTTAACCTTGAGGTGAATGTTACTTATAACAGAAGGGTTATATGAAAGCATTGCACTGGACTTTATTTGCTCAGATTTGTCAGTGTTTCCCATACATGCATTTCCCTGATTCAGAAAAGATTGTTCCTACAGCCAAGTCATGTCTTAGCTGATGTATGCAGTGCAGCAGGAGGTGCTTGGTCATTAAGTTTTAACTTAGCTACTGTATACACTCCTGGGCAAAAAAAAAAACTGGGCCAAGCCCAAAATGGCTATCTATTGGTTATCTAATGCAGATTTTATGTCTAGAAGATGTGTTAAAAAGCCACTGCTGTCTCAGAAAAACATCAAAGACAGAATGAACTTTTATGGAAAGTCTGAATGCTTATTCGCATTCATGATGTTAATGTTACCAAAATATGAGTGCCTAGGAAGTAACTGTAAGTAAAAGTAAGAATGCGAATAAGTTCTCCATATCAGAACCTGAAGCACAGAGGAACTGATGATTCATGAGGGAAGTTTGTCAGTTCAGATCAGTTGGTTTCAATCAGGAAAAATATGTGATGTACCGTTACTAAATTCTTCTAGAAAGGCTGTAAATTTTATTTTAAGTGCTACTTCAGCAAATGAAAACCACATAGGATGATTCGCTTTATGGGGTGTAAATAATACTATTCTCTTCTAGCTTGCCAAATTTCCCTTTTGCCAAAAAAAAATAAAAAAACTTGGGTAAAATGCTCAGCATTATTTTCGAGGTTAGATGAACGCTGTCTGCTTACTGGAGAAAAACTCTATAATACTCTGTCATACTAGTCATATTTCCATCATCAGAAAACTGCAGTCCAAATCTAAACAGACTTACTTTTCGCCATTTAAGTTTATCGTGCTCCCTAACACACACACACACACATAGAAATGAACAATTGCTATGTACAGGAACTGCCTTCTATTATTCCCAAATTACAACAACACTCATTAAACTCTGTCACTTTATAGCCTGCAGCTTGGACAATATCAAAGGGAACTTTGTATGAAATGTTAAGCACCATTATTAATTACACCCTGCTCAACGTTTCTGTTTAAAATAATGTAACAATTTGCATTTCTCAAGCGAGCGAAACAGAGTGAGATAATTACCAATTGTTAGCGCAGAATTGGAAAAATGTGTCCATACATTCTCTAAAAAATAACTTCAGTATGAATAAAGACATACAGTCTGTAAATCTGAATTAACAAACACGTTAAAAAGAAAGCCAGCTGTTCATTACTGGATCATGGCGAAGAGCCAGAGAATAAGGCTTTGTTCATAATTTTGCTCAATATTGCTCAATTTTGTTTTTGTTTTTTTTCAGATTTTTTTTTTTGCTCAGATCAGATTCTGTCTTGACGGTTTAAATTGACATTTTAAGCCAATCGTATAGAGTGTGTATTTAGGATTTCTGTCCCGGAATGACCCGCGTGCATGAGCTACACGCCATGAACAATCAAATGTGTTTTAAAAGTCATCATTTCAGTAGTGATAAAATGAAAAACACTTTCATCTGAGAGAAGCAGAGATGGTTTGCTTTGGAGATGAGACACTGAAATAAAGCCAGTTGCTGAGATTTTTTAAATAACATACGGAACCCCAGTGGTGGCATCACTATTTAATAAAAAATAATGCATGGCCACGACTTATTAACGAGTGGGAATGGGATCCTAATGAGTGGCCATGACTTAGTAAGACATGGGAACAAGATAATATGGAAACAAGCTAATGAAGTTCTCTCTTAATTAAGTCATGAGAACAAGATAATTGAGTTGTGGAAAATAGTAGGTTGTGAGAAAGAGATAATTATGACATGGGAACGTGATCAATTAAATTGTGATAATGAGACAATTAAGTCATGGCCACAACTTAGTAATGCGAGGGAACAAGATAATTCAGCTGCGAGAACAAGATAATTAAGTCATGGGATCATGATAATTAAGTCATGAATACGAGATAATAAAGACATTGGAACAAGATAACTAAGTTGTGGGATTGTGCAATGTAGTAAAAGCAAGATAATTATGACGTGGGAACATGATAATTATCTCATTCTCACAAATGAATTTAAGTCAAGGCTACAATGCAAGGGATTGAGATAATTCACCCATGGGAACAAGATAATTAAGTTGTGGGAACATGTTAATTAAGTCATGAGAACAATTAAGTTGTGGCAATGACTTAGTAACATGAGAAAAAGAGATCATTGAGGTCATCACGTCTTAATAAGGCGAGCTGCAGTTACCATAAAAAAACCTTGTATATACACACACCCCACTTTCAAGGCGCAACACAATGACTCCTTACTTGGCCACGACTTAATTATCTCATTCCCATGACTAAATTATCTCGTTCCCACACCTTATTAAGTCATGGCCATGCATTACTTTTATTAATTAGAGATATCGCCAGTGAGGCTCTGTAATTACGGACACTTCTGTGCTGAGATTCAGCCACTGCTGAATGAATGGCATGTACACATGCAGTTAAGTGTGACCTGACCATTTTCATTACAGTCTCTTGGCCAGATATCAGATATATTTCCAGTCTTGGAATACATAAAAGACTCTCAAATCTGATTTGAAAAATATTTGTGTTCAAACAGCTTTTTAAAAAAATCAGATCTGCATCCCATTAGGGCAAAAAATCAGATTTGCACTACTTTGACTCCTTTTTATGAACATAGCCTAAGCCAATTTTCTCCAACACAAAGAATTCAGCTGTGGGGTTTGAAGTGAAATCTGACTGTAACCTCTGACCTGAAAAGACATGTAAAAGTGGAGGCGGTGCTCTTATGCTAAACATTGTGGGAAGTTTGTGCTTCGGCACCTTAAACATAAAAAAAAACCTCAATTTGTTATGCTGCCTCATATGGTACTCATATGGTTGGACTTCTAAAGGACCGAAGAAACATTCCTCGATGATGCTTCTAGATATTTCAAGGTCAAAAATTTAGAACTCCAGGGCAGAATAAAATCACTCTGTACTCAGGACCAGTGTGTACTTCAGATGTCTCGAATTTTATCCTAGAACACTAAGTATTGGCACCTTCAGCACCTCTAAAATAAGCTTATACTGGTATAGTGATATAATCATGACCTGGTAGTCACTAAATCATTAAGCCCTCTTTGTTAATCTTAAAAGGCAGCCTTTTTTTAACCAATTTTCTCCCAATTTGGTCATATATCAATTCCCACCTACTAGCTAACTCTCTCCTATCACACAGCAAGTACTAACTGGGGAGGGCGAATTAGGCCTTGCTTCCCCCAAGACACATGAAGCCACAGCAAATTTTCAAACTCGTACTCATGCTGTCACTTAAAGGAAAAGTGCTAACTGCAGTCTTCCTCCTACATGAGCTAACAGATAACCACGATTGGCTAGTGTCACTCTGACAGGGGAGCGTAATGCCATCCCTCCCATCCAGAGAGCACCATCTGCATCTTCTGGTGTTAAGAATGAGTGCTTTCCTCAAACCGGCAACAGTTGGAGATAATCTATCTAAATGGATTTACTGCCCTGACCTATGAGCCAAGTCAGGGTCTTCTTGGAGCCATTATACCTCTGTGTTCAAGGTTCTAAGTCCAGGACCAGATTACTGTGATCAAGTTATCATGTTGCAGAGGATGATGGGACTGAACATGCAGCCTTAAGGACTACCAGTTCGAGTGCTCTGTCCCACCATGGCTGGAACCTTCAGCTAGGCCTTTCACTACGGGTGCTTAAGAGACTGACACTACACTCTGACCCTATACCTCCTTTTGTGTGTAAAAAGGTCAGTGTGTCCAAAAGATACAAATGCTGTCTTTTCAGGAAGTTTTGGAAGATAGGAAATAAACAAATATTTGTCTAGAATGAGCATGCTACCTGAGATCTCTTCAGCTTGCTGATTTTTATGACTATACTACATCTCCCATAATGCTGTGCATCAACACCATTGTAGCTGCCAGTCCGGACAAAAACGCCTTCAGAATATTCATCAGTCATTCATTCGTCTTCAACAGTCAGCAACTACTTTATCCTGGTCAGGGTTGCAGTGGAAACCAAACGGTATCAACCTGAATGGGTAGCCAGTCCATTGCAGGGCACCATGTGCGCACACACATTCACACACTCACTCAGACTTAGGAACAATTTAGCATAGTAGGAGAAAACGTGAGAACCTGGAGGAAGCCCATGTGGACACGAGGAGAGCAAGCAAAACTCCACACAGGCAGTAATCCAAGTTTAGGATTGAACCAGGAACCCTAAAGGTGTGAGGCAGTAATGGTACTCATCGTTGTCACATCGGAATATATTAACAAATATAACTGTTTTAACTTCATTTTATTTCTGATAAGACATTGACTGTGTAGTTACAAAATATTCACTCTATTATCTCCACCTCAAGGACTATCAGGGATAGCAAACATTAACATAAGCAGGTATCTTGGCATCATTGCAATGTATTGCTACCTTTGAAGTGGATTTCATACCATGTTTTTGATGAATTAGCCATCAGAAAAATCGAAGTCTTGCCCACTAAATCACTGACTCATGAGGTAACATAGGCAGCAAGCACCAAGGCTGCAATGTTGTGTTTTTAGTGTTTGGAAGTTGTTCTTATGTCACAATACAATGGCTAATAAAGATCCTATTCAATTCAAGAGTCTTAATGTAGGATGTTCAATATGATAACTCTAATTTGAAACAATGGCACTTTGTGTTACCACTTGACTGTGTTGAATGTTGAAAGACCCAAACTCCGTCCAGTGCTGATGCAGAAGGCTTCGACACTCCTTGACCCAGTTTCAGTGCTTGCTTACTGAGAGGTCTGTGTGTGCAGGGGGCCATGAGTTTATTATGGAACGGTACAATTCAGCTTTTGATCTCACACCATACAGTTTCCCACTGTGAGATTCCAGTGATGTTCAACTGCCACGCAAAAATGGCTCATAAAAAAACTCCAAGCTGACGGCTTCTCGTCACATTTGTACAGCTGTTTCTGTTATGCATGCATGCAGTTGTGAGGGGGAAAAAATTCTGTCTTGTTAATCCTAAATGTAATCTGATCCTCATCCTCATCTTCAAGTCATGGCACTGAATAAGTTACTTAACACGCACAAATGTTTTACAGTGCCTTATCTTTAATGTCTTTAATAGAAGAGAAAATGTGAACCATCACAATAAAGACTTCTTGAAAGCAGGCTAATTAGAAACAGGTGTTTTAAACAATTCCACTCCAGGATTGATTTGTCTTGCCATAAAAAGAGAATGGCTTACAAAGATCAGTGCAAGGGCAGACTGTAAAAATCGTCAAACAAGTGACAAGGGACCCTACGGTCAAGACGACAACAGTTAAGAATAAGCAAGAGTTTCTCAAGTGTTCAGTGTGTGGGATCAGTAGTGTTCATAGGAGGAAATCGCTGGTCTTGCTAAGAACCACCAGAAACTTCAGTGTGTGGTGTTTTCCTGATTAAACAGTATAGAAATGACTTTTCCAACAAACTGTCCTATGAAAGTCTTTCTCTTGAGAGTGTCTTCACCGTGAAAATAAATATTTGAATTCTAACAACATCAAAAGACTAGACTTTTGGTTTTATTAAGTATGCAAAGATATGCATTTTGAATTAGACAAAGCCTCTTTTGGCATATGTTTTTGTACACTCTTCAGTTTGACCTCCAAGTAGATCCCATCAGATTCAAGTAGAACCCCTTTAGGAGGTTTAAACTTTATCGAAGGAACTTTGAGGAGCTATTCTCAACCTTAAACGTGTACAGTACATTCCATACACAGCATTAAACTTACTGTATGTGATTGGCAACTTGGTGTATAATGATGTAAGGTTTTATCCAATGATAGAAACGTTTCTTGGTCTCAGACTGGTTTCAAGTGTCTTTACAGATTAAACTTGGATTCCCGTTTTCTCAAACTGATGGAGTTTGGCACAGGACAGCCTGTGGTTTTGGGAGAAGGCCAAGCTTCATGCTGGCTTCTTTCAGAAGAGGGAGATTTGGTTGTACTACAAGATCGACTTTTTTTTCATGAAGTGAACAAGGATTGAGAAGTTTGTGTAGAATAACTAAAGTCATTATTACCTAAGACCTTAAAAATATTTTAACAGTTTGCAGAAAGCCTTCTCTAAAAAAAACAGCAGCTCACCAGAAGGAAACCACACAGCATAGCTGTACTAAAGGCCTCAGCAATATTTAATGTGGAAATGATGTCTACGAGAGTTGCATTCTCTCTCTGCGGTTTCCTATTGGCCTTTGAGTGCATTTCCTCAGTACTGCAGGTGGGGCTTATAATTGTCATGTCAATTTCCATGGCAACAAGAAGTTAGCCTAAATTATGGTAATGAAAGAGTTGTTGGAAATCAATAAACAAATGGTAAAAAAAAATGAAGAGAAAAGAAAAAAAATTTAAGACACAGGTGGTACATGAGATCATTAAATAAATCCAGGGTTGATCAAGGTGAGGTTAGCATGCTGGTGAAACCTATGCGGTACTGGGAATGAATCGGTTTGGACACGCCTCATTTGTAGCAATCAAAGGCTTGGTTACTTAGCGTGTTCTTCTGTGGAGTTCTTCCAGCTGCAATGTATGCAACACGGTGAACGAAGCCTTTGCAAACGTCTGTTTGCTCTGCAATTACATCATATTTTGTGGAAGCCAGCCGAACGTTGTCTCTGCATGAAGTATGCTGAGGTCCTAAGCCTTCGGGTGAGTGTGTGATTGTATGTGATTGGCCAGCAGACAGCTTGTCCCTGTAATCATGATTTAAACCTCGTCACAGTGACAGAATGAGGTCGTGGACACTTACGAGCTCTTAAGAGCTTGCCACAATTGAGGTCCCAGAGGAACAACGACTTCTGGGAAGGAACACAGCTCGACTCCACAGTAAATGTTTGTAGAAAATACAGGCCCTGTAAATTCAATCGCAGGTCACCAGATGCAAACCGCACAATTAGTCTTGGCCAAATTAAGCCCTCGGCTGAAAAGCAACTGGTGGACAGCTTGTCTTGTGACACAGTCAGGACCGAGACCCTGTCACCAATGACAAGATCAAAAGGCCTTAAGAGCCTGCAATAACATGGGTCCCAGTGGAACAGGGATTTGTGGGAAGTATCTCAGTTCTGACAAGATTCATGTTCTAACTGTCACTGGTACAGAAAGAAAGATGACAGCAAAGTTTGTCCAACCATGTAACTCTAAACCTTTAAACTGGCAACAGTTCACACAGCTCACTTTGTGTGAAATGGTTAAGGTTAAGGTCAGACATGGGGTTAGCATTCATACCTGTGAAATCAAACTCTAACCACATCATCATTGCTTGTTCGAACTTGCTCGAGCTCAGGTTCCTAATGTAATGTGTAATGGAGTCACACAAATCAGTTTCCTTTACTGGCAAATATGTGAATCTTTATCCATATTCCAGGCAAGACCTGATTCACCACAAAAGCACATGTCAGTGTAAAGATACATGTAACTTAATTTGTAAAATAAATAAATAAATAAATATCCAGCTAAATTTCCTCTACATGTTATACATTGGAAGAATTATGCATTGCATCAGGGCAGAGATCCTGCGACCGTCACATGCATTAAAGAGCATTTTTCTCAAGCTTTTGGTCGATTACTTGCATATTGTTTTACTCTTTAAGGACAAAGGGTTCCTTAAGAATTCCCTAAACAGGAATTCCCCATTGTGCGTTTCTACAGAGAACATTTAAGGGGTCCAAAGTGGCACTCTGCAAAAGTGTTCTAGGTTCTAGTGTTTTAGAGTTTTTACTATTTTGTTTGGTTTTTATATTAAAGGTCTATTATTATTACAGAAACATGGGAAAACAAAGAATGCTTAAGGGTTCTACATTAATCATTCCATTATATATCAAATATAATTTGTTATAAATTGAGAAAAAAAAGAGTTTTGTCCATCTCATTCATCACCAACACAGAAACTCATGGTCAAATTAGTTCTTTGATGTATTGTTTAGTGCACATGATTAGTCTGCATTTGGCTACAAAATAAAGGCCCAGAATGAAAAAGGAAGTCTGTAAGTTGATGGAAACCATTTGGATTTCCAAAGACATGCATTCTTAAGAAGTTCACACCCTTATAATTTCCAATCATTCACTATGGGAAAGTCTTTTATGTAGCTATATGACTGACATTATCCTGTCTATATTAGTGTTATCCTCTTCAAAGCAACAAAATCCCCTCAATTACCCACTTAGTGGGAAATGGCAGTGTGTATAAAACGCAGTAATGTGTGTGCAACACATTTTACTATGATTCATGCTCATTAAGGAGAATAATGCTTGTTCCTTTTAAAGCATGATTAATTTCCCATGAGTCACGGGGGCAGAGGAAATGTTCGTTCCTAAACAGGGTGAACAACTGCATAGTCACACAGACCCGCAGCTCTAAGCAAAGCATCGAGAGAAACAGAATAACAGAGGCATGGCTGAGACGTGACCCCGTCTGGCGGCAGAAATCACTCCCATATGGTGCAGCAGAAACGCAACACAAGGATCGCCTCTTGCTCTCTGCTGCCAATTAGTTTACATCAGCGTGGATGTGATGACACTGATTCTGTAGTACTGAAAAATCTAAACAGTGTGAAGCACTTACACGGCAAGAGATTCGAGCTCTTAAATGGTCACGAAGCCACTGGCCAGTTATTTCAAAATTGTCCAAATACAGTATGGAACTCGGCTCAGCTTTGCTTGAGATGAACCTCTTAATGATCTGTAACATGTCAAATCGGCTTAACCGAGCTTTCAGTATGAGTGTGGAGAGACTTTTAATGCTGGAGTTTTGTGCCTGTCTCTTCTTCACGTCCAGTGAATGGACCACTCTGCACTGGAATTTACGATTTTCTGACCTTGCTTGCGAGAAAGAACAAAGCATAATCAAACAGCCTGCTGAGACTCCATATGTGACATTTACAACTCTATTTACCAGCTTATCAAACGATCTAACTCTTAGCCATTTATCAAAGGATCTAAATCATAGCTGGCTATCAAAGGACATAAATCTCAAGATGCTAATCAACACCAACACACAAAAACCACATGTTCTGGCTTTGCATTGTAGATTATTGATGAATAACATTATTTACGGCATACACTACCATTTAAAAATTAATTTTAAGAAAGTAATTACAGCTTGTACTAACTTATGCAGAATCTGACAAATCGGCAGTCCAGGCATGCAGGACAAGAAGATTTGTGTCAGGGCTTTTAGTTTTTTATTCAGAGCTAATGCTATTGACTTGCTATTGACAAAAGCTTTTACTTGCTACGTTTATTTAAAAGAGCAGACAATGTTTTGCATCCCGAGATGCTTTTCTGTTCACCACAGCTGTAAAGAGGGGTTATTTGAGTTACCAGACCCTTCCTGTCAGCTCGAAACAGTCTGGCCGTACTCCTCTGACCTTTCCGCAGCAAGAACAGGATGTTTTATGTTTTCTGTACCATTCTGTGTAAACTCTAGAAACTGTTCAACGGAAATATTCAAACCAGCCCCTCTGTCACCAACAACCATGGTCAAATTTGCCATGGTCAAAGTCACTGAGATCACATTTTTTTCTTCATTCAGATGTTTGATGTGAACTTACCTAAAGCTCTTGGCCTGTATCTGTGTGATTTTGTGCTTCCTACTTTGTTAGCATTACTTATAGTGTATTAATGCTTATAGTTTGTTTATGTTAATTAGGGCAGTAATGTTCATTGAGAAAACCATGTAAAAGTTAATACAAAGCATTACTCTACAAAAATAGCTCAGTTACGTTATAGGTATCGTTTGTGGAAATGCAGTCACGGCATCTCCTCAGCTTCCTCAGGCATGATGGCATTGCTGGCATGAAGCGTAATGGTCTAAGAGTTCACCCTATTGGTGAGAACCAAGCCACAGCCTTCCATGGTTGGGAGTCCAGGAGAACAGAATTGAACTGTTGCCTAATCTGTCAGCGTGTCACTAACCAATCACAATCGTCTGCTGGGCAGTTTGTGACTCCTCCAAGCTGCTCTGTGAAAGATGCCGTGTCTTGAATGAAGCATATGATAGCCTTAAGTTTCGTAGCATTCTTTTTATAGATCAGGGGTGTCAAATATACGGCCCACGGCCCAGGACCGGCCCAATAAAAGTTCTAATTCTGGCCCACCAAATGATTTTAAAATCTCAAGACCATAAACCTAGTTACCAACAAAATAGTGTTAATGATGTATAATTCTCCATTAGCAAGGTAAAATTTTGAAGCTGTAACCATGTTTCTTTCCAGAGCAATGGGAGCGAAGGCTATGCATTCCCAAATGTTACGATCTTTATATAGAATTTGAAAAATTTGGGGCTTGAAGTCTGTTCTTGTATTTTGTAGGTAATATACTGTATCTTCAGTCCATTCAGAATGCAATGTTCAAATAAACGCAGATAAATGAATACATTTAAGAGGAGTTGTTGATGTGTTATTGGTCTAATAAACTGTTTTGTCCAGCCAACCTGACATCGGCCCGTTACCTAACATGAGCTTGTCGCCCCTGTACTAGATAATGGATGGGAAGTGTCTATAAATATGTTGGGAGAAAATGGAGCAAAAAATCGAGCAAAATGTTGAGACAATATCTGTCTCAATATCTTATATAATCTTATATAATATCTTATATATTTTTTCAGATAGCCTTTAAGAATGCCTTTGACAAAAGAAGAACGGATTGAAATCATTCTCACGGCTCGATCGGGAAGCTGTCGCAAGGTTGCGATGGACATGCAATTACATGCATAACATCAGATGTGTTAACACAAGCTCATCATGAGTGGGAGAGACGACTCCGTGTGTCTTTACAAAGAAATGTAGATCATGTAGAGGATGTTTTGTAAATAAAGTTACATTTTGCTAAAAAGTGTTAATTTCCCCTATGTAAGGAGACTTTTGTAACACCTTGTATATGGATGTAGGTTAAAAAAAAATTGAATGATGTAGTGTTTATCAATGCTACTTCTTTTTAAAACTATCAACGGTCCCACTTAACAAATGAGAACTGTAAACTAATATCTTCACTACTTTCAGTGTCACCGCTGCCCAGCACTGTGAAAAGTAGTTGACGTAGTTTACATAGCCGGTCAGTGTAATGTGAGGCTTGTTATAATGTCAGTAACAGACAGGGTGAGATGAAGGTAAGAATCTTTGCCCTCTTTCACAGGCTGAAGGACCTTTAGTGAGGTGACGAGGTCATGGACAGGGTCCAGATGGCAGATGGACACTCTGGCACTCAGCATTATGAACTCATACTGACAGGCAGCTGCTGAAAGAGACTGACAGCTAGAGATAAGAAATGAGGGACGTACCTGATGGAGAACAGCAGGTGGGCCGAGCAGCACATATCAGGGGGAGAGAGAGAGAGAGAGAGAGAGAGAGAGAGAGAGCAATCAGTTAATGTCAAGATTCAAAATGTCAGTATATTTCATGTTCATACAGTTTAGCATAGTAGGTTTAAAAAAAAAAGCAATGCTCTTGCATTAAAAGTCAATTTAGTCATTGTTTTTTATTCAGACTTCTTGCTCTTTCCTTGTGAATAAATCCCTTGTGACTTTTCTCAAGAACTTCAGTGACTTGAGATATACCCTGACAACTGTATACCCATACTTCTTCAAACTGGTTTGAATTAGCAATTTTCCAAATGAGTGCCTTTAAACGCCATACTTTTCCAGACTTTTCAGACCTGCACAAGAGCCGTTATTAACGACACTCACCTTAATCACGACACTCACAGCACACAACATTTCTTTGTCATACAGTCAGTACTAGCACTGAGTCTCTGAGCATATTTTTCTATCAGATTCGCTCCACATGCACCTGCTCTGCAGACTTTGTTACTTTTTTTCCCAATACTCATGCGTGAACGGGGAAAATGATCAATAATATCACGCTGTCTTATTAACTTCAAGAGAGAGGGAAAAAGAGAGGCTGCTATAATGTAAGTGATAACAGGAACTAACTTGTTTTGTGGACGTTCCACAACATTGAATCAAGAAAAAAAACGTACATCATGTCATTCTTTAATAAAAGAAATTGGATTTGTTGTCATATGCCTGTGGTATAAGGAATAAAGCCCTTGCTCTTATTGGAAAATAATCAACTTTAGGGTGGTAACAGTAACTCTGCATCACGTTGGGCCACATCATAGATAGATAGATAGATAGATAGATAGATAGATAGATAGAGGCACAGTGAGAGACAGGCAAAGAATAGATGTGACAGTATGGACAGTAATGCCAGGCTTGTGCCCTCGGACCGAAGTGCCCCCTCCTCATCTTCTCTGCTCTGTGAGATTCGGTTTCATGAGATGCTCACATGCCTGGCCATCAATCACACTCACACTCTCTTCACACACTCTCTCTCTCACACACACTCACACACACACACACACACACACACACACGCACACATTCTTGCCTCCACCTTCCTCCAGCTGGCAGTCGATGCTCGGTTCAAAACATAGTGTGTCAGGTGTTTGTGTGTGTGTGTGTGTGTGTGAACACACGTCTCAAACCTTCCTCAGGCACTGACATGTCTGCAGTGATCTACACCTCTCTCCGCTCTCCGGTTCATGCTGTGTGTGTGTAAGCCAACGCTGTGGACAACATTCATAAGACACGCATTCACACTTTACTGTATACACAAGATCACAGGCGGAGAGAACCAGTTCACACCGATTATTATCACCTGTCATTAATCGCTTAATCCCGGTCACATCGGGAACTTAACCAGAGCTCGATTAGGTGTTGATTTAACACCAGCCATGTTCCTCTGCTCAGTGTAATCTCAGTCTGGCTGATTTCTAGAGCTGCAGTCACAAGAGGGAGTATGAGGCCATTTGTAACCGCATTTCGCTCAGAGTCAGTGACTTAAAGCCCAAACTTTTTTTTTAAATACTGACATGGAGAAAGTTACGTATATTCAGAGTCGAGTTATGCATATGCTTGATTATGCAGATTACTTGCGTGTAGTTCACATCTCAGAGTTTGCCAGATTCTTCTTGAGTAGAATCATCGGATAGACAGAGTTTTTTCAGTAGCATCTAGACTACCTAATTTAAACAAAAGCACTGGCTGAAAAAAAAAATGAAATCTGCTCTCAAATGTGGTAAGATGCAACATAAAAGAAAGAGACAATCTAAAAATAAAAAATAAAAAGTATAAAATAATGATATATGAATGAGATCATGTCAAAGAGTCTAGTATATTACTATTTATCACATTAATCACTGCAAATTTGGTTTAATTTAACAATATGGCTTCCCTTCTCATTATTCAGCGGCTTATAAAATAGCACTTGATCCAGCACATCCTATTATTTTCCTTTTTTTTTTTTTGCATTTTACATCACCAAATGGCATTTACTTGTGTGCCCAAATTAATAAACAGACACAGGATACTAAATCGAGGTCATAAAATCATACGTGTGACTCTTTTATCACACTATTCACACTTATCACACTTTAAGTTCATTATTCTCTCTCATGTAAAGAAAACGTGCCCACGGTACATTTAAGTATAAGCATGCGTAACTCATGCAACGTTTCAAAAATGCTTAAGTCTGTAGTTGTACCTGAGGTCTGAATACCGATGTGCACAATGTCAGTATTAAATCTGAACATGGCTTTTCTGCATAACTCATGCGCAAATAACATTACAGCATTGACACGACACGTATGGGTATGACAGACTTTTCAGAATTGTCGTTATCTATGCTACAGGTGGTAACCTTGTGAACAATAGCATTATATAAGGGGCGGAGCTATAATGGATGAAAAGGATGCTGAATTATTGAGTCAAATCAGTGCGCATGTGCAACGACATTGTCATAATAACATAACATCGATTTCACTTTGAAATTTCACAAATATTTTTATTCTTTTTCTTTGTTTGTTTACTTATTACTCTACAACATAAAGTTTATATTATATAATTCCTCATCTCTATAATGCTAAATTTGCTAAACATTATAGGGACTCTGCTGATTATAATAATGATGTATCGGCTTGTCTGATTCTCATTTAGTAGCCACAACTGAGGAATATGTTATGCAAAATGATTTAGTCAGCTGTATTTAGTTATTATTTGGGTGATTTAGCCTATTTGTATTGATCTGGGGTGCCATAAATAATGAGCATCCACAAAACCAGGTTGTTTTTTTAAATGAGACAGAAATTATAAGCTAAGAACAAAATGCAGTTTTGTCATTGCGTATGTGTTAAACAGTCCTGACTGGTGATTACAGCTCAATTTTAGCCCAAAGTGCTTTCAAAAATAGTACCAAGCAGGCTTCTTAATTCTAAACATCTTTTGTGCTGCAACACTTACGTCTGCGCAGAACAGGAGAAAACTGTCTTACGCCCAACCATATCAACAACAGGCTAGTCCAAATCTTTCCACTAGTGCAAATTCAACAAGCTCTCATAATTGCAAACTTATAAGAGCCAAGTTACGTTTAGGTCAAGGGGCGGGGTTAGCACCCGTATGACTTTAATCAATTGCTTGCATTCATTATAATTCCTACAAACTTTGGAAATAAAAAACACAGTTCAGGCTTAAGCATTACAGGCTGTGTGTATTCTGTGAGAACAGGAAAAGTCTGGTTAATGTGATTACGGCTTTCCAACTGTAACCAATAACCACAGACGATAAAATCACCCGCTTCGGAATTGCCATGCACGCCGAGTCCATGTGAGCCTTAAACTCATGCACTCCAGCGCTGTGCTTCACTTTAAAGCAAAACCCAACTCAGACATGCTTTACTTATTCGATTTGTTTCTTCATTCGATCATGTATTAATTCGCAGCTTTTCAAAAAATGACGATATAACAGTAAGAGCTTGTTAATTGTTATAATTGTTGAGTGATTGATGAGTAATCTCCATTAACTCTCAGATTTATAAATGATCTCTGATTAAAGCAAACATTTCTCACACTTTCTCTAGCATCATGACTGACACGTGTTCATGTGTAAACGTGTACATTATACTGCATGTCAGTAGTTTTCAGTGCATCATCATGTTATTAACACATGCTCCTAAATGGTGCAAATCTCCAAGAGATGAAGAGAGAAATCCTGATAGTGTCACAGTCAACCATGGCCCAGATTCCACAAGAGCGTAATTAGCCCTGCTCTCCAGGTGGCTCGCCCTCGTCAGTCAGAATAATGCTCGCTAACTGCAGACGTCTGTCTGCTCATGTAAACAGAACAGAGGCAGTCGTCTCCTCCAAGCGTGTTCAGCTGTCCTATAACACTGCGTGAGGACATACGAGGTGGCGGTTGTCTTTACTTGACCCTTGTGCCTGACTTAGATGGTGCAATTTCAGCTGTCTTTTAAGATTATTACTTGTCACCTTATTCAAGATGATCCCAATAAATAAAAAATGTGTGACATGTTCTCCACGTCAGATTATACAATGAAGGTCCTCTAACGACAGAAAATGTCTACATCCTGTCTACATCATCAATCCTGGTGACATCAATAATGGAGTCAATAATGGAGTCACATAAACAGAAACATTCGTCAAAGTGAGTTTTATTTAATAAGGATTGTTTTTCTGTCCATTAGCCTGTTTCATTTACGTTCCACCATCACCACTAATGTATTTGAAGCTGTCCTGTGAATTTGCGTCATCGAATGCTGTTCCCCTATTGGTAGCTTTTAAACGAGCCAGTACTGGCTAACTAACTAGCCTAGCTTGATCTTTAGTTTCTATTTATTATCCTCGGCAATGCAGAAATAAAGATTGCTTTACCTCTGGTGATGAGGATTTCGTTTGCCTTCGTTGTAGATTTCAAGTCAAGAGAATTCAAGCTGCTTGTGTGACTTCACTGTATGTTGGCTGTTCTCACGTGCCCCCAGAGCTGCACAGTGATTGGTCAGGAGGTAAAAGATATCACTTGGTACTTTTTCTGAAAATTTGAACTCTAGTGGCAGAGCTTTGAAAAAAAAAATCTGACGCACTTCCCCCTGCCTTGAGGCCACTTCCTATACGATTCTCCTCTTGGCTTATCATTCCTTTATTCTGAATATTCTGTGAGGAAGTCTGAAATTTAAAGGTTTAATGCTTAATGACTGGAAAACGGGCATAGGAAATGGGAAATGGAGGTTTGATTGCAGTAAGGGAGGTGATGCTGTCTGTTTTTAATCAAACATTTAGCTTATCACAGTAAGGGTAGCTCCTAATAAGCTATGGTTCGTGGATCACCGTGTCAATCAACTGTCACACTTAGCCCCAAATCCCACGCCAGTACAGCATCACCAAGACACTACTGGGCTGTGAGGGAAACCAGCACCTTAGAAGAGCCAGCGATTTTTGAAAACACCAGTGTGCCATCAGGAGTCAATAAAGAAAAAAAGCATAAACTGTTAACGCTAAGCCATGTCAATTTTAAAAGCTCTGGTTAATCATGTGGTTTTATCTAAGCTGAGCTGTGGCTGTGTTCTGGCAGCCAGATCCAGGCGAGATCATCGCCGACATTCTGCTGCAATGTGTGAGCCAGATTAAAGTGGTAAGCATGGGACTTCATTCAACTGCACATCTGGGGAGCTTGCTAACAATTAACATTAGCTAGCAGTTTGGTTATGGAGCAGAAAGGCGTGAAGGCATTCTCTTCAACCAGTAAGAGGGGTGGGGAGTGAATACTTATGCAACATAACAATTTTTTGTTTAATTTTTTGTTTAACGAACCTTCGTGTCCCAATAAATGTATTTTTCACCTTCAAATTTTAGCCATTTTGTGTAATGGTAAAAAAAATACCAATTATTTCCATTCAGTTTCAGGTTGTAACTTTACAATATGCAGAAAAGTCCAAAGGGGGTGAAAACTTCTGCAAGGCACTGTCATTCACAATGATAGAAGGCTGTGAGTTCGGGAGCCCCTGATGATGTGCTAGCAATGTTAATTCTTTCTCTCTCAGCTGTAAATCAGTTGAGATAAAAGCTTTAGCCGAGTAAATAAATGTAAATTCTTGGCTGTTGTTAGCAGTCAGGCCAAATATTTGTCAGGGAAAGTTCTATTAATTTAGCTAAAAAGGGACAAGTTACTTCCAAAACTGCATTAAAGCACAAGTAGGGTAAGTAGGATAATGTTTTTTATTTCCCAAACGGCATTAACCACATCTCCCTGTTTCCCTCGTTGACTCTCTGAATGTTCATAAACCTTTGCATATGGGTTTCGGTTGAAAACCTCAAATTCTTAACACATGGTTAAACTTCTACTCTTCCAACTGTTTTTCTTTTATTAGGCTTGAAGAGAAATTTGTACACACACACATGCACACACACACAAACACACACACAAACACACACACAAACACACACTTGTCTAACTATCCTTATAAGAACCTTCCGCATACATAATCATTAGTGCAGCTAATTAATGCTATCTTAAGCATACATCAAACCCTAACCTTAATCTCAGTAACCAAAAGGAAACATTTAGGCTGTTTTAGGGTTTTTTTTTTTAATAAAAGCTGCAGTTTTTGTAAAAAATAAATAAATAAATAAATAATAAAAAAATTCTTGCTATGTAAGAATGTGTGTAATTAATAATTCTTTATAATCTTTATAAGTCTTATAAGACTTAATAAGTCTTATTACCTTCTTTTTCGTTTGCTGCTAACAAAATCCATCAGTCTGTTTTTTTTTGTTTTTTTTGTGACCTGTATATTGTTAGCATAAGTGAAGCCAATCATGTGGCAGCAGCGAAATGCATAAAAATCAAGCAGATACAAGACAAGAGCTTCCGTTAATGTTCACCAAACTTCAGAATAGTGAAAGTGTGTGATCTCAGGCATAGATGTTCACGGAGTATTCAGAAAATGATGATCTAATGAGACTTTTGTGCACAACGGTCTCTAGAGTTCACACAGGATGGTGCGAAAAACAAAGAATATCCATTAAGTGGTGGATCTGTTTTTAATGAGAGAAGTCAGAGGAGAATGCCCAGACACGTTCGAGCTGACAGGTAATCAAATAACCACTCTTTACAACCGCGGCGAGCAGAAAAGCATCTCAGAACATACAACACGTCGTTCCTTGAGGCAGATATGCTACAACAACAGAAGACCTCATCAGGCTCCACTCCTGAACGGAAAAACGTAACCGTAATAAGGGGTATAATGTATTCTAGTTTGATTAGTATGTTATATAAATATTTACTATGTCTAACCTCTGTGCTCTATTATTTTTAGAACTTCAAGAGCAGAACTATTTCTCATTCGTAGTTTCTATTCTGTAAGCATCGGATCACACACACTTTCCTCTTCTTGTAGTACAGTGCCCTTTTTTGGTGTATTCTTTGTCGGTAACTCCAACAACAGCTACCAAGCCAATATGTTTATTCTTCCCAAACGTGTGCGTGTGTATATACGAGGTAATTCCAATTTTAAATTCTGCATACCGTACATAGACCTCAGACGATTCTGGCACGCATCCTAGTTCTACTCTACTTTGAAGGTCTCCTGCATGATGCACATCAAAAAAACGTGTCTAAACCCCACCAATAAGGAACATCTCCAGTCCAAATAAAAAAGTAACAAATACAGACTTGTGATGATATTTGCATTGCCCACACACACATCCAGTCACCTAGGTGCACACCCACACACTTCACCGTTCCGCTGCACCGGCACGATAACTCTAACTAAAGCAGACCCTTGAGATCTTTATCTCAAGCGGTTCCTCTCCCCAGTGGGCTAAAACAACATTGCACAATCTGCGTCCTATTGAGGCGGCTCTGTTGTGGGCCGATGCCGCTCGAGCACAATGAGGGGGTTTAATGCAAAGCAGAGAGAAGCAAAGCAGGGATACACACACACACACACACACACACACACACACACTTATACAGACTGATACATACTCACCTCATGTTAAATGTGGGGTGTCATTTAACATTCCTGTATTATTTTTAGATCATATAGTTTAGTATCTCTCTATTTTTCCAGAAGCACATATCGCCATAAGGCCTATTATTTTCCTATTATTGAACAAAGTCAGACATTATCCTCTTTCTCTATTCCTGAGAAAGGCAACAGGTGCGTTTCTTATCAGCAAAAAAATCCAGCAGAACCGGGAAACCTGTTCTCAATCCCCAATATCCATATTTAATATGATCAGCTTGGTCACATGGCTTGCTCGTGGATTTGTGCCATTTCATCAGCATCAGCATCAAAAATACTATCAGTGACTGTGGGAAGAAACTGCGTATAAGACTCAGTCTATAAAATCTGCCCCTTATAATATGTGCCAGAGGCAAAAAAAAAAAAAGAGAGAGAGAGAGAAAAAGCACTGGGAGCAAAGGAGCTGTGGAAGCCTGCCTCTTATTAAAGTTAAATTTGGGGAATAAATTGGAATGGTCTTTCCGGTCTGCCCCCAGTCCCTGAACAAAAGTGAACAAAATGTGCCATCAAATTATGGTGAGATAATAAAGCATGGGTTCAGTAAATGCCTCAAAGAAGCGAAATTCTGAAAAAAGCAAAATTAATTACAAATGGCGCCGCATGACCTGACTTCCTTTAGTGCTTTTAACATACAAGGCTTTCATAAGGCATTATAGCAAGCTATTAAGTGTCAGCAAAAAACGTTTTTCTTAAGAGTGTTACAGAAGCAAATTGGCAGACTATTCAGGCCACAGGTTAAGGTTTGTTTAGACGCAGAGTGTCGAGCCCTGAGGCAACAAAACTGCACGCGACTTGTCCAGTTAGCATCTTTATCATGCTAAGAAGCCGATGGACACTTCACTTGTCCCACCGGTTTATTGAGTAGGTGCACATCTGGCAACCTGAAACTGGGACCCCACCACTGGACACACCTCCACCACTGGACACACCTCCACCACCAGGCATGAATGAATGCAATGTACAGTACATGGATGAACATACATGGCTGTTTGATTGTTTTCCCATTTTCATTTCAAAATGAAAAACAAATGAATGCAATGTACATGGATATACCGGCCGCAACCCCCCCCATAACACCCCACCCCACACACACACCCTACACACACACCCCACCATCTCTCTAATGTCTTTTTTTATGTTTTGGAAAGAGATCTTTCATTTTCATTTTATGTCCCGCCCACACCACAAGATGTCAAAACACGATCAATAAAGAATGAGAAAAATGGCACAAATCTGGATTTCATTTTTCTGATCGAGGCTTAGCGCATGAGTCAGCACATTTCCTCTCAGCGTGCAGCCTTTGTAAGTGGTCATGTTCATATCTGCAGAATATTGTTAATATTATGTACACTTTCAGAAGCACACGATACTGATACACCTTGAAGCCTTGACTTTATGCTTTACAACTTTGCCAGTGAAGGATTACAAACTAAAAACAGATTGCTAGGATTAGCGACATTGATCAAATCAGGAACCACTGTATGGAACATGGCTCTCAGCTACAGGTAATTTATGTAGTTTTATGTGCTTTCAACGTGAATTCATGGTGGAAAATGATGCAAATTGATCCGTAAATTACTAATTAACCAATGGGTCAGTTACCATCACTTGGTATCTTGGCAGACCCAGCTAGAGGAAGGCCTCCAATCCATCCGTCTGCTACTCTGAATCATAACACGAGCTCATGACATCGTCCTGTCTGCAGAGTTCAGCTTTCTAACAATGAGTGGGTTTAGTTCCTCGCTTTACATTGCAGTGGAAAAAGAAGACAGTCCTACAGAGAGACAGAAGTGAATGACGATGGCATCATCAGACAACCTGCAGATTTATGATGTTTTTATAGTCAGTGGATGGTACACGGAGTGCAGTCATTAAATCTGTAATGTTAGAACGTACAAATTGTTTAACGTAAGAGTAAACGTTCTGGGAGCTTTCTCTGTTCCTAAGTATAACAGATATGTTCAGAGGCGTAGCACGAGATCATTTACGCCTTACTCGGCGTAATCGCTGTGCTAACAGTAACTCCACTTCACGTCAGGCCATATAGGGATTCTTTTTCCTATAACAGCACGGCCCGAAGTATGTTATTCCTTACCTTAATTTAAAAAATTACTTAATAAGATGTATTATGACTTGAAGCAGTATTTACTTTTTATTCACATGAAACGCATCAGATATTGTGTACGTAAAACATCTGTGAGCATCTGTGTTTCTGTCTCAGAGCTCTAAAAGTCTGACAAATGTGAACAAAATGCAAACACATTAAAAAAACGTCCTTCTCTGAGGTATTATTTAGAGTCCAGTTCATCTAAATAAACACACTACAAACAAGCAGAACTTTCCCACACGGCTGCTGGTCTAAACCATCCACACGACACTTTCATTTCTTCCTACAGCAACACAGGAGAGCCACAGAGCAGACACGCAAACACAATGTCACGCAGCAAAGAAAATCACGGAAAACAGCGGACGTTCCCCAGGTCAGCTTCCCAGAGACGATATCAAACACAGACTGTTAGCATGCACTAGCAGTGGCAGGAAATTGGGACTCGATGACTAAAGAATAAAACGTATTCAGAGATAAAACAGGGCTCGTCTATCGTCTAAACAAGCTCTAAGAATCACTCTTGGAAGCTCTGAGTCATGTGGAGTAGATGTTTAATGTTCATCTGAAGAGTAACTAAGTGGCGTATTACAAAACATCGCCATTTATTTATCTTGGAACGATCCGTATAAGAAAGTGAATAAACACATGATGTAAACCTGGCTGTCAAATTTTTATCGCTTTCCATGTTGCAAACCTTTTGGCAAGTAAAAAGGTCAAAGCACAACAGAACGACCTTGAAAAGGTCATTTTGGCTCTTGGGAGCGTGTGTAATATAGGCAGCTTCCTCTCTTGCCTGGTGCAAAGACTAACTTCTCTCATGTTGACAATTTAAATACAAATTATACATACATCTGGTGTAGAAGTGAAACAATGAATGGTGAAATTTCCAGCTATAATGTGCAAGTTTGAAATAAACACATCATTGGCGCTGATAAATCATCAGGACTACAAATATGTCCCTCAGATATTTTAGTAAATTACTAAAAAAAAACCTGTATTTAGCATCAAATTCTAATTTCCACACATCAACATTGCATCGCAAAGGCCATTTAAGCACAGGATAAGCAGTGAAAAGCGTGGGAAGTAGCACAGCTCTCCAGGTTTGCAGCTCCTTCAGAAGTTCTTCAGAAGATACACCGCGAGCAATGACACCGAACAAGATAAATGTGCACTGTATTTATCCGTCCCTCCTGAAGTTCAGCATCTGGACGATGATCTACTGAGAGAGTAAACACGCATTAATCATGAATGGAATACACCGATGCACAGCTGTGGCCCATCCCATCAGATTAATAGTAAACATATTTGCACATGGGATTGTAGTTAAGAGACAAAAGACCATTCAGTAAGTAATTGCTTTCTAAAGGACAGTACCAATGTTTTCTTAAGAAGTTCATGTTTGAATGTAATTACAAGATTCGTTATAGTGTATTGTAGCGATTAAATGTGACATTTCTGACTAAATCTCCGTTTCTCAAAGGTTGTTAAAGCCTGTGTGTGTGTGTGTGTGTGTGTGTGTGTGTGTGTGTGTGTGTGTGTGTGTGTTCTCAGTCTGAAGTATTCACTTTAACGTGTTTCGCTTGTATCAGTAGCAGCTGCTGCAAAAATCCTGATAAAATCCTAAACCTGAAAATCCTACTTCACCATTCATTACGTGCTGATTTGTGATTTAATCGTGTGTGTGTATGGGTGTGTGTGGTGTGTGTGCATGTATATACGTTAGAGATGTGGAGTAAATTAGCGAGCTTATCCAGTAAGCCTGAATCAGACGAGGAAGCAGCAGGAGTGAAGGATGGCTCTGGAGGTGCAGACAAGCGAGCGCTAATTCTAGGATTTAGAGCTCAACCTGTCCCTTCCATCAGGCTGAACCTGGAGCTGAGGAAGCTGTCAGGAGATAAGCGCTTTCTTTCCGTTTGCCACATTCCTCAGGCATAGCCACAAGACCTATATGTTCATTCATTCATTCATTCATTCATTCATTCATTCATATTTATTAAGCACTTTTTCCTGATCAGCATTGTCTGGAGGAATTATCTGGAGTCTGTCAAAAAAGTGAAGAGGGAATACACCCTGGATGGGGCATTTATTCACACCTAGGAGCAATTTAGTCACCAATTCCTCTCCCAGCATGTTTTTGGGAGGTTGGAGGAAACCAGAGAACCCAGAGGAACCCAATGTGGAACAAGAGAGAATATGCAAAACTTTATTCCTTCACTTCCACCATTCAAGGAAGCACCATGGATAAGGGAGAAATGTCTTCCAATTAATATCTATTAAGCTCCATCATTTCATTTTTTTAACACATATAATGGGATTATTTCCGAACCTCTAGACGGGTGAATGAATAACAATTTCATCAGCTAGCCCACCAGTCACATGTTTGGTTGCCCAGTAGCTAGTTAGCTAGTTAAGTGCACTAATACCAAGTAAGGAAATAACTGAGTTTAACAATGAGTCTAGTGTAGCACATCATGTTTCCTCCATCAACAAAAAGTCAGCAAGGAGTTAGTGAATCTGTTCAGATGAGCTGTGTTGTTTAGTCCTTACATCACACAGAAAAATCTGGCTAGCGTCTTTATTTTCTCTCGATATGCTTAACTGCAAACTGTCTGTTATTAATAGCAGGAGAGTTACCGTATATGGCTGCTTTTTTGCTCAGGTTTGTCAGAGATTGCACACACCTGTTCCTGATTCTGGAAAAAATCATTTGTCATCCATGCACATTAATACAGAACGAGTTGTTCATGCTATATATACAGAATTAAGTACCCATGGTGGAGTGCCTTAATATTAAACAGGCAAGCCAAATGAAACCTTTTACAAAAGTCATTAAAGAGTAGGAATCTTTTCTGGTTGCTGAGCCTACTTGTCTTCCAAGCAACCACAAATAAAACATGGATAGACATAGACATGAAATTGTCCCGAGCACCCAGACTGCTGATTTGTCCACCCTTATTCAGGATGTGTATTGTAACTACTGAGTCACGTTGTCACTGGTCATTTAGTACGCTTAATCTCTTCCCTCATGCTGACTGGGACTTTCTCGCAAATCAAAATCAGACCTTAAGCCTGTCTCTCGACCTGCATGACCCTGCCTTTAATAGCATTAAATAAACCATCATCAAACAACAACGCCCCACTGACTCACAGTCAAACCCTTTCACACTTTCCACCAGGACACTTTTCTCCACACTCCTGCACAAGGCAACCTTTGACCTCACTGCCTACCCTGCTAATCCTGAGCCAGTTTACCCACAGGGCCGAGGGGCAGTGAGGTGGAAAAGAATGGGTCAGGATCCACAAGTAGGTGCAGCGAGGTGCGAGGGCAACAGGAAATGAACATCTGCAGACAACAGGGAGGGATTTCAGGCCAATCAGGAAGCCTGCAGGGAGTGATTTTTGGGCCTGAGAGAAAAGCCAGAGCCTCAGGTATAGTGTGTGAGTTCACACACTTTTGTCAAAAGCATAGCTTAGCTTCCTACTGGGAATGTCTCTCTTTTTGATGTGTGCGCTATATTGGGGATTAAACTCCTAAAGCGAGCCTGGAGTTTTCATTAAGTTGGGAAGGGATGATGGTCACTTTTAATGGAACACTTCAGTGTTTTTGTGGTTTCAGCTCATCAAGTAATTTGAATTGATAATGTAACAGAAGGTCACAATGATGTGTTTCCAGCCTACTCACTAGTAAAGTGTTGTTTGAATTCCAAAGAGTTCATGACCAAAGACTAGAATATAGAGGAGAGGACGAAGACTTTGGCTACAAAGCTTATTTTCCGTAGTATGTATTATCGCACATAATCATTCTTTTGAGTTAAATCAGTTGCCGATTTTTAGTTAACTGGACTTCCAGGCATGAGATTGTGCACGCCTGTTGGAGCTTTCGCTTGCCTGGTGTGCTAGTTACACACACACACACACACACACACACACACACTTTATATAATGTTTTGTTGACAGTGGTTTTGCACATCTCCGTATTCAATTTCTGCTGCTACAAATATTTATTATACACTGTATATCATCTTTATACTCTCCACCCGGCTGCTACTCCTTATGTTTACATTTACAGCAACTTATATTGTTACTCTTTTGATCTGATCATACTGTCATCACTGTAACGTACTGTGCCCACTGCCCTGTTTTGGTAGTTTTGTCTTGTGCTGTCTACACATGTCTGCATGTGCACTTTATGTAAATATATGTAGTCTCCTGTAGTTCTGTGTTGTTTTATGTAGCACCTTGGTCCTGGAGGAACGCTGTTTCATTTCACTGTGTACTAACTAGCTGTATATGGTTGAAATGACAATAAAGCCACTTGACTTGACTTGGTGTAAAGCACCCACCTGCTGAAGATGCGTACCAGTACCAGTACACACACACACACACACACACACACATACACACACACAGATGCTAAGTATCCTCTCCTTGCATGCAGATGTGCAATCATTGTGAATGAGTGATGAAGTGAAAGAAGCCTCAGTGAAACTGTTACCATCTGCTACACTTTGCGTCACTTTTCATCACGGAAATAAGAATCTCTAAGAGGACTTATAACCAGAATCCTCTAAACAGTGTCTAAACACGTCATAAACATGATCTATCCCTAACAGCTATTACTCTTTCTGTACAATCCAGTGTTTTGGATTTTTGTTTGGATTGCTGCAATTAAAAAAAGTGGGCCGTACATAGCGCCTGGTAAGTTTTGTGTATAATCATACCGGTGTTAAATGGGTAAAATAAAGAAGTGTTACATCATCTGAATGTCATATTCATGGCCTAGAGTTTAGAGTTTTTACTTATCCTGTCTTCAAAAATATTTGGATTCATTTTTTTAAGCTTCCTTCGTGATCTAGGTGCAAGATCAAACATTTGTTACATGACATTAAATATAACACATTACGTCAGGCAGCTCTGCCCTACAGTCTCGCCCCGTCAGAATGAATTCACGTGCAGCCATAAAGTAAAAGTCTGAGGCCCTGACCGTTCACTGTCCGCAATCGTTGTAAATCATGACTGCTGGCGTAACATCAGTTCTCATTTTAACCCAGATTTAGCGTTGCTCTGACGGAAACACGTGTTTTCCTTTTCTTCTTTAAAGAATCTCAGAAAGCGTTTATATAAAGGGCATTATTCCCAAACTCGGACATTCACTGCGTTCAAAATCATTTAAACAACCTCTCAATCATTACGATAGACAAGCGCTAAACATAGCACACGGTCATTTCTTTAACTGTGGCTCAGTTCTGTGAATTAATTCCCACACACACACACACACACACACACACACACACACACACACATGCCCAGCATGTTTTTGCTTCAGGTGCACCTCAAATGAGCATCATTTTTCACTTTAAATTGGATGTAATAATCTTACAATTTTGAGACACAGGGTTCCGGTGTCAAGCACACACCGAGCCAAGAATCTAGATTTCCACTGTGATAAAAAATTCAGTTCACATGCGGTTCTCATAAAGACGTACATGCTCTCAAACATTTTTACTCATTAATAGGTCACAAGTAGGTACCAAATGGAGCAGCATCTGCATCTGGGCTGTGTGATATTCAGAAGCAAATGTCAGCCAGTTACAACTTCCTTATCACACGAGCATCGCACAGGTCCCTATAACACACCGTGTTTCAGACACCACCACCAGCAGACCTCTTCTCACTTTGTGTAATAAGCTGTTTGCTTTGATCTCAGACTTGTTCAATTTGGTGCTTACACATGAACATCTGCGAAATGTATTTAAAGGCACATGCATTATTTCATTGAACGCTATACTACTCTATTGAATACTATACTTATTAATGCTACACTGCTGAACAGTTTACAGCCCATGTCCTCTGTATTTATTGTCCTGTGTATTTATTGTGCTGTTCTGTTCTGTGTATTTATTGCCCTGCACTCATCTCACATTCTATTTAATAACATGCAGGTGATAATGTATTATTTCAGCGCTTGCAAAATTTCCATTCTAAAAGATCAGAATGCTCCTGTTCATGGAACTTGTGATATCAAACACAGATATCAACGGCTGACCAATCAGCAGCTTGCTTTTTTACTTGTGATGTTATAATTAGTATTCAAACCCTACATTCAGTCCTTTCGTTTAACGTACAGCGGAAATTTTTAACAAGTATCTCAAGGCTACCCATCATCACCAGTTCACCAGTCACTAACATATGTTTGACTTGATGACTTTATAAGGTTAAGATCAAATTAAAGCTACAATCCAAACATTTGTCTTTTCATCTTTTATCAGTAACTCAGAATCTGGGAGAAAAAGGAAGCAGTGAGTCCATGTTGTTACTGAAGGCGCTCTGAAACTGGTGACCTAAAGACCGGGTCATGATGGAGCCATGCTTAGGATAACCCCAATGACCTGGCATCCCCCGCAAACACTCTTACACACACACACACACACACACATACACACACACACACACACACACACACACACACACACACACACA